>CM032446.1:47563985-47766485 GCA_019049505.1 Pachyrhynchus sulphureomaculatus
ATATATGAAAACGAATATATTGATTTCAATAAAAAAATGAAAATCAATCCCACCCAAATCGTTGAAAATGCTATATGTAGGTAATGTGATTCTTGTAATAACTACAATACATTTTTATAAATAAAAAACAACTAACAAAATATTTCCTAACTTATATACTAAATATGCCTTATTGAAAAGATTATTACACAAATATTATCTAAATCTGAACACATTACTGTCGCAAGACATTGTCTAAATCCACACTAGATCGGTAAATTCGTTTGAGATGGAACATTATTGTCCTCAACACAATTAAGGAGGTAGAAAAGGGTGCCGCAAAGGTGTCGGTGACTTTCTATAGTAGTTGTGTGAATGGGACCAACTTTGGTTTTGATGTTTTCAGAAGATTTAAATTTTTAACAGTTGACCGATTTAGGTATAATAGATATACTTTAGGATTTGTTCCTGAATGTGACTTAACTGACAAGGGAATATATATACTTATATATATATATATATATATATATATATATATATATATATATATATATATATATGTATATAATACATTAAAATTCCTGGTTTCGCTCCGATCGTCTAACAATAAAATTGCACGACGTTTTGCCAAAATCTCATTCAGCATTTTCAAGTGCTCCGGTCAGAAATAGTGCTATCTAACTGCGAAATCTCCATAATTGCTCATTTCTTGTCTAATTTTCAGTTTTAAGCGCCATATTGGATCCGCCATGGTGGTATTACATAAAATTATGTTGATTACTCTAACTATTACGTCAATATTGCATTTATTCTCAGTTTTGAAGTTCAGTTAACTCCGTTTAGAAATCATGATTTTTTTGTTTCTAGCAGCCATATTGAGCCGCCATCTTGTTTTTTTCAAAAGGGCCAAGTTGCATTTGAAAGCTTACGTTTCAACGAAAAAATTGACATCCTTGAACTTTTTTTCAAATTCTATTTTTGGGTATTGGGGTGGCTCCGTTGACGCGAAACGTCCCATATATATATATATATATATATATATATATATATATATATATATATATATATATATATAGTATTATAGATTATAAAAAACTATCAGGACTACGTATGTTTACATTAAAACACGATCACACATCTAATCTGGCCTGAAAATTGGCTGACTGGATATTATGGAAACAAATACATAGTGTTGTCATACTTTCAAAACCTAGAAAATTCACTTGCTTTCTCAGTCCAGTTTAATTAAGTGCATAATTTTAGCGAAGAGAAAAAAATAAATACCGCTATATTTATAAGAAACAGCTCAATATTTTCAATATTTTTAATTTAATAAGTTATATGGGCGTTTGTAATTAAGGAAAAACATTATTTTACAACACAGTGAACAAAAGAGGGCGGGGAAGTTGTTTAGAGCAACGAGAAGTTTGCAGGATTAAAAACCAATTGAAATAGATAATTAAGCACGCCAAATTCTATTGCCTATTTTGATTGGTATTATTAATATCGCCAAATTCTCGCTGCTATAAGCATCTTGTTTTTTATAGTGTTTTAAAAAGGCGTTTTTTCTAAATTACAAACGCCAATAACATCACATATAACCTTAACAAATATAAATGGCAGCATTGGTACGTATCCGGAATAGGTTCCACTACCAAACCACGTTTTTTTTACCTTTACGCCTGAATAGAGATTACCCTTCCAACCATATCGGCAAAAATGCCGTAACATCTGTCAGTGCTGTCCAAGTGCCCAAATATATCCGTAAGGTTTGGACCTGTGACCCTTGATACCGTATGACGACACGATACTTGGGGCCGCTACCATGTGCGATCGTTCAGCGTTTTAGCCGCACGATAGCACAATAAGGTAATTTTTTGTATAAAACAGAGTTATAATTCTGTCTAGTATTTCCTATCTATCCTTACCGCATTCATTGAAGTTTCTAATGGATCAATGATTTGGCAAGACACGATTTCATAAATGATATACTGTATCTACTGGTTTTTGAGGGTTATCGTAGAATGTTGTCTTGAAAAATGGAAATAAAGTAATAATTCTCAGATTTTCAGGGGCCATTATCTCAGAAACTATAGATATTTAACATAGGGAATAGCAGACGAAAGTTTCCTTAAAATTTTCCTTAGAATCCAAGAGAATGAAAATATGTATGACACTTTATTTAAAAAAAAAAGTTATGTTTCCCGAGAAACCAGACGCGACTGTTAAAGTTTTCCTATATAAAATTAGTATCTGTTCTAAGTATGATCGCATGTCAAATTTCATTTTGCTGTGTGAAATAGTTTAACTATGGCGGCGTGGTTAATAACTTCGGGGTTATCATGTATATATTAGTATATACTTTTTTACTCTTTTCCTCAAATATAATTTAAATTTGCAATATCTTAAATATTTTTATATTTATTATATAGATCTTTTAAATTTTACATAACTTTAAAATTATTATATTATTTTCCTTATAAAAGTAAGCTTACATACATATGCCGTCTTCAACAGCAACTATTGTCTATTTCCCTAAATTTCCATTCTCTCCTTATATAATAATATACTAGAATGAAAAAATACTTTAATTAGTATTAGTGTTATATTAGTGATGCTCTAATAAATTATTAGATACGTCACAAACACATGTCGTCTCAATCAAACAACCACCGAATACCGGGAGATGAACAGATTTCCCATCTCTTCCTGTTCCACATGTTTCCAACTCAAAATACCTAATAAATAATACACATGTTATTGACGCGTTTCTGCTAATGAAGCTATTAGAGAAATTAGTGCTAATAGTCCCGACAAAATATCCGCATTATAGTACGATGCATATTTTACGTGTATAGTCCCCTAATGGATGAACAGGTGTCACCAAAAATATTATTTCCTGATTTAGGTGGAGCGGATTGAATTTGATGGTTTGGCTGGAATTATTGTTTAATGTTCTAGTGGAGTATTTATAGCCACTTACATAATTTAGTTGACTGTGTACAGATGTGATATATTTAAATAGACACATAATTAAATGAAAATGCCTTTGTTTAATATATAAAGTAATTTCAGATCGTATACTAGGGGGCTATAGGAGGAGAAAGAAGTAGAGTTTGTATATTAGTGCAGGTATTTATTTTAGAATCAGCCAGACTTTCGATGTTTACAAAAGAACTATTCTCAGGCGTAGACTTTTTAGACAAAGACATAAAGTCAGCATATAACGAAAAAGGTGCTTACCGATCAAACTCATTGGTGAAACAGAGCATATATATATATATATATATATATATATATATATATATATATATATATATATATATATATATATATATGTATATATAGACATACATATATATATATATATATATATATATATATATATATATATATATACATATATATATATATATATATATACATATATATATATATATATATATATATATATATATATATATATACGAGGCCGTGCAAAAATAAAAACTACTTATGTGTTTGGGGTAAACCTTTTTTATTTTTCGACATAGTCTCCTTTTAGGCTTATACACTTCGTCCAACGATGTTCTAGTTTGTTGATCCCTTCCGAATAATAGGATTTGTCCAAGTCTGCAAAATATCCATTAGTGTCTGCAATCACCTCCTCGTTTGAATAAAATCTTTGTCCCGAGAGCCATTTCTTCAAATTGGGGAACAAATAGTAGTCCGAGGGAGCCAAGTCTGGAGAATAGGGGGGATGTGAAACGAGTTGGAATCCTATTTCCATTAATTTTGCGACCACAGCTGCTGAGGTGTGTGCTGGTGCGTTGTCGTGATGGAAAAGGACTTTCTTGTGGGCCAATCGCGGGCGTTTTTCTTGCAGCTCGGTTTTCAAACGGTCCAATAACGATGAATAATATTCACCTGTAATAGTTTTATCCTTTTCCAGATAGTCGATGTGGATTATCCCTTGCGAATCCCAAAAGACAGTCGCCATAACCTTTCCGGCCGAAGGAACGGTCTTCGCCTTTTTTGGTGCAGATTCCCCCTTGGTAACCTATTGTTTAGATTGTTGTTTGGTCTCAGGAGTATAGCAATGTATCCATGTTTCATCCACAGTGACGAAACGACGCTTAAAGTCCTCCGGATTCTTCTGGAACAGCTGCAAACCATCCTTGCAACACTTCACACGATTCCGTTTTTGGTCAAGCGTGAGCAATCGCGGCACCCATCTTGCGGATAGCTTTCTCATGTCCAAATGTTTATGCAAAATATTATGTACCCGTTCAGTCGAGATGCCCAGCACTAACAATCTCACGCACCTTAACTCTTCTGTCATCCATCACCATATCATGGATTTGATCAATGATTTCTGGAGTAGTAACCTCCACAGGCCGTCCAGAACGTTCAGCGTCACTTGTGCCCATATGGCCAGTCCGAAAATTTTGAAACCACTTATAAAACTGTTCTAATCGAAGGTGCAGAGTCACCATAATGTTTATCAAGCTTCTCTTTAGTCTCCTGAGGCGTTTTGCCTTTCATAAAGTAATGTTTAATCACCACACGAAATTCTTTTTCGTCCATTTCTTGAAAATCACTCGACTTCCTTGATTCACACGAATGCCAAACACAAAGAAATAGACCAATATGGCTGAAACTTGGTGTGCGTTCATCCAAGAGATGCTACTAACTAAACATGACCTCGATACGCGCCGGTGGTGCCATCTCTCAGACTTTGCACGGACTTTTCAAACCAGCCTCGTATATATGTATATATATATATATATATATATATATATATATATATATATATATATATATATATAAATATATATATATATATATGTATGTATATATATTTAATATAAGATATAAGCCAAATTTTATATTATTTCAGAGGTAACAATTCCCGTATATTTGACTAGAGAAAAGATCCATAAAGAGAGAATCTTAAATTATTTAGGAAAAAAAGTTAAGGATGTATTAATTCATTAAATTAACAAACTAATTTTTTCATAACGCCTGTATTGCTTAAGATATTGGATTCTGTGACATAATAAAACTATACATCATTAATTACCACTCCACCAAACTTTATTTTTAACTTGGCGCGAGTTTCTCTTACCATGTTAGCACAATCAGGATGGATGACTGACTAAATTTAAAATGAAAAACTTATGATTTATTGTATAGAAATCGGAGAGGGCAGTTTAGTTTCGCTCGAGTAACCCCTACATAGAACTCTGAAGAATAGGTCATGTGTCCTTATTTAGACTATTTTTATATTTTTAATTTTAGTAGTCAGAGTCATTTGAAGTATTTACTTTTAAATTGGTATGCCATTACATACATTGTGGTACTCAAAACCTATTTTTACATATTTTACAACTTCGATTTACGCGACATCTCTGCCGGCGGTAGTCAGCCGGCTTCATTTTGCAGCGACATCTGGTTCCACATATTTGTTATTCTGTAGAGATAGCTATATTTTCTGTGTCATTAGTAAATCATTAGTAATTTAAAATAAAGCGAAAAAAACTTAAATTTTTATGAAGTTATTTAATATTTTTTTCTATTAACGTTAAGGTAAGGGAATTTTGAATAAATGCATGAAATATATCTGAATATTTTAATATGAAATGGACGATAACTATCGGGTCTTCCATTAAGGACTTGACAAATTTTTTTTGAAATAAAACGCAACCCATTTGGGAGATTTCGAAAATTTTACTATCGGCTTGAAGTACAATCAAAACATTTATGTATGGAATTCGACTTCATTCATATGTCCACCACGGGCACGTTTGCAGCGGTCGATTCGTTGAACTCAATTGTCGATGACTCGGCTACACATTTCGACGGAAACCGCCGCTATCTCTCTTTCAATATTGGCTCTGAGCTCCTCTAACGACGTAGGCTTGTTAGCATAGACCAATGATTTAACGTACCCCCATAAAAAGAAGTCTAGAGGTGTTAAATCACACGATCTAGGCGGCCATTCGACGGGACCATTTCTCAATATAACACGTTCACCGAATTTAGATTGCAGTAATTCGATTGTTACACCCGCTGTGTGGCTTGTGGCGCCGTCTTGTTGAAACCACATATCATTAATGTCTAGCCCATGCAATTGATCAAAGAAATAACGTTGCAACATGCCTCTGTAGCGATCTCCATTGACTGTAAAGAACGGCCCAATGACACCACCGCACATGAAAACCGCACCAAGCAGTAATTTTTTGTGGATGAAGTGATGTTTCTTCAAGCACATGAGGGTTTTCACCTGACCAATAACGCATATTCTGTTTGTTGACGAAGCCGTTTATCCAAAAATGCGCTTCATCACTAAAGATGATTTTGCGATGAAATTGGTCCTCTTCTTCCAACATTTCTAGAGCCCAGTTCGAGAACGTACGTCGCTTCATATGATCGAGTGGCTTTAGTTCTTGAGTTAACTTTAACTTATAAGGGTGCAGACCAAGATCCTTTCGCAAAATTCGCTATAGTGTGGTCTGAGCGATGCCCAATTCTTGAGAACGCCGTGAAATCGACAGTTTTGGTTCGTTTGAGATGGACTCTTGAACGGCAGCAATATTCTGGCCACTTCGACCAACCCGTTGTCTCACTGGCACGGGAACATCCAGCAGCGAATATGTTAACTCAAATTTTTTCACTAGACTATGAATTGCTTGTCTACTGGGATGAGAATTACGACCAAAAATTGGCGTTAACGCTCTTAAAGTTGCAGTCACCGACTCCAAATTTTGGTAGTAAATTTTAATTATTTGTAAACGTTGTTCGTTCGTGTACTTCACCATGATGAAAATGCTGACTTTACTGAATGTTTTGACGTTGACAGTTCGGTGATTGGCTTAAGGATGCGTTCACAGTGAAATTTCAAAGTTGTCAAGTCCCAAATGGAAGACCCTTTATATTGACGAGACCTTTGTAGTTGATAACAAATAATTTTAAAAACTTTTAGTGTTTTTTGTTGATTCTCAGTTTCTATTAATTTACTAATAATTTCTTACAAAACAGAAGAATTAGCTTTCTTTATAACCTTGGCCACGGTTCGTTAAATAACTCACTGTTTTTCCAAACTAAATAGGAACGCCAACAATGGTGGTCGTTGATACTGACTGAATTTCTTGAAAATAAAGTAGATAAATTAATTTAAGATTCTAAATAACTGGTCAAGTGCAAGTTGGACTTGCGCAATTCGTGTTCCATACGTTGACTGCTTTTAAAATAAAAGTGTTTGTTACGGAGGTATAAAATGATCAATGACTTCACAAAACACGCCCTATTTACTTTTCAACAAAGTTTTTTTCCGATCTTTACTCAAAACTGATGACCTTGAAATTTCTGTTTTTTTGTATACCAGATAAATTATTATAGGTAATGCACGTGTGATAATTTTCGTTCAATCTACACCCTGTGGAGAATATTCCAGAATTAAAAAAAAAATTTTGATCAGTACGTTTCGAGATAAGGGGGGTAGCGATTTTTGGCAATTTTCTAAAAATAATACGAAGAAAAGTGTGCTCAAGTATTACATTATATATACTACTCTGTCTATCTTGTTACAAATGTTATTGAACCGTGTTGTTTAAAAACCTCAAACCTGTATTATAAAATCACCCTACTAAATAGTGTTGTATCTAAGGAAACGTTTAACTTCAGTGTTGTAACACGAAAACAATTTTTAAACGGAAACAGAAACTGAACATAAATAATCTAGAAACATGAATTTCACCTGTCTAATAAAAGCTTTTCTAAAAATGTACTAGAAATTTTATAACAGAACTGACAGTTAATTTTTCCTGCAAAATGTATCCACACACCGATTAGACAACTAGAAGTAGAAAATGCAAAATCTAACCTGTCTGTTACTTTGTTAATTTGGTGTAATGGAAAGTATATTAAGAAAAATAAAAGTCTCGGAAAGGGAGTTATGATATTTTAGAATTTAATTCTATTATTTATCACGTTTCTTGCAGTTTAGTTCAATAGCATCCAATAGGAACTAATCTTGCCCTATTAATAGTGATTTTTATGGGTCAATTAGTGACCTAGGCGAGAGGGCTATAGGATATTAGCTAGCAGGTACTCTTACATTTTAATTCATCTTAAGGGCTTCTCGGACAGTAAGTTGGCTCGATGAGTTGCCTTTTCCACAATTACTATTGTAACTTAATATATATATATATATATATATATATATATATATATATATATATATATATATGTATATATGTATATATATATATATATATATATATATATATATATATATATATATATATATATATATATATACGAGGCTGGTTTGAAAAGTCCGTGCAAAGTCCGAGAGATGGCACCACCGGCGCGCGTATCGAGGTCATGTTTAGTTAGTAGCATCTCTTGAATGAACGCACACCAAGTTTCACCCATATTGGTCTATTTCTTTGTGTTTGGCATACGTGTGAATCAAAGAAGTCGAGTGATTTTCAAGAAATAGACGAAAAAGAATTTCGTGTGGTGATTAAACATTACTTTATGAAAGGCAAAACGCCTCAGGAGACTAAAGAGAAGCTTGATAAACATTATGGTGACTCTGCACCTTCGATTAGAACAGTTTATAAGTGGTTTTTAAAATTTTCGGACTGGCCATATGGGCACAAATGACGCTGAACGTTCTGGACGGCCTGTGGAGGTTACGACTCCAGAAATCATTGATCAAATCCATGATATGGTGATGGATGACAGAAGAGTTAAGGTGCGTGAGATTGCTAGTGCTGTGGGCATCTCGACTGAACGGGTACATAATAACATTTGGACATGAGAAAGCTATCCGCAAGATGGGTGCCGCGATTGCTCACGCTTGACCAAAAACGGAATCGTGTGAAGGGTTTGCAGCTGTTCCAGAAGAATCGCAAGGGATAATCCTCATCGACTATCTGGAAAAGGGTAAAAACTATTACAGGTGAATATTATTCATCATTATTGGACCGTTTGAAAACCGAGCTGCAAGAAAAAACGCCCGCGATTGGCCCACAAGAAAGTCCTTTTCCATCACGACAACGCACCAGCACACACCTCAGCAGTTGTGGTCGCAAAATTAATGGAAATAGGATTCCAACTCGTTTCGCATCCCCCCTATTCTCCAGACTTGGCTTCCTCGGACTACTATTTGTTCCCAAATTTGAAGAAATGGCTGGCGGGACAAAGATTTTATTCAAACGAGGAGGTGATTGCAGACACTAATGGATATTTTGCAGACTTGGACAAATCCTATTATTCGGAAGGGATCAACAAACTAGAACATCGTTGGACGAAGTGTGTAAGCCTAAAAGGAGACTATGTCGAAAAATAAAAAAGGTTTACCCCAAACACATAAGTAGTTTTTATTTTTGCACGGACTTTTCAAACCAGCCTCGTATATATATATATATATATATATATATATATATATATATATATATATATATATATATATATATATATATATATGCTGTCCAAGGGATCTGTAACATTCCTCGCCAATACCATATCTCAAATGCTTCAATACGACGTATATCGGCGACTTTTATGGTCCAGGTCTCAGAAGCGTACCAGAAAACAGAGAACACTAGGGAATTAACCAGTGTTGTTTTACTTTGAAGAATATTTGTCTGTCCTTCCACATTTTCGAAAGTCGGCTTATTGCTGAACGATCCGACTGAATTCGCTGTCGAATCTCCATCTCACAGCTCCCAGAACAGTTGGTGACAGCACCTAGGTAAAGAAATTGTTCAACTGCTTCAGAATCAGCAATATATCGAGGTCTGGGTGCATTTATGTTTGCTCTATTATTGATCATCACTTTTAATTTAGAGTGATTTACTTTCAGCCCATGTTCGTTGCTAACTGTTACAAGTCTATGCATCAAATCTATCAGTTCTGGAGGACAGTTTGTAATCAACAGAGTGTCGTCGGCATATCAAAGGTTTGTTATTCGAGTACCTTCTATAGTAATAAAAGTATATATATGAGATGTTCTATTCGCATAGCACAAGGTCTTACGGTCAGTTCAAAGGGCAGTAGACCATAACCATTTTTAATGTTCAGTCTGTATTCAACTTCTTGAAAAAAATATTTTTCTATTTATTTGTAATAAAAGAAAGATCAAAAGTTAATAATTTATTTTTTTAATAAAAATATATATTTCTTGAATTTAGTATTTTAGTATTATAAATCATGGGTGAATAAATCAACCTACAATGCTAACATTTTTTAACATTAAAGTTTTAAAAAACTTTTCAGGTTTAGCAAACCTATCGTGTTATACTTAAATATTACTGCATTATTTTTATTCTGAAAACATATAAATTATACAGGAGAAACCATAAATCCCTCTTAAAGTTTTTGATTTATATGACGGATGTGCATGTGTACTAGATATCAAACAAAAATAAATAAAAAATTAATATTGTTTTTATGATAACATCAGTTGCCGCCATTTAATTTTTCCCCCTCGTAAAAAACTTTTCGAGCTATGAGGGGTGAAAAAGCAGATTTATAGTTAAATATACGTGTTTCCAAGGTTCGGGGTGGGCTTATTTTCTAAACTTCCTGAATACGAAACCGAAGCCTGTGAACTTTCTCGTAAATACTGAGGAAAACATCTTGTGGCTTCAATATACTCGCCATAAATAATTTGAAATGTTTATCCATGCTGGAACATCGTGCCTATAAAAGTTTATTATAAAATATTTTAAGAGTTTTAGTAAACATACTTATAAATTTTTATTTAGGGTACATATTGCTTAGAATTTTATATTTTAATAAACGAAAATGCCTTCTTTGTTCCTTTCACATAACATATTTTTCTCCCACATGTTAATCCGCTTTTTCAGTATAAATTATTATAATTTTTGTAATAGAAAATATAGCTATGTCTACAGAAAGACGAACACGGGAAATAAAACGTCTCCTCAAAACGAATCCGGTTGACTACCGGCTGTACGCTAAAATGTGCCTCCTTAAGTTTCGCAGAAATACCAAGCAAATTTTTTCTTATTGTTACATATAAATCTACTAATTTTGTATCGTCCCTGAGTTACTCGATGAGGCATATTTTAATGATCCCGCGGTAACCAACCGGCTTCGTTGTCGTGAAATTTTGTTAAGCGGCATGGCTGTTGGTAAACGTGATTCTTATAACGGTTGTGTTCAACTTTTCAAACAGATGCAACGCGCAGTTGTTTGTTGGCAGCTGCGATTGAGGTTTCTTCTGAAGAAATGGTCGATAAATATTATGGTATCGTAATGGAAAATCGCCACATTAAGATGGTAGGTGTTTCATATGAACCGGTATATAATATCCTCCATGAAGTTCTGAAAAAGCAAAAGCTGAATGCGTGGTGGGTACCGCGTTTGTTGACTCGAGACTAAATAGGCTCGACGAAGAACATTTTAAAATTTTGTTTAGAAAGTTGCAGTACAATTCGAAAGACTTCTGGGATCGTTTTGTGACTGTAATAGAAACGTGGATCCAACATTATACCCTGGAGATAAAACATCAGTCAAAATAGTGGGTTGCCGAAGGTAAAAGTGCAGCGAAAAAAGTGTTATCGGTGGAAAGAATGATGGCAACTGTTTTTTGGGACTTCCAGAGCATCATCATGATTGTCTATTTCAAAAAGGGAAAAAACAGTGACTGGCACTTATTCCGCAACGTTATTGCGTAGTCAGTTGAAGTAGAAGCGATCAAGATTAGCAGGTAAAAAAAGAGCTCCTGTACCAGGATAATGCACCTGCTAACACATCGGCCGTTGCGATGGCCAAAGTGCACACACTGGGCTTCGAAATAGTTAGCCGCTCACTCTATTCCGTAGATTTGGTTCCAAGTGAGTTTTTTCTGTTTTCTAACCTCAAAAAATGGCTTGAGGGAAGAAATTTTCGTCGAATAAAGGGGTTCAAAGTGCTATAAACGAGTATGATGCACAGTTCAAAACAATTCTTTTTTCTGAGGAAATGAAAATTTGGAATATTCTAATAGTCATCGTTTTGGTGTGTATGGACGTACTAAAATTAAAGCGAATTGAAAACTAAGATATTATGACGGATATACTGATGCAACGCGTCGTCTAAGGTTTGTTTATATTTTGTGTTTGCTTTGCTATATGCACCATCGGTGTTTCATTTTTCTGAAATTTGGTCTAGAAGATGAATGCAGAGGGATAAAATGAATGGAAAACCTATAAATAATATTTGGTATTCAGAGGATACCGCATGGAAGATCTGCAAATTCTAATCAATAAGCTGAATGATATTGGCTAGGAGATGGTAATTAGTAGACACCCTCAAGAGGATGCGTCTTTCTTCATAAAGGATCAAGAGATTGAGAGTGTTACTAAATTCAAATATCTTCGCTCTGTGTCAAGGAACGATGGGACTGTTATTGTGATGGTAAACTGTGGATTGGCATGGCAAAGGATACCTTTCTAAAGTTGGAAAATATGCTGTTCAAAGACAATTACCACTCGCCCTGCGCCTACGAGTAATAAAATGCTATGTCTGTCCTGTCCTTTTATATGGTGTAGAGGTAGGTCATTAAAAGTGAGATCACTGAATCGTATTGAAGCTTTCGAGCTATGGATACTGCGAAGTTTTCAAAGAATTTCTTGGACAGAATACCTAACCAATCAAGAAGTACTTCAAAGAGTCGGGGTGGAGAGGCAATTACTTAATATAGTAAAACAAGGAAAGGTGTCTTCGTTAGGACATATACTAAGAGGTGACTGCTTCTCGATTCCAAAACTTACCGACTAGCAGAGAGTAATAACCAACGTATATGAATACATTGGACAGGAAGAAGAAGAATAATATTTCGACTGGATAGGTAAATAACTCTATTGTACGATATACTAATATACATACAAGGCCCCTTATATAGTGGGTCAAAGTTAAACAAATAATACTGATTCACCTAAAAGGTCTAATTGTCTAATTTTAGAACTGGTCTAATTTGTCAGCGAAGGGTTTAATTTGACGAAAGCATCAACATATCAATCAAAATTATTATTCTGTCTCGTACAGAATCATAAATCTCATTTTCAATTGTGATTGAACTAATATAAATGAAATATTGTATTCAAATTCTAAAAACTATTATATTTTATACCTGTTTCAAAGTTTTCTCTCTTGATTTTTATAGTAAGTTTTCTTCTCAAAAAGGTGTAATTTGTGATATTTACAATACAAAATGTTGCATTTTCAACAACTAAAGTCAACCGGACAGTTACAGTTTCAGATTCCATTGCAACTAGATCGGCTCTCAGTTCTAGATTCTTTTAACAATCTGGCTGAAAATGTTTGATTTTAATAATATTATGAAATACGATGATGAATTGAAAACTCTTGTAAAAACAAAGTAAATAACATTCTTTTGCAAAAACAAAAATTTAATTTTTAACATAATCTCCATTGAGCCCAATAAATTTAGCCTGTAAATAACAGGAGAGACAAGCTATACATTTCACGAAAATTTCTTCCTCTCAAGTTAATTTTTGAGGTTAGGAAACAGAAAAGTATCTTGTGGCTAAATCGAGATAATAAGGTGGGTAGAAAACTATTTTAAAGCCGAGCTTCTGTACTTTTGCAATTGCAACAGCCGGTGTGTGAACAAGCGTATTGTCCTGGTGTTCGCTAACCTTGATCGCTTCTGTTTCAACTTACTATGCACATGGTTCAATAATATTATGTAATAAGAGCCAGTTTCCAAATAATCAATCATGATAATACACTGTGAGTCCCAAAAATTAGTTGCTGTCACCTTTCCTACTAATAAAACTATTTTCGCTTCTTTCGCCTCCGCCAATGCAACACTGCACGGTAATTGATTTTTCCATTTATACAAAATACTCAAACACGTCTACTTTAACCAGCTGCTAAACAATGAAGATCAACTTGAACTTTAGGTTGTGTTCATATGACAGATGAAGCTTCAAAATAGTGTTCAACACTTGGTTCAAGTGATGCTCCATAGGTGTGACTTTCAAAATTTATTGATTGATCTTAATTAAAGAAAGTAACAATAAATACAAAATCGGTTATTCTCGTCACTGCTCAATCCTTTTGCTACCTATCGTAATAAAATGTAGCCTATAACCTGGCCAGAGAACATATGTATCTTTTAAAAAAAAAGTACGTAAATCGGATAAGTGGTTCTCCAGTGATAAGCGCACTAACGGATGGACAGATAGTTAGACAGACAGACAGGCAGAGAAGCAGACAGACCGACAGAGAGACGTTGCATTTTATATACATTATAGATTATATATATATATATATATATATATATATATATATATATATATATATATATATATATATATATATATATACACATATATATATATATATATATATATATATATATATATATATATATATATATATACATATATATATATATATATATATATATATATATATATATATATATATATATATATATATATATATATATATATATATATATATATATATATATATATATATATATATATATATATATAGATATATATATATATATATATATATATATATATATATATATATATATATATAAAAAGAAAAAACCCGTATATATTGCTATGTATGTAAGATATTCTAGGTCTTGAAAAAATTGCACTATAAAGAGTTTTTCACTATATAGAGTTTCACTATAAACAGTGTTGACTGTACATATATATATATATATATATATATATATATATATATATATATATATATATATATATATATATATATAAGTACGTATTAATCCAGGCTATTCGACAAAACCCGAATGAACCATCTTATATGATTGACTATAAATATATACGCTTAAAACTTTATCGTTATCTTAACCAAAATCAACAGACAAATCTCATAATTCTATTGAAAATATGTAAAATTTATCGGTCGCAACCCCGTTTCTTCTCTTCTTCTGAAGCGATTTCGGTGAAACACTGTAGATTCCTTTCTTACTACTGTTATTATTTAGGTACCACAATTAATATTAATTTTTTATTTAGTCCTTGTCCTAATAGGCGGACAAATCCAGGAACAATTAGACAGACCGAAATCGGAAATTACTTTTTCTTGGTATAGTAACCACGAAATGTGAAGGAATGCAAAAATCTCGATGAGTGATATTTTTACGAATACGTTTCCTTCAACAGTTTTCTAAAATTACTATATTAGTTCATATTTTATTGCTTTTGTAATCTTATAACATGCAAAAATTGTACGGAAAACAATTATTTTCCTCACTAGTGCATAAAAGACGATTTTTGTGGTACAAAATAATTAGAAAGTTATAATTTCTCGAACAAATGCACAAAAACATATTTTGATCTAAATAGAAAAAATCCAATTATACTGGTAATTTATCACGATTAGAAACGCCAGATGCAATAACAAAGAGATGGGGTTAATTTAGGAGGACACTAATAAAACTGTATCTAATAAGATGACGAGATAAAGGGGGAGAATTTTGGTTAGAAGCCATGACACAGCCACTGGGAGAATCAAAAGTAACATTACAGGATTAAGGGGTCTATCTTGTTATTCTGAATGAGGTAGATGAGTAATTGGGGGGAGATTTCAAGTAATTAGGATACTGTCATTGTTACAAGACAGATGGCTTTCATAAAATGATGGATTTTCTCTATGGGTAGAAACCTTATTAATATTGCAGTATGTATGTATATAAAGAGCTTGAATGGTTTTAAACCTTATTTTGCAGCATGGATAATATTTCAAAAGGTATTGGCAGGCAATATTTCATTGTTATTAATTTATTAAATCATATTATAATTTAATATGTGAAAATAAGTAGTATAGGGTGTTCAAAATTAGATTTCCTGATGCATATCTTAGAAAATACCTAAATACAAAGGTCGACTGTTAACAAATATTTTTTCTTAATGAAACGACTCAGGTTTTTCATAAAGTAATTACAAACACGAGGTTATATTTTCTACTTGGTCTCCATTTTCAGTCTTTATACTTCTTATAAAAGGTTTACTTGTTGATAGTTACAATTCAAAATATCACATTGTCGAAACAATAAAGGTCAACTATACAGGTTTTACAAATTGCCTTAATTTTTCAGTGAATTTCACATTATTACCTATAAAAATTTGACATCTGGATTTAAAAAGTAAAATTATATACAAGGATTGTATAATAAGTGACCGGGCTTGATAAGAAAAAAACATTTTTATGTCTAAAATTTATTTTATTTTTCAACTTAGGCTCTTTTAAGCTCGATACACTTAGTCCAACTTTTCTTATCATTTGTATCCTATCTAAAAAATGCGATTTCTCCAACCATCCAAAATTTTTCTCCGCAGAATTATTTTTTCATATTCGGAAATTGGATATAGTCGCTGGACGCCAAATCTGGCGAATATGGTGAATGTGGAAGCAATTCGTATCCTAACTCATGGAATTTTGCCATGGCGATGACACAAGTGTGCACGCGTGCATTATTTTGATGAAAGAGAATTTTTTCTTCGCCAAATGCAAACATTTTTCTTTCACAGCATGGTTGAAACGATCCAATAAGTTGGCATAATACTTTCCATTAATCGTTTTGCACTTTTCAAGGTAATCGCCATGGACTATGAAGCGTGCATCCCAAAATATTGTGACCATGTTGGCCGATAAAGTCGCGTTAGTCTTCTTTGGCGCCGGTTCGCCACGGAAAACTCACTGTTTGGACTGTTCTTTGGTTTCTGATGTGCTGTGAATCCATGTTTCGTCAACAATTACAAATCGACGCCAAAAATCATTCCGATTGCCCTTTAACATCGCCAGACATTCTCTTGATGTTAACACACGTGCTTATTTATTATCAATTATGAGCAATCGAGGCACACATCTTGCGGAAAGCTTTCTCATATCCAAATGAGATGCCCACAGTCTCAGCAATCTCACGCACTTGTACTCTCCGATCACTTATAACTATATCGTGGATTTTTTAAATCATTTCTGATGTGGTGACCTCATTTGGACGATCTGGATGTTCTTCATCAAACATTATTGTACGGCAGCGTTTGAATTCAGCTGGTCAATATTTAATGGTTGATAACGAAGGTACAGAGTCTCCATAAATTTCAGTTCAGTAAGGTTCCGCTTTTATCCAATTATTCGTTTTCTTTTTCAAAAACAAATATTTTATCACTGCTCGATATTCAGTTTTTTTCATTGTTGTGAAATCACAAAAGTTGTTCTATTTAAATGGCTGCCACTCACAAACTAAATCACGCGGCGACTTGAAGATTTAACAGTATTCTTGTGAAAGGTTATGTTTACGAAAAATATAATTTTTTAAATAATAGTAGCGCCATCTCTGGCCGAGCCCAAATATTTACTTCGTATACCAGGTGTAGAAATATGAAATGCGGATTTTTTTTCTAAAAAAACATGTTAAATTCGGAAGAATGATAAAAAGTGCTTTATTCAAAGTATGCTCTATCGTTTGTTATACATTTTTCCCATCTTTCGGGCAATTTGTGAATACCATGCCAGTAAAAATCTTCCCCTTTTGCTGCGAACCATTTATCGAGCCATTTTTTCACATCTTCGTACGAACCAAAGCGCTGTTCAGCAAGTACGTGACCCATCGATGCAAACAAGTGGTAATCGGAAGGAGCCAAGTCTGGTGAGTAAGCCGCATGGGGTAAAACTTCCCAGCTGAGTGCTTCCAACGTGTCGCGAACTGGTTTTGCCGTATGTGATATAGCATTGTCATGAAGAAAAATGACTTTGTGTTGCCTCTTTCGGTATTCTGGTCTTTTTTCAAGCAGCGAACGGTTCAAATCAGTCAATTGTTGTTGGTAACGTTTAGTATTAACCGTTTCCTCAGGTTTTAACAGCTTATAATAGACCACGCCCCTCTGGTCCCACCAAACACAGAGCATCGTCTTTTTGCGATTCGGTCTTGCGGTCGATGTGGATGGTGCGCCTGGGTCTACCCATGATTTTTTTGCGCTTGGGATCCTCAAAATAAATCCACTTTTCATCCCCTGTAACTATACGATGCAAAAAAACGACTTCCTTTTGTACCGAGCGAGCAAAATGTCACACATGTTTTTGCGCTTTTTTTTTCATTTGCTTGTCGTTCAACTCATGTGGTACCCATTTACCGGTCTTCTGAATCTTTCCCTCTCTCGTAGCCGATTGGAAACAGCTTGTTGACTAACGCCCAATTGCTCAGAGAGTTGTTTTTGTGTTTGCGAATCATCTTCGTCCAACAATGCTTGCAATTCCACATCTTTGTATTTTTTTGGCGGTTTTCCACGTCCATCGAAGTCGCCACTTTTGAAACGCCGAAACCATCGTTCACACGTATCTTGCGATGGAGCAAGTTCACCATAAGCTTCTCGAAGTAATCGGTATGATTCAACAGCAGTTTTCTTTAAATGAAAACAAAAAATTAATGCTGTCCGCGAATGCTCTTTGTTCGGTATAAATTTCGACATATTGAACACGACAACACAACACTATGCACACACTTTTCCAATTTATCACTCGTGGGCGTCTAACACTTGTTGATGACACAACAAAATGGCGCAGTGTCAAATCTTTAAAGCACAAACTACATTGGTACACCATCTCTTGTTTGAAATCCGCATTTCATACTTGTACACCTGGTATGTCAGTATTACTATAACTTTTCATAATATTTAAGTTATCAAATGTATAAATATGTTTTCACTTGCGCCGTTTTTTCTCTGAAGTGTAAGAGTGGATCCACGTTTCGTCTAGGAGTCACAAAACGACGTCAGAATTTCTTCGTATTACGCTGCAATTTCTCCAAATCCGATTTTAAAATGTCCTTCTTAGTGCGTTTTTGGACTGGAGTCCACACATGCGGCACTAATCGCGCACTCAGCTTTTTCATTCTTAGAACTTCATGAAGGATATTTTGTATCCGTTCATATGAGATGCCTATCATCTCACGAAACTTAATGCGACGATCTTCCATCCCGGTACAACGAATTTTATCAACCATTTCTGGACCTGCTTATACAGCCATGTTTAAATTCATTTATTTGTATTAAAGAGTCTTGAATCTTCTTAACACTTCCTTTAGTTCAGGTTCTATCTCCTTTAAATAAAAATGTTTTATCAATCCACGATACTCGGTTTTATCCATTTCTATGAAACGTGTAACACAATTTACAATAGCGCGTTGCCTTTCAAGTAAGAACGTGTGCTAACAACGGCGCAATTACCTTAGTAAGTTGTCCAATCGCCTCCTGCATCAATAATTGCCTGGCATCGTCGAGGCATGCTGTCGGCGAGGTTTTCTGCAAATTTTTCGAACCTCGAAGACAACTGAGTCAAAGTCCACAGACTCTTTCCTCTGAGTTTTTCTTTACAAGGGACAAAACATTTTCAATAGGGTAATTGTGAGGGTCACTCTAGTATCTTACCGTGGGCCCAAGCGAGCCGCTTCGCGACGTGATTGTCGCCCAGCAAAGGTTTTTTCAACGTGCTCCGGAGTTTGACATTATGAGCAATATGTTATCGAATGGTCTCATGGGACATATTCAAACCAGATTTTCTTAATTTTGCCTTTCCTGGAAGTAGCGTCAATTTCGGGTCAGGGGAAAAGAAAAACGCGATTCGTTTTTCGACTTTTGGAGTGACTTTGCCTACTGAGCCACGTTTTGGCAAGTCGTGGACATTTTTTGTCTCGCTAAAAGGATTTACCCACTTTGTTACAAATACCACTACATTTTTAATTTAGCGAGGAATAAAAATTTTAATCAAATGTTTAAGATCACCACTTATGTTTATTATTGCTGACAATTGTTTCGACACACTGTGTCTTCTTCTGGAGCACGATGTAAATTAACTAACAAAGTATGTTTCAGAATATATAGTTTACCTAATTACCAGTACTAAATTCATTAAGAATATTTACCTTAATACCTAGAACAAGTTCAATAAAGGAGACCCTCCCCCATCTAATTGATCGTTGAGTAATAGACCTGAGGATTTTTTTCTGATTAATTTCTACCTGTTCTAAACAATTCAGTAATTTTCCTTTCTTTCCGTTATGCAAAATTTTGAAATCTTCATTGAATGTATGATTTTCCTCTGTTAAATGTTTAGCGTAATGAGATTTGTTATTCTTCATTCTAAAGCTTTGTTTATGTTACCGTTTATTCTTTTATAAAAAGTCTGCCTGTTTGTCCTATATACGTTTTATTGCAAGTGCCACAGCATAATTCGTAAACCCCCGATTTATTTTCTTTTTTTGTTTTACTTTTATTATTTTTAATATGTCGAGATAATGTGTTATTTGTACGGAAAGCGATATTTACATGATTTCTATGGAAAAAATTTTGAATTTTATTACTTAATTTTCCGGTATAAGTGAGTATATGAAATTTTTCTTTGTTTAGTTGTTTGTACGGGTACACCAGTCCTATTGCTTTTTTAAATTGTTTTTTCATTAAAATATTATCTACGAAATCGCTCCTGTATCCATTGTTTATACTAATTTGTTTTATAATATTTAATTCTTTCTGAAAATTTTCTTCTGTTAATGGTGTATTTATTAGTCTATGGATGAAACTATTATAAGCCGAGATTTTATGTGTGAACGGGTGGTTAGAATTAGCGTGAAGTCAGTGCAGTATTTAATTTAGCGGCCGCAGAATCTGTCCTTTTAGGCCCCTTTAGATGGGAACAAAGAAAGACTGCCTCAAACCGACGCGCAAACGAGTGAATCATTTTGGATTTTATGTGATTTCCCCGAAAGTTCAGAATCGACTGATACGTTTACTAAAATGTGTCGTAGACAAAGGTTCCCTCTACCGATTTTTTCTTGAATAGCTAGAATCGCATCTACCAAAAATGAATTATCGTGGACATGTGTTTACTTGACAGACTGTATTTAAAACTTTGAACACAACCGTTACATGTCATGCTTATCAATAGTTCTGCCGCTTAACAAAATTTCCCGCCATTTCGAAGATATGGTCAGTTATCAATTCACTCTCGTACTCTTCGAATAAATTTTTATTTTATTATATTTTTATGTAGCGTAAGTATTATGAAAACCGTGAATTTTATACGACCATTATAAATAATAAAAAAAAACCGGTCAAGTGCAAGTTGGACTTGCGTAATTGGTGTTCCGTATGGTGATTACCTTTAAAATAAAAATAAGATTATATATCGGTACAAAAGCAACTCGCCCCTCGGTAACAGTAATGTAACATATTTAAAAGTAGATTACAAAAACCTTCACCATGCTTCAAGGAACATAGTTTTTTATTTTTCTTATACCAGTTAAACGATTAAACGTAATGCGCTCGTGATAATTTTTCGTTCAATCTACACTTTATGGAAAATATTGCAGAATTTTTTCAAAATTTTTTAACGGTACTTTTTAAAATATGACGGTGGGGCTGAACGATTTTACATCATATATATTTTTGAACTCGTGTTTTTACAAGTTTGACAACTCACTCGACAACCTGGTAATTTTCTTTTTCACGTCCGATTTTATCCCCCAAAGCTAACCCCTAAAGTCAAAATATTCAATTCAAAACTTCACGACTATAATCGAGCCATCAACTTCTATATTTGTGCCAAATTGAAACTTTCTGTGTCAAATACTTCCGGAGAAAATCGGGTGAGACAGACAGACAGACACCGAAATGATTCCAGTACGAAATTCTAAAAATGAATATAGATGAGCAATTGCATGGGATTTTACATAACTAGAATACTCTCATTTTAACAAGACATATCGTTTTGATAAAATGAAGGATTTTTTCTATAAAAAGATTCCTTATTATTGTTGCAGCACTTTTAGTGGTGGATACATTCTATGGCAGGGCGTATGCAATCTGGTAACACTGTTTCATATTAACAATAATGCTTTACTATTAAACCCGTTTAAAGTTTTTATTGTATTGAAAATAAGTGAATAAAGATTATCTTCCGAATGACATTCGCTATTTGACTAATTTTACCTTTGGAGAAACAAAATTTTTGTGTTTAAGGAAAATGTATTAATGCAAAACGGTCTTTTTAAACTAAAGATTATTTAATAAAATAACTTTTGGGTCTTTAGTATGAGACAAAAATTAAGATGTGACAATTAAGTATTATTTGAATAGATAACAAAATGTAAAAGCTTAATACCATTAGATGACGTAAAGATGTTCGACAGATAGAGAAAATCTAATAGTCGTCGAAACTCCTGCAAAATCGGCTGTTGTATAGAAATCAAAGGTTGTATATTCCAGTAAAACGGCAAAAACTATATTAGGTTTAATTTAAAAAAGATGAGCAAGTCATTATTCGATAAATAGAAGCTAAAAATGCTGCTTTCTATGGTGTTTCTTTGCTAAAGGGAATTATGGTATTCGTAAAACCAAAACTACCAACCAAGATTGCCCATTATCTCGCTGTTAACCTTTTACATGTTTTGCTCTGTAATGCTGAACATTTTTTCATTATTGTAATTAAAAAAAAAAATCATATTAATATTTTTGTGAAACGTGAAGGCAAGCGAAATCTTCGTGGATAATATTTCACGGATACAGAATTTTCCTTTAGAAAGGCAAATAAGTTGAGTAAAGAATGATTTGAGAACTCTGAAAAGGATATCCGAGTATAAGAAAATGCTCTTACTCTTTTCTTCTCATTTTACCACTTATGTTCCGTTATAAATAATTATGCATACAATTTTTCCATTATTACAACTAAAAATCAAGAAAAATCCTCATAAACCCACTAACACTGTACAATTTTAATGATATCAATTCCCTTTGAAGCGACGTCGCTCAAAAACTTTATTCGTATATCCGGTATGGCATGTGTACCAGATTTGAAATCCATATATCCTCTAATTAGAAAGTTGGCATGCTAACAAACAAACCCAAGAAAATGGAAAATTATAGATTAAATTATCCGTCAATATTATTTCCTCTATATCCTATCTAAGAACCAAATAATGCGTCGTTATAACAAGTTAAATGTGAACCTCTTACTCCTCTTATCTGTGGCTTGCGTCTCTGACTCGGATTATTATGGTTGTTAAATATCATTGTTTCAATACTGTCCATGAAAATTTCGGCAAGTAATGGACTTAATGGACTCACCATAATTAACTCTTCCTTACTATTCTAGAATGTATTGTTAAATGAAAAATAATGAAGTTATAAAAATGGACATAATTAATTTATTAAGAAGAAGAAGAATTTATTAAGAACTTAACAAAATTATTTTCCATTTAACAGATCATTCTACAATAGCCATTTGATTTTCAAATGAAGTTATAAGAATAGACATAATTAATTTATTAAGAGTACATTCTACAATAGTGAGGAAGGGTTAATTATAGGGAGTCCATTAAGTCCATTACTTGCCGAAATTTTCATGGACAGTATTGAAACAATGATATTTAACAACCATAATAACAATAATAATTGTCTATACTGGTATCGATACGTAGACGATATAATTGTATGCTTTACAGGTACGGACAGACAATTAACTCACTTTTTACAGTATATTAATTCTTTCCATAGAAATATCAGTTTTATAATGGAAGAAGAAGACGAAGGGAAAATCGACTTCTTAGACTTAACAATCAGTAAAACCATGAAAAAACATGAATTTGCAATATATCACAAACCTTGTCATACAGATACCACAATTCACAATAGTTCTCACCACCCTAACCATCATAAACTCGCAGCTTATCATAGTTTTATACATAGACTAACTAATATCCCCTTATAGGAAAATTTTACTAAAGAATTAAACTACATAAAACAAGTAGCCGTTAACAACGGTTATTCGGTTACTTTAATCAATAATATCGTTAGGAAACTTAGAAACAAGGCAATCTCAGAAATATACCCACGTTTTAAGGACAGAAATACCACATTTAAATGCTTAACCTATTTCGGCAAACCAACGGAAAAACTGGGGAAATTTTTAAATCAAAAAAATATCAACATAGTTTACAAGACTAAAAATACTATAGGGAAATATCTTAAAAACTACAAACCACAAATCAATAAAGACAATAAATCAGGGGTTTATCAATTAACATGTGGGTCATGTCCTAAAACATACATTGGACAAACTGGACGTACATTTATACAAAGAATTACAGAACACCAAAAAAGCTTCTTCCATAGAAAATCTAATTTACAAAATGCTAATCATCTTTTAACAGAAAATCACACATTTAACGAGAATATCAAAATTTTACACACTCAACAAAAAGGTTGAAAAACTAAACCTTTTAGAGACAATGCAAATAAATCGATTAAGGACCAGGTAGATTTAAGCAATTCACCATTATTGAATTTATTCTCCTAATTTCCCAAATCTGTGTGGGTTTTCCAGTACTATCAATGTAATTTAAATTAGGTGTAATATTATAATTAAGAAATTATATAAAATTGTGAACATTAAACCTAATTTGACAGTGTAAAATGTAGATCTGAAGAAGCTGCATCGACAGCGAAACGCGTCATCGCAATTTAAATAAACCAGTGGAAATTGACTAAAAACAGTCTTTTATTATATATTTATAATGAATTTCCATCAAGTAGAAGCTACAACCATCCAAAATTACATCAGACTTTATAAGGGGATTAATTTACTTTTAGTACATAATGTTAATGATATGGTCATTATATAAAACGTTAGAAATAAGCGTTTACAATTTTCACCATCAGTGGAGGTGTAGACCACAGGAACAAGATAAGCAAAACACAACCTTACAATAAAACAATCTCCATTTATATGTAAATTGAGTAATTCTCTTTTCGTATATTTCCTTATTATTCAAATTCGACGGCTCACATATATTCTATTTAAATGACCGTGCCATTTTAAATAAATTATATCCCTTAAATATCTCTCATAACTAACGGGAAATTCGTGCTTTCGTCCTATACGTAGGCGGACTAGAATTTTAAATTTTTCAGGGGTTTAAGTTATTATATTAATTATTGCATCTACTGTATGCAGGAAACGTGAACGGAATTGAACAGTCTCTTTTAAAATGCACGAGATTTAAAAATTGCATGCAGTGTTTTATGGCTGGAATAATAAATAGAACTATAATTGAAATATGGTGCAGAGTTTGTAATTACGTTAAAATAAACTGAATCACAGGAATGTCTTTCACATATGGACTTGTAACATAAATTAGTCATGTACAGAATACGAGGGACTACATCCTAAAAAAGACCTATCTTAATGATAGAATCTAAAATGTCGTTAAAAATAATGATCGAGGTCTTGTTTCAATTGGTAATAAACTTTGATGTGCACCAGGGAAGCGACTTCCAGTCTACTTTTATTATTTATTTAACTAAATGGTGATTGAGTGGGTTATATAAATCAGCCGTAACTTGATGCAGGACCTGTTCTTCGTTACAATGTTTGGACTCGATTTCCTTGTTTTATATATTTCTTATATTTGTTATATTTCATTTACCATTATGTTCGAATTTTTCAATTTCTCGTTAAACAATTTATCACCATGATATTCACTATTTAATTTTTGACCCTCTGGTTTGCCAAAAATAAAGTATTTACTGCCTTATATAGTATATATGATATCTTAAAAACCTTAATACGTACAATTTCAGGGTGGATGTTTTAAGCAGCTTTTTGAACCCTTTTAAATGCGGAAGTTGAAGGAAGATAACAACTTAGAAAACTCATCATCATCATTATCATCATTAGCTTATTCCATCCATAGTCGGATGTAAGCCTCCCCAAGTTGTCTCCAATGAGCTTTGTTGTTTGCTTTTTACATCCAATCGTGTCCTGCTGATCTTTTTATGTCATCTGTTCATCTTGTCTGTGGTCTACCTCTGCATCTTTTGTGCTCTTTTAGGCTCCATTAACTATACGGCGCCTGCGTGTCCATATGCCCGGCCAATTCCACCTTAATGTATATATTGGTTGTATTACATCTGTTACTTTTGATTTTCTTCGAATCTCGATGTTAGGAATACGTTCTTGGAGTCTAATATTTATCATTCTCCTCGCCATTGCTCTTTGAGTTACCTGGAGTTTATTTATTTATACTTTTATTTGAAGCCCTCGTTTCAGTGCCATACGTTAACACCGGCAGTACATATTGATTGAGTACTCTGGCTTTTATTGTATTTGGGAGGTCCAATTTAAATGTAGATTGTAACCTTCTGAACGCAGACCAAGCTAACGAAACTGTTCTATCCAAGTCAGCCTTTAAATTATTTTTTGTCCTAAATATATTAATGTTTGTACCTTTCCTGTTCTTTTACCTTCTATTAATAGTTTCTGGCTGCTAACTTCACTTTCGTTGTTCAAATATTTGGTTTTGGTGAAGTTTATTTTTAGACCTATTTCTCGAGACTTGATATTTAATTCTAGCAGCATTTCTTGTAATTCTTCTTTTATGTTGGCGATCAGAATGACATCATCTGCGAACCTTAAGTGATTTAATATATACATATATATATATATATATATATATATATATATATATATATATATATATATATATATGTATATATATATATATATATATATATATATATATATATATATATATATATGTATATATATATATATATATATATATATATATATATATATATGTATATATATATATATATATGTATATATATATATATATATATATATATATATATATATATATATATATATATATATATACGAGGCTGGTTTGAAAAGTCCGTGCAAAAATAAAAACTGCTTATGTGTTTGGGGTAAACCTTTTTTATTTTTCGACATAGTCTCCTTTTAGGCTTATACACTTCGTCCAACGATGTTCTAGTTTGTTGATCCCTTCCGAATAATAGGATTTGTCCAAGTCTGCAAAATATCCATTAGTGTCTGCAATCACCTCCTCGTTTGAATAAAATCTTTGTCCCGCCAGCCATTTCTTCAAATTGGGGAACAAATAGTAGTCCGAGGGAGCCAAGTCTGGAGAATAGGGGGATGTGAAACGAGTTGGAATCCTATTTCCATTAATTTTGCGACCACAACTGCTGAGGTGTGTGCTGGTCCGTTGTCGTGATGGAAAAGGACTTTCTTGTGGGCCAATCGGGGGCAGCTCGGTTTTCAAACGGTCCAATAACGATGAATAATATTCACCTGTAATAGTTTTACCCTTTTCCAGATAGTCGATGAGGATTATCCCTTGCGAATCCCAAAAGACAGTCGCCATAACCTTTCCGGCCGAAGGAACGGTCTTCGCCTTTTTTGGTGCAGATTCCCCCTTGGTAACCCATTGTTTAGATTGTTGTTTGGTCTCAGGAGTATAGTAATGTATCCATGTTTCATCCACAGTGACAAAACGACGCTTAAAGTCCTCCGGATTCTTCTGAAACAGCTGCAAACCATCCTTGCAACACTTCACACGATTCCGTTTTTGGTCAAGCGTGAGCAATCGCGGCACCCATCTTGCGGATAGCTTTCTCATGTCCAAATGTTTATGCAAAATATTATGTACCCGTTCAGTCGAGATGCCCACAGCACTAGCAATCTCATGCACCTTAACTCTTCTGTTATCCATCACCATATCATTGATTTGATCAATGATTTCTGGAGTCGTAACCTCCACAGGCCGTCCAGAACGTTTAGCGTCACTTGTGCCCATATGGCCAGTCCGAAAATTTTGAAACCACTTATAAACTGTTCTAATCGAAGGTGCAGAGTCACTATAATGTTTATCAAGCTGCTCTTTAGTCTCCTGAGGCGTTTTGCCTTTCATAAAGTAATGTTTAATCAACACACGAAATTCTTTTTCGTCCATTTCTTGAAAATCACTCGACTTCCTTGATTCACACGTATGCCAAACACAAAGAAATAAACCAATATGGCTGAAACTTGGTGTGCGTTCATTCAAGAGATGCTTCTAACTAAACATGACCTCGATACGCGCCGGTGGTGCCATCTCTCGGACTTTGCACGGACTTTTCAAACCAGCCTCGTATATATATATATATATATATATATATATATATATATATATATATATATATATATATATATATATATATATGTGTATATATATACATATATATATATATATATATATATATATATATATATATATATATATATATATATTTATATGTATATATATATATATATATATATATATATATATATATATATATATATATATATATATATGCGTGGCAGGTATTCTGACTCAATCAGAAGAAATGTACGCCATTTTCAGATCGCTGCTGCCGACGTGTTCTTTGTAGTGTAATAACAATAAAATGTATTTTAAAATTATATTTAAAAAAACTAGTCAAGAATAAGTTGGATTTGCTCAATTAGTGTTCCGTACCGTGATTACCTTTAAAATAGAAATTAGCTCCCTAACAGCCAATAAATTAATTTAGCTCAATCTAGACTCTAGTAGTAAATGTTTAAAACAAACATTTACTACCTAAATATTTGTTTATTGTTGTTATAAACAGTTAAAATAAAATTACTTTGTCTTCGGTACTTAACCATTGGTCACCAGTCATTTATTATTGATTGTACCGAATACGTAGTGACATTTCGTAACTTTTAGACCGGGTTGAATTCTCAGTTTCTTAAACCCTCACCATTTTGTCATACCTCATATTTTTTTATATTATCAAACTTAATACACTCCTGATAATTTTCGCTCAATCTACACGTTATTTAGACTATTTTAAAATTTTTTAAAAATTTTTTTCGAGAGTTTTGGCCATTTTTTTTAAATAATGGAAAGAAAAGTGTGCGCAAGTACTACATCATATATATTTTTAAACTCGTGTTTCGTTTTCACAAGCTTTCATTTGACACCCCACTCGATGACCTGGTAATTTTTTTTTTTTCATTTCCAATTTCACCCTTAAGTCAAAATTTAACTTCCAAAACTCTGATTGGGCTATTAATTCCTATATTTGGGCCAACTTTCTGTGTCAAAGGAGAGGATTAGCTGTGACAGATAGACACCGAAGTGATTTCATAAGTGTTCCGTACGAAACATTAATTAATTTTTTAGAGAAGTATTAAGGCTAAGATAACTAAGTAGAAGGATACTTTATTATTTTAGAAAACATATCAATACACGTAATAAATATAATCCTCTTTTCGAGACTAGCTTTAAAATTGTTATTGGTTCATTTTATCAGAGCATGGGTAACAAATTATGTAGCAAAACGCTTTAATACAAGCTATTACCCTGTTTGGTGGTTATTAGAAGTAATGTTGCATGGTAGAAAAATTATAATGCTATCCTCTTTAAAATAATCTTCTCAGGGTAATCTCACGCACCCTTTCTAGACATTGGACCCAAGTTTACTTCCTCAGAACTTCACCCTATAAAATAATTTTTTGATGGAAGTACCAAGAGTACAAGGTTTTTGAACCTTTAGAGCCTCTAAATTCAATTTAAATTCAACTTGGTTACTATCATTCCACGATAGAATTTGTTTTAGGTTTTTGATAAGCTCAACAGCATCTGCTCTCAAAGTAAATGAAGAAATTTACTGTCATCGGGGACATTACCGCGCCTTGAGGCATCCCGATGTTGATAGTGAAGAAATATGTAGAACGTTCTCTGAGGAAATACGGGAGCTATAAACAAAACCTTTTAGACATATAATAAGAATGCAGCTTAGCCAACAATCCAGTTGCTAAACACAGTTGAATGCATTAGATATCTCAAAAGCAACTTTTTGAATTCATTCCAAATAGAAGATCTGTTAGTCTCTCCTTATGAAAGTTAGTGGTGTTCTCCCTGGAAATCAACAGTATAAAGTGGGTAGTTTAGCTAATAATTTGGCTTTTCTCAACAGGAGTTGTTGCAATAGTATTATCTGGTCGTGTAAAGTCGTAACCGATTTATTTAAATTTTGCCTAGTGGCCTTAGCAATCTACCAAAAAGACTTGAAATTTTTCGGACAGGTCAGAAGTTTGTTTTTAATTCTTTGATTGTGAGTCTTGGTGGTTTCATCGAGAATTAGTTGCATCTATCCGGGATTTTGAAGCCATTGTCAGTAGGAAAGACCGCCGGTTTATTACTTTCTTCACGTTTGTTACGTCGGAAAGGGTACTGATTGAACGTTTTCGGGTCCACCTATATTTCTCCTTCCTACTGGCGAATCATTTTTCGTATAAAAATTAAAATAGTATTCCTATTAGCTAGTCGTGATAAAAGCGGAACTCACCGATGTTTACGGAGACTGTGCAACTTCGTTATCGACCATAAAATATTGGACAGCTGAATTCAAACGTGGCCGTACAATAATTTTTGATGAAGAACATCCAGGTCGTCCAAATGAGGTCACCTCATCAGAAATGATTGAAGAAATCCATGATATAGTGATAAATGATGGGAGAGTGAAAGTTCTTGAGATTGCTGAGACTCTGGAATCTCAATTGAATGGGTGCAGAATATTTTAACAACTCATTTGGATATGAGAAAGCTTTCCGCAAGATGGGTGCCGCGATTGCTCAAAATTGACAATAAACACACATCTGTGTCAACTTCAAAAGAATGTTTGGCGATGTTAAAGAGTAATCGGGATAATTTTTGGCATTGACTCATAATTGTTGACGAACCATGGATTCATCACAACACTCCAGAGACCAAAGAAAAGTTCAAACAGGGGGATTTCTGTGGCGAACCGGCACCAAAAAAGGCCAAGGAGACTTTATCGGCCAACAGAGTCATGGCCACATTGTTTTGGGATGCATGCGGCATATCCACGTCGATTACCTTGAAAAGGGCAAAATGATTAATATATCAACTTTTGAATCGTTTTAACCATGCTGTGAAAGAAAAATGTCTGCATTGGGCGAAGAAAAAAATTCTCTTATATCAAGACACACGCGTGCGCTCTTGTGTCATCGCCATGGCAATATCCCATAAGTTAAGATACGAATTGCTTCCGAATTCACCATATTCGCCAGATTTAGCCCCCAGCAATTATTTCCCATTTCCCAGTATGGAAAAATGGTACGGTGGAAAAAAAATAGCTGAAACGATGAGGTGATTGCTGAAACAAAAACCTATTTTAAAGGGTTGGAGAAATCGTATTTTTTAGATGGGATACAAAAGATAAAAAAACGTTGGACTAAGTGTATCGAACTAAAAGGAGACTATGATAAAAAATAAAATAAATTTTACACATAAAAATCTTTTTTTCTGTCAAGATCAGGTACTGATCGTACAACGTTCGTATAATTAAATTGTTTTAACTTCTTTGATTGTCTGTCTCGATGGTTTCACCGATTTATTGTTTGCATCTATTTTGGGATTTTCAATCCATTATTAGAAGGCAAGACTGAAGGTTTATTACTTTTTTCACGTTTGTTGCGTCGAAAAGGATATTGATTCAACGTTTTCGGGGTCTACCTATATTTCTCCCCCTACTGGTGAATCATTTTTTATATAATAATTAAAATAATGTGTCTATTAGCTAGTAATGATTATTTCATTACTAATAGAATTTTAATAGGTTTGTAATCCTAATTATTATTACGGTATTATGTCTTCAAATCAGTTTATCTTTATCATCGCATCCTTATTCTGTACGTAATCATAGGAATATATTCGATATAATCAAATTTTCCATAAAAATTATCCGGAAATAGGATTAGTTACAATTAAACTGGAACCAATAATTTTAAGATTTCGGAAGATAAAAATGTCGTACGAAAATATATGGTTAACTAATGTTCCTTTTAAACTTCCATTATCCTTATAAGTCCTCCTTCTAAAAATATATTTCTGGATTCTAATACGGCAATAACCTTTTATTATTTTTACCGATTTCAGTATGACATAACCCAACGTATATATCAGGTATTTTACTCCACCGTAAATCCTTATATCTTCTATAAAAATGTCACTACTTACAGCTTCTTGAAACGGGTGTTATATCCAGGTTCGACATTGATTATTATTGTCACATCTCGAAGCTCTTCAGGACAAGAAGACATCGTCAGGTTTATATATTTTTAGCAGGACCGGGCTTTTTATACAATACTGAAGCTAAAGCCTCGTTTAATACGATATAATGGGTTATTTCAGTTTACCTGATAAAAATTCTTTTAGTCATTTATAAATTAAAGTGCCAAACATTAATTACATTTCTGTCTTTACGATACATCTTCTGAATAAAGAACCTGGGTTCTAGAAAACTGTAGAAAATTGTAACGCGTATTATTATGTATTTTTTTTTATTGAACGTTAAATCCTTCATTAGTGTTGTACCAGCCATTTTATAATATTTAATTTGCTACAATTGATAGAAAAAAAGATCCAAAAAGATGACGAAATACATATGACCTTTATAGAGCTTAAGAAAGCATACGATAGTGTACCGAGAAATAAACTTTGGCATGTCTTGAGAACAGTAGGGATAAAAGAAGGGATGATAACAACAATAAAAGAGTTATATAATGAAAATATAGGATATGTGAAACAGGGACGCTATCTCTCGGAAGCTATCCACATTACAAAAGGTCTAAGACAAGGGTGTTGCTTTTCACCAATCTTATTTAATATATTTGTAGACAACGCTCTACAGAAGTGGAACCGCACTTGCCAAAGCAAGGGTATCCCCATTAGTGGTAAGCACCTATTATCGTTAAACTTTGCAGACGACCAAGTAATAATAACACAAGATGCATTCGATATGGAATATATATTGAAGAGATTATACACAGATTACAAGGAATGGGGACTAGAGGTGAGCCTTGAAAAGACGGAGTATATGGTTGTGAACTCGAAAATAGAATTTGATGTCTTAATTAACAACGATACATATGTCAAACAAGTCAAGGAATTTAAATATCTAGAAGTACTGATTGACAACAAAAATGGTATAGGTAAAAAGGAAATGCAGAATAAATTATAAAAAGCCAGAAGGATCATAGGAGCTCTTAACTCAATATGGTGGGATCAAAATAAAACTACACAAAATAAAAAGAGAATTGGAAAAACAATGGTAGAATCGGTTTTAAGTTATGGTAGTGAACTGTGGGTAATGAAAGAAGAGGATAAAATAAAAATAACGACGATAGAGATGGATTACCTGAGAAGAAGCGCCGGAGTGTCCAAATTCCAACACATAACAAACCAAGAAATACGTAACAGAGCAACAGCAACAGAAACAATTATACAAAGAACAGAAAATAGAGGTTTAAAATGGTTTGGACACCTACCCGGAATGAACGATACAAGATGCCCCAAAAGGCCCTTGAGATGGAAACTACCGGGAAGAAATAAAAAAGGACGACCACGTAGATCCTGGAATGAAGATATGAGACAAGCCATGAGGTCACGAGGAATGGACGAAGAGATGGCGGACGATAGAGAGGTTTGGAGAAGGCGAATGGGAACACTTAGTTGTATAATTGTTATATATTACTTGTGTATATGTACAGTTAAACTCAAATATATATATATATATATATATATATATATATATATATATATATATATATATATATATATAATTTGCTAAATGTCTAGTTATAATGGTAAGAATGGCAGTACGCTTTGACAAATTTTCGGGAAATGAATTTCAATAAAAGAGTTGTGACTGAACTTTGTGTTAAACTTGTTTACCGAAGTACAAAAAATGGTTAAAAAGCATATTGGGATAAATGCTTATTCTGTTTGTGTGTAACTGATTTAAGCGATCCAATGAGCTCTTGTGATTCTGGAGAGCGACGACGAGTCAGGCCTGAACTGAGCAAAGATGGCATCTATTCGTCTTATTGTCTATAATATTCATTAAATTGATGATTTCCAGATCAACTAAGAACACTATTTTTAACAAAGGTTTGCGCATTTGTAAACTGAAGTCGCAAATTATTTTCTCCTCTCTTCATTTGGCATTGTAAGACAGTTTTTGAGTATTAACAAAGTTGGTAGTTAAATTCTTCTTCTTTTTCTACGGACGTAGGCGACTTTACCTGTGGTTGGTGCCTTTTAAAGGGGACTTACAGTTTATTACCTGTTCCGAAAGCCTAAAGTGAGAGGGCTTAACTGGGCATGATATTACAAATGGTTTGTCATTGCCTTCCTGAGAGAGGTGATCATCACCTTGTAATTTCTGTTTAAATTTATTCTTTTTTTTTTCGAACCGAGTAGTTAAATTACATGTCACATTCATCTAGTTTGGTACACTGAGACATTTTTCTCTTTCCCTACTGTACTTGCTGGAGAAAAGAAAGCGCTATAAGGCCACTGAAAATGTTGAAGAGGCTGTGATCACGGCTCTTAACAATAACCCAAGCATAGCTAACAAATATTCATTTAGTGAATTAATTGACCATGCAAAAGGAGTGCCGAAGCTATCAGAGTGCATGGATTGTAGTAAATAATTTAAACAATTTTAAAATGTTCTAATTTTCATAAAAGGAAAAGTTTCCGTTGAATGAAAAGTCACTAAGTTAGAGTTTAAGAAAAATACATTTGATAATATGTTGTTAATAGTGCAAATACATTCCTTCGATGTTTTTTTATAATATTTTAAGTAAAGCTGCTATGTTGCAAAATTAAGAGGTCTTATTTTTTTAAAAAATACCCATGCTCTTGCTATCTATAAAGGTATTTGTTTTTAGGTATTATAACTATCTAACAAAAGTTTTCATGACATTTGTTCAATTAGATTAGAACTAAAATGGAGTTTTAAGCAATGAATTTGGATAGAAGAATGGAATATGGATAGAGGATCAGTTGAAAACGAATTGTGTTTTCCGTGACAATCTAACAGAAGGAAACAACGAAATAAGAAACCAGTGCTCAATAAATGCAATTTAAGTATTTTGTGTGGTCCAATACAATCCATTTTAACAATTTGGACTTGTTTCTTCTTATCTCCTCTCGTTCCCAAACAACTGCACTTTCAGCGAAAACATTGTCGTGTTGAGATGTTCAAAGAAATTTCCTTTATAACGCTAATCAAAACTCGACTAAATTGTACCCGAGCTAGTCTTATTGTAGTCCATCAAATTACATTATAACTACATCTAATGCTGGAATAATTCCTTCACAATCCTTGAGTAACATTTTAACGTACGCTTTATTAGCCCTATTCGTTCCTTAGTTGCTCGCTTTAACGGAACAATAAGTGGTCCGAGATTATATTATTTTCATTATTGTGCATGATAGTACATGACTATCCAAAGCCATCACCCATCCAAATAGTAACCACAGTCTATGCAGGTTAATTCCACTGGTGCTTTCGGTAAAACTGTACAGTTTAAATTTTATATTGTTGGCTTTGTTAGAAGCCTTCTATTGTGGGCAAAAATTGAAATATTTGAACCAAAATCGTGGACCCACTATATATAAAATGGAATACAATGCTAAGTAAACAGGTTTAAATATAGATCCGAAATTTAAAAGCACTAAAAGAGCCTCAGAAAACAGCACTAAGAAAAAGATAACAAGCTTCCAAAATACTACTGGGCTTGATAAAAGAACGCAATGAGTCAAAACTCAAACAATTGCGCAATGATTAAAAAGAGATAGGAAGATCTTTCTCTTGTTTGCCAAAATATTATTATCTAAATGCCTTTATACCGGTCCTCTTCACTCGAATTTTACTTTACGCATTTTTAGTGTTCCGTATACACTTCGATGTCTGTCCGTCTGTCTATCCGTCAGTCACACCCGATTTTCTTTGAAACTATTTGACATAGAAAGTTGAAATTTGGCATAATATAGGAATTAATTGCTCCATCAGAGCCGTGTAGTTTCCAAAGTTAAATGTTGACTTAAGGGGTTAGTTTTGGGGGGTGAAATCGGAAGTGAAAAAAAAATTATTAGGTCATCGAATAGGATGTCAAATGAGAGCTTGTAAAAATTTGATTCAAATATATATATAATGTAATACTTGCGCACATTTTTCCTTGTTTTATTTTAAAAAAAAAAAGGCCAAAAATCGATGTCTCACCTTATCTCGAAAAGTACTTACAAAAAATTTAGGAAAAATTCTGGAATATTCTCCACAGGGTGCAAATTAAACGAAAACTAGAAGTTCATTACCTTTAATAATTTATATGGCATTTAAAAAAAAGTTTAAGGTCATCAGTTTTCAGTAAAGATCGGAAAAAAACTTTCTTAAAAACTCATTTGGGGTGTGTTTTTGGCAGGTTTTTTTTCATTTACACTACCACACTATGCAGAATATGGTATCCAAAAGACTGGTATGAATCTATGACAAAGATAAGTAATAATCTGGTATACAAATAATTTTTCATCGAAACAATAATTATTTTTAAAGATAAAGAAGAAGTGCAAACCTAAAATTTGAAAAACCAGTGTACAAAAATCTCAGTTCAGTCCTGGCGTTTTCCATAGGAATACGCTGTTTCTTAAGCTAGATGCGTGTAAGTTTTATAAATAGCGTCGATTGGATGTCGTAGTGCTAAAAAACATTTTTTATGATTATGTGTTATTGGTTTTTTACCGACGTATATGAACAGGCCGTAATTGAAAGAAAATCTTTTATACCTTAGAAAAAGCAATAGCGTGTTTTCAGTTTGCTGTCAGCCTTTTTTTAGATCCGGGGTTATGGGTTTATGTGTGTTTGGAATTAAAATTATTAGGGGTGCCCAAAATGTAGGCGTTCTCCTTTGGCCGTCTTTCCATAAATAAGTTTTCCTATAAAAATATAAATGGACTTTCACTTTGTAGTTAAATCACGTTGAACAGTAATGGTGAGAAACAAGGCTTTCTAACTAAGAGTGACCGCCTCAAATAACTTAAAAATAGTTGTTTCCATAAAATACTTAAATATGACAGAGAATTTTCAAATAATTTTTCCCTCTTCGTACTGCAGATGTTCCTTATACAAATATACTCTCTTAAGTTTTTTTTTAATGGGACTTCCAGGTAAAAAGACATCCCTACTAATATTTCACTATTTTTTGATCATTTTGTTCAAGAAAGTCTCTTTATGACGACAATGTTTCAAGTTTTTACAAAAACAATGAAAAAAAAAATGGTATGAATCATTTTGTTGTTTCTCAAAATATTCACCTTTAAGATGTATACACCGTTGCATTCATTCAAACCAATTCTCGAAATATTTTTTCCACACTAAAGAACCTCAAAAACATAGTTTTGGAAGGATTTACTAGCTTCTTGACATGATGAAAATTGCTTTCCACGTATTTTTTTTTTGGCATTTGGGAATAAAAATAAGTCGTTAGGCTATAAATCACGTGAATACAGGCAATGAGACATTAATTCGATGTTTTTCGCCATCAAAAAATCAATACAGGAAGCAATCAAAGAACATCCAAATCTTGCATCTTTGCCGATCGTATCACTAACGACACCACAAGAAGCGAAGGAAGTTAAAAAGGGGAAAAAGAAAGCGACGTCCAGTAAGGACACACGTTCTGTGTGACACCTGACATTGTCATGATGAAAAATGTTACTTCCGGTAAACAAATTGTTATATACAATTCAGCATTAACTGTTCTTCGATCCTCTAAAGCAATGGTTGCAACACGTCCAGTATAACTAAAGAAACAAGAGCTCATTTTCTGGGAAGTGCTTCGTGAACAAACCAGTTTTGTTGGATTCGGTTCATCTTGGAACACTCCAAGGTAGTTTCTGGCTCGTCCGAATGTGTCTAAGTTTCGTCTCCTGCTATGATGTTGTATACGGATGTGCTCGGTCGAATTTTTTGAGCATTTCCTTACACCAACTGACACGAGTCTCTTTTTGAGTTTTCACAGCTAAATCTCCATGCAAAAGCGAATATACTCTAATCTTCGATATGCCTAAGGATGCCTCTATCTCACGGTAAGCTGATCCTCTTTGACCCTCTTCAGTCACGTTGCGCACAGCACCGATGTTTTTTGGAACAACAACCGATTTTGGTCGACGCTGACGGAAACACGGCCATGACGAAATTCTGCAAATCAATTGTAAAAAGTCCTTTCTGATGATTCATTACTAAAGGTTGAAAGAAGAGATTCGAGACATTGTTGTTAAGTTAGGCCTTTACTAAAATCGTAAAAAATCATCCAACGAAAACCTTCACGTGAAATTTCCATTTATTCAAAAAACAGTTTTTTTTGAAAGCATACTGTAAACAAACTACTCGACCAATTTCTGAGCTGCCACTATTTCAACGATAAAAAATGTCTGATTTTACAGCAAAGGTAATGTCATATCTCAATAGCGCCACCTAGTGGTCGTTTGTAAAAACTTAAGAGGAGGCCCTCGTACACAGAGTAAAATATTTACATTTTCCGAGAAAATAAAATTTGAGAAAATAAATCGTATCTTCGCAGAGGTTTAGCCAACATCCGAAAATTTTAGTTATTCAATTTTGTAAGATGAATAATTAAACCACTTTTATTTTATCTATTGTATTTTTCGCTACAGAAACCTATTTATTATTAAAATTATCATTTGCAACCAAGAATCTGATACGATTGCTTTTCTAACGGTAATTGTTCACTGATAAAAACTTAAAAAAAAAGGATTTTGCTTGTTTGTTTTTAATTTTAACTAAAGGAATCATTATTGTCCTGAAAAACAAGGTTAGATCGATCCACTAAATGTTTCGTGTTTTATGGTTATTTTATTATTTTAATTATTGTTTGCAGTTATTTTATGATTTACATTATGATAATGTGTGTAATTTAATTTCCTTATTTATACAGTTTTTTTTAAATAGTTTTCTTTTTCAGGGCCTTTTTCTGTATCGCTTGCAAGGACTTTCTACATATTTTATGTATATAAATCAATATTTGCCAGTCATATGGAAGTCCTAGGCTTCTGAACATTTTAAAGGGTGTTCTGGAAGTACCACAGGAATTAAATTGTGTATAATTTTTTTCATGAGTTTAGTAATGTTATTAAAGGTTACATTTGGTAGTTATCATATTGTGGTTAGTCAGATAAGAACCTTACACAACGGAAGAACGTATTAGGAGAATTTCTCTCCGAGATCTTACCGCTTTTAGTTATAATGTAGTGGAATCTTCAAATCCCTCAGCGTACTGTCGATCACTGCACCTGGTTATTTCAAAAATCCAATGTGCCAGACTGGGTGATGATTGGTGATCATTTAATATTCCGAGAATTTGTCGATTATATGAGAGAAAATCCTCGATTCGTTCAGGAATACTCTGTGCATACCCAATAAGTGATAAGAATTTTGATTTTGCCAATTTATTCAGCCGTATCTTTTAAAAAATGAGGCTGGAAATGTAGTGACTATCAATAGTGAACATTATAGTGAGATAATCTCGCATTTTTATGGCTTAACTTGGACGGTATCGACTTTTATGATGATGATAAGAAATTCCTTCGATCTCACACCGTGCGAAATTGTTATTGAGAGTGTCATAATGCGATACTAAGAACGATTCCAAAATAGGTAGCAGAAATTCGAAAATCATATTTATGCGAAAAAGAAGTCCAGTATTTTCTAAAAAAAATCGAAGATGCAAAATGAGCTATGAAGGATATTTTTCAGCGCATTTTATTCCAGATTTAATGGTAACGTTTACCCATTAAAATAATGTAATAACTTTACCTAAATGAAATACTTTTCCTTAAATTGGAACCTGCGATTATTTTGGGACATCTTTTATATTTTCAACGTATTTTGAAGCAAAAGTTTGCTGGAACCATTCAATAGTGGATACAGCATAAATAAAACGGGCTTAACTGTTTCAGCTGCAACCTGATCCTTCCATATTAGTCTCTGGTCGTAATAAAGGCTGCAGTGTTTGACACCGTTACACCTTGCAAGTCTGTCATCTCTAAATCTTCATGAGGAGGAGTTTTAGTGAACTTAGAAGAGAGTCATTTGAGTTTTTGCTGAATTGACTTTGATTCCCCAGTGGTCAAACCAATTTCGTAGTTTGGTTAGTTGTGCCTGTTAGTTTTTTGAAGATGCTGTAATCGTAGGGTCATTGGCATACGGTGTTTCGTATGATTTGCCTTAAGGATATCAGCCGTGTAGATATTCATTAATATAATATCTTAAATTAACAATAGTGGTGACAACGGAGAGTTTGTGGGACTCTAGCCTCCATTGTTTCTTCTGTCAGGGACTATTGATCCATATAGCAAATGTTATCAACTTAAGCCACAACAATAAATATTTAGTTCATATTCTCTGAAAATAACTTGAAAAATAAAAGTTACGAAAGATACTGATTACGAAGATACTGATTATGAAGATACTAAATTTCGGTTCTAGTCGAAGTATATAAATGTCTAATTCCCAGTTTATTGTAAACTGATGCGTCTATCCCTCTAAAGACCATACTTACATAGTATTGGCGTAAGTCTATAAGTTGAGCACCACTTAAAATATTAGTCAGAAATCTTGTTTTTTAAAATATTATTGTTCCTCAAAACCCTTTTTTAATACAACTACTAAAGAGTATCTTAATGAAAGCTATTACACAATATAAATAAATAAATAAGTTTTATTAAATCCGTTGGACAGTATAAAATCTGTATGGATCAGGTCAGTGTACAAAGCTTTTACGATACTATAATTAAATACATGTATTTCTACCCTAACTATAAACACACATTTATTACAAGCGTAAATTAATGAATTATAATACGTGAAAAGGTAAAGTTTGGAGATATTCAGGAGTTAAACAGTTCCAATATTCATCCAAGCTATAAAAGCTGTTATATATTAAAAATGACCCAATGGTGTTTTTAAATTCTTTCTCATTGGAGATCTATTTAAATCTATCCGATAACTTATTATAAATCTTGGCACCAACTTAATATATATTGTTTTCAGTAATGCTAAGCGAATGAATCTGATACACCATATTGTTATAGCCCCTAGTGTTGTAATTATGATATTGAAAATGTTGTTTAAACTTGTGAATATTCTTTCTTACAAATAGGATTACTTCAAATATATACAGCGAGGGTAATGTCATGATTCCCTATTTTTTAAAAATAGGCCGGCATGAAGCCAACCGATGTGCCCCAGAAATCATTCTTATTATACGCTTTTGTATTTTAAATACAATAAAACCTGTCAAAAGTGGCCACAAAAAATTTAGGAATATTGGACGTTTAAGACGGGTGGCCGTTATTCCCAGGTTTTGCGCCCTATAAATAAAACACATATATTTTTCTATTTTTAAACATTTTCTTTATTTTACTAAATAGAGGTAGCATACACACAGATTGAAAAATTAAACTGATTTAATAATATAAAAAAATATTTTGAATGTACAGTATATACACTATAGTAATATATACATAATATGGATTTTTAAAAAATGTATACGTGTTATTAAGCTTTTTTGAAGTATGTTTGAATTGTTTAAAATTTTTTAGCTTTGATTTTCGCCCTAACCTTAACTAACCCCTTAAGTCAAACTTTCAAAACTACACGGCTTTGATGAGGCCTTCAATCCCTATAGTAGTACCAAATTTCAACTTTATATATCAAATAGTTTTGGAGAAAATTGGGTGTGACAGACGGACAGACACCTAAATGATCTTATAAGTGTTCCGCACGTAACACTCAAAAGATATCGAAAATCTAATAGCACCACGTGAAAGAGCCGAAAATTTTACAAAAACATATAGATTTTTTCTTTAGTTTTACCGTAATTCAAAAAAATATATATATTTAAGATAAAATCGCTGGTTTAATCCCTTCAGTTGTAATGGGAATCATGCTTCCCAACTCATTTATGAATAAATTAACATTTATGTATACCGTTAAATATTTTTAAATTGGCTATTAGGGGGTTTGCTCGGGGTGCTGATTCAGAATCCGATGACGGATTTGAAAATTTCAAAATGGCGGATACAATATGACTGCCAGAGAATACCTAATTCACTTTGAATTGTTGTGGCTGTTACTGGATGGAAATTCATAACGAATGTAATGAAAGACTGATTTTGTCAAATTTCCACTTTATTTAGTTTCACTGAAACTGTATGACGCGTTTCGCTATACTATAGCTTCGTCTGATACAAAATTTTGTTTGTATGACGCGTTTCGCTATACTACAGCTTCGTCTGATAGAAAATTTTGTATCAGACGAAGCTATAGTATAGCGAAACGCGTCACACAGTTTCAGTGAAACTAAATAAAGTGGAAATTTGACAAAATCAGTCTTTCATTACGTACGTAATTCATTTAATTTCTTTGAGTAATTTAAAATTTTTGTATTTTCAATAACTGTTTTCTTTCTTTATACTTGGATGTTTAAATGAATTAAAAATACTTTATATTTAAAGCTTAGACTTTTATTTTTTAGTTCTCACCTTTAAATATATTTTTTTAATTTTAAGTTTAAATTGTATCATCTATAATATATATAAAATGCAACGTCTCTCTGTCTGTCTGTCCGTTAGTGCGCTTATCACTGGAGAACCACTTATCCGATTTACGTACTTTTTTTTTTTAAACATACATATATTCTCTGGCCAGGTTATAGGCTATATTTTATTACGATAGGTAACGTAAGGAATGAGCAGTGACGATAATAGTGAATGAAGTCGGAAAAAAGTTTGCCGCTAGCGCGTTTCCTTGCAATACACAGCCTAAACCATTAAATATGGAATAATATTATGTAGCAGAGAATATCTATAATCTATAATCTATAATATATATAAAATGCAACGTCTCTCTGTCTGTCTGACTGTCCATTAGTGCGTTTATCACGCGAGAACCACTTATCCGATTTACGTGTCTTTTTTTAAATTCATACATATATTCTTTGGCCAGGTTATACAATAATAATAATCTATATCTATAATATATAAAATGCAGCGTCTTTCTGTCTGTCTGCCTGTCCGTTAGTGCACTTATCACTGGAGAACCACTTATCCGATTTACGTGTTTTTTTTTTAAACATACATATGTTCTTTGGCCAGGTTATCGATCTATCTATAATATATATAAAATGCAACGTCTCTCTGCCTGTCTGTCTGTCCGTTAGTGCGTTACGAGCTTTTTTTTTAAAACATACATATATTCTCTGGCCAGGTTATAGGATATATTTTATTGCGTTAGGTAACATAAAGAATAAGCAGTGACGATAATAGTGAATCAAGTCGGAAAAAAGGTTACCGTTAGCGCGTTCTCTTGCAATACACTGCCTAAACCATTAAATATGGAACAATATCATGTTGCAAAGAATATAATATATAAAATGGAACGTCTCTCTGTCTGTCTGTCTGTCCGTTAGTGCGCTTATCACTTGAGAACCACTTATCCGATTTACGTGTTTTTATAAATTTATACATATGTTCTATATAATTCGATATAAGCCTAGATAATGGGAGATAATGGGAGATAAGTATAAATAATGAGAGATAAGGAGAAATAATGGGAGCTAAGCAGAGATAAGTCTGGATAATGGGAGTTATGGTGAGATAATGGGAAATAAGGAGAAATAATGGGAGATAAGGAGAAATATTGCGAGATAAGTCGAGATAAGCCTAGATAATGGGAGATAAGGTGAGATAATGGGAGATAAGCTGAGATAATGGCAGATAAGGTGAGATAATGGTAGAAATAATGGGAAATTAGGAGAAATAATGGGAGATGAGCAGAGATAAGCCTAGATAGTGGAAATTATGTAGAAAAAATGGGAGATAAGGAGAAATAATGGGAAATAAGGGGAAATAATGACAGATATTTTATTACGTTAGGTAACATAATGAATGAGCAGTGACGATAGAAGTGAATTAAGTCCACGCGAGCGGAGCCGCGGGCACGGCTAGTTATTAATAAAAAAAAAAAATGTTTTTAAGAGCAAAATTACAAAAAAAGAGAAAGTATTTTTTAAGTTTTTAATGATTGGTCCGACTTTTTTTGATCAATTTGTACTGCTTTGGACGTAAAATGGCCGGCGGCGTACTACAGCTGGCTAATTTTTATATTTTGGAACTCAATTTTTAAATAACACAGACAACGTGAGTATTCTTAATTACTCTTATATTGAAACTTAAGGAATAATAATGATATATGAACAAGGATTTTTCTTCACCACTATATTTTATTAAATATTTGTAATTTACTGTACGTCCGTTAAAATCATGCAAACAAAAATTTCGTTTTAAGTTTTACAAACTATAAAACAACAAAAAAAATAAAAACTCTTAGTATCATTTGAAAGCTGAAAGTCTTCTCTTCAAAAAGCTGTCTTTTAATTTTTTTACACTCTGAAAACAAGTAATATCGGTTAACATTCGGGTGATGCGCCTGTTTGGCGCGCTACACTTTTTGAATCATCTATCCAAATTTTTAATAACTTCTCACGCTAATAAAAAAAAAATTGGAAAAATAATCTATATACTATTTCTTTGTAAAATTTCCCGCCCTTTTACGTGGTGTTATTAGTTTTTCGATATCTTTTTTATTTTTCGAGATATTACCGAGTAACCAAATTTTTTATTTTATTTTAATTTTGTGGGCTTAGCGTACATCAAACTTTAGCAAACTTCCAAAAAACTACCTGTGTGCTAAAATACAGCCTGTTAGTATTTAATGAGAGCCCAGAACCCCTGGCGACTGTACTAGCAAGAGTATCAAATGGAATAAACAAAGTTACAAACAATGATCCCATCGAAAATCCATATTTATAAAATCCTAGAAATGTAGCCAGAAAGACAACTTAAAACTGCTTTAGTTCCTTTAATCATCAATAAAATTTAAGTGCTGGTGTTTGCTTTACGACCTCATACATTGAGTAATATATAGGTCATGGGAACACATAATGTTGATGCGAATATAAATAAATGATAACACTCTAAAATCAAGCTGTAAACATAAAACCTACATCAAGGCGGTCATAGTTTAGAGCATAGAGGTGTTAAGACATCATTTATTAAAATTCTCGAGACAATTTATTTTATAACCAAACAAGAAAAAGAGGGAGGCAAAATACAAAAGGTTTATTATCTTTGACCTACTTCATTAAACTGTGACATTTTAGTAACAATTTTTACATAAATATTATAAAATATAGATCTATAACAAAAGACTGTTTTTACTCAATTTCCACAGGTTTATTTGTAATTGTGATGACGCGTTTCGCTGTCGATGCAGCTTCTTCGGATCTACATTTTACACTGTCAAGTTAGGTTTAATGTTTACAATTTTATATAATTTCTTAATTATAATTTTACACCTATTTAAATTATATTGATAGAATTGGAAAACTCACACAGACATGGAATTAGGAGAATAAATTCAATAATGGTGAATTGTTTGAATCTACCTTGTCGTTGAGCAAAGTACTTGTAGTCCTTAATCGATTTATTTGCATTGCCTCTAAAAGGTTTAGTTTTAAACTTTTTTTTTTGTATTTAAAATTTTGAAATTCTTATTAAACGTGTGATTCTCTGTTAAAAGATGATTAGCATATGTTGAATTAGACCTTCTATGGATGAAACTTTTTTCTTGTTCTGTAATTCTTTGTATAAATGTACGTCCAGTTTGTCCTATGTATGTTTTAGGACATGACCCACATGTGTGCCAATTCCACGAACTTTACAATATCTCGAAGAATTACTTAGAACAGCACAAAACAAGACTTTGGAGACGAAATTATTCGTGAATACTTAACATTAACTTTGTATGGAACAAAATTATTTCCAATATAACAATCAATTTTATGTTCAGAAAGAAGGAACAGCTATGGGTAATTGCTTATCACCTTTCATAGCCAATTTACTCATGAGTAAGTTTGAAATCGAAGCCAGTGAAGAATTCGAATATTTCCCAAGGGTATGGTATAGGTATGTGGATGATATTTTCGCGATTTTTGATACAAATAAAGCAAATATTGATGATTTTGTTTCTAAATTAAATAGCCGGTATGATTCCATTAAATTCACTTACGAAGTTGAGAACAAAGGACAATTGCCTTTTTTAGATATTTTAATTATTAAAAATAATAATAGATTAGAATTTGATATCTATAGGAAGGACACAGTAACAGATAGATATATTCCTAATGATTCATTTCATTGCAAATAACATAAATTAGCCTCATTACATTTTTTAGTCCATCGTTTAATCACTTTCCCTCTGAAGAGAGTAAACTTTAATAAAGAAAGGAATCGTATTACAAATATAACTATAGTTAATGGTTATGACGACGACTTAGTAAATAAGCTAATAAATAGACATAAGTTTAGGTTTAATATTCTCCACCTTTTTTACACGCGAAGAAAATAACACCAAGTATGTCTCCATACCATATAATCCGAAATATAGCAAGGGACTCAATAAGGTATTTAATAGTTTTTAGTCTATAAGTCATCAGACAATCTGAGGAATATCTTAGGAAATCCCAAAGATAAGATTCCTAATTGTGAGAAAAGTGGAATTTATGAAATTAGTTGTAATGATTGTGACAAAAAGTATGTTGGGCAAACTAAGAGGTCATATAAAACACGATTTAAAGAACATTTAGCACACTTAAAATAAAATAGAACAGAAAAGTCTAGTATTGCCGAACATGCCCTTGAAGCTGACCATACTGTAACAATAGATAATCTAAGATTAATAAAAAATGTATCTAATAGGAGATTGTTAAACGCATACGGAAGTATGGAAATCATAAAATGTAAAAGTAGTTTAAATAAAGACAGAGGGCCTATTCCTTATAGTCCCCTCTACTGGTTACTTGACCGGAACTATGTCATTAGTTCCGCTTGAGTAATTCAAGGGTTAGGCTAAGTATAAATAGGGTAGATTTGTAGTTTAGCTTTAGTCAATCATCGCTCCTGATGAAGCTAACATGGTTAGCGAAACGCGCGTCGAGTGCAAAAATAAAGTGTTTGGTGTAGTGGTGATATATACTGAGAAGTGACCCACATGTTAATTGATATACCTCTGATTTATTATCTTTATTGATTTGCGGTTTGTAGTTTTTGAGATATTTCCCTATAGTATTGTTTATAAGATAATTTTACTAAAGAATTAAACTACATAAAACAAGTAGCCGTTAACAACGGTTATTCAGTTACCTTAATCGATAACATCGTTAGGAAAAAACTTAGAAACGAGGCAATCTCAGAAATATACCCATGTTTTAAGGACAGAAAAACCACATTTAAATACTTAACCTATTTCGGCAAACTAACAGAAAAACTGTGGAAATTTTTAAATCAAAAAAATATCAACATAGCTTACAAGAAAAACAATACTATAGGGAAATCTCTCAAAAACTACAAACCGCAAATCAAGAAAGATAATACATCAGGGGAATATCACTTAACATGTGGGTCATGTCCTAAAACATACATAGGACAAACTGGACGTACATGTATACAAAGTATTACAGACTACGAAAAAAGTTTCATCCATAGAAAGTCTATTCAACATATGCTAATCATCTTTTACCGGAGACTCACAGGATTAATAAGAATTTCAAAATTTTACGTACCCAACAAAAAGGTTTAAAACTAAACCTTTAGAGACAATGCAAATAAATCGATTAAGGACTACAGGTATTTTGCTCAACGACCAGGTAGATTTAAACAACTCACCATTATTGAATTTATTCTCCTAATTCCATGTCTGTATGGGTTTTCCAATATTATCAATCTAATTTAAATAGGTGTAATATTATAATTAAGAAATTATATAAAATTGTAAACATTAAATCTAACTTGACTCGCTCCTGATGAAGCTAACATGGTTAGCGAAACGCGCGTCGAGGGTAAAAATAAAGTGTTTGGTGTAGTGGTGATATATACTGAGTTGACTAATCTAGATTAAGTTAGAATAAGTCCTAGTTTAAGTTAATAATAAGCCCTATGTCAAGTTAGCGTAAGTCTTAGGCTAAGGTAGTTTAAGGCTTATTATTAAGAAAACCATGTATCATAAATCACATTTCCTAGGTTAAGTTAGTATAGGACCACTAGTATAAAAGCTTAGGTTAAGTTAGTATAAGCAAACCTATCTAATAAGTTTCTTTTGTAACCATTCATTTAATGTAAGCAAGAGGCCTAATCTTGCTTTTTAAAAGTAATAAAGACAACGATCCTAACTTGACAGTGTAAAATGTAGATCTGAAGAAGCTGCATCGACAGCGAAACGCGTCATTACGGTTATAAATAAACCTGTGGAAACTGACTAAAAACAGTTTTTTATTATACATTTATAATAAATTTCCATCAAGTAGAAGCTACAACCATCCGAAATATAAAATATAAGTTTGAATTCTTAGGAAAATCAATGATATCTACTCTGTAGATACAAAATTTCGGCTTGTTACAATCTTTAAAATGTAACGTATGGCTTTCTTCCATAAGTTTTCAAAAATCCTATTCCATTCTGAGTAAATTTTTTTCATTGGTGATCGAAGCTCCAGTGTATGATTGATATTTAGAAATTGCATCTCATCTGGGTTTAGAACTGGCCATTTAATATTTATCAGCTCGGATGTTTCTGGAGTGGGATTTCTAAAAACATTAGATTTTAAAAATATTTATTTAGATTTAACGAAAGAAAAATATATTAGAAAATATTTCATTTCATTCAGTATATAGTTTTAATAGAATATATATCTTGATATAAGAAAGTGTCTTTAGACATTTATTCAGAAACTCAGAGAACACGAAATATAAAGTATTGTAAAAATAATGTAGTAATACAAGGTGACGCATGAATAAGTTTAAATTAGGTGGGATTGTTCCACAAACGCGACCGGTAGCAGAGGTATGGTGAGGGGTACAGAGCGTAACCCCTGCTTTTGCATTTATCGTGGCACGAAATTTTCTCGTTTAATATCATCAACTTTAAGTAAACCTTGGAAAGCGCAAATAAGATCATTAAGAAGCAATCCCAATGTAAACTCTCAGTCACTTCGCCGGCATCCCGATTTCTCAATTCGCAAACGATCAGGTTCCGTAAGTGTGCTGAGTTTGATTCAACGCATTCTTCCTAAAGATTTATATTTACACCTTTACAAGATATAGAAAGTGCAAAATTTAAAGCCAACCAAGACTTCTCAACTTCGTTATTTAAATGTTTAAACGCTTTAAAAGATTTGCCAACATCTTATTCCCAGTTTTTTATACAATGTTAATAGACTTTAACAAGTTCAAAACTACAACCTCATATATTCATCATTACATTTCGCTAAAAGGATGGCTTAAGATGTAGCCACAATAAGCGGCCCACGCTTTTTTGAGGAAAACAGAGGGTGTACAATAACTCTTAATTATATTATATATGATATATTATGGTGATTGAGGACTTTTTACATCCATTTTAAAAAATTTTAGAACTACAGAAAGTGGTTTCAACAGCATGAGGTAACATCAAAAAGCTCAAGGATATTGAGATTGAATTCCAAGAGGGCCAACATATGGTATAAAGGTCCATTTAGTAACGCTGATTTGACACTGATGGATTTTTTTTCACGAGCATATAGTAGAAATTAAAAGAAAGTATCCGAAATAAAATGGCAGCAATGATGGAAAAGAAGCACCTCACCAGTGGCCAATTATGTTGCTTCTTAGTTAGAAGAGTATCGGGAATGTAATAGTTTGCATTTACATAACGTTATCTTTAAAAAAATATATTAGGGATTCTAGTTTAATTTACACTAAAGGTTACCAATTTGTCTGTTATCTAAACAGTCCATATCTGCAAAAATAAACTTTCGACTAAAAACATTCATTAATTATTGCTGTTTAATTACAATTAAAATTAATGAGAAATACTAGAATTTTATAAAAAAAAATCTAGAAAACTATATATGTATTGTAATTATTTCAATTCAATTATTGATTTATAAATTATTATATGATGGTACTAAAAAAAAGTCATTATTTCATTGAAATATCAATTCAATTTTATGTGTGCGTGTTTCTTAATATATTTAAATCTATTCTTTGCCAACAACGGTATGGACTTTGTATATAAGTTTTTAAAAAGCATTATAGTGTATATGTTCTTATCTTCAATGACTTATTTTAACTTCTTATCCATTCAGATATACCAGTATATGTCAAGAATATCGGATCTTCTCAATGGAAATATTCTTAAATCAGCTAAGTTTATTTTTTCACTTTTAGATACGAGCACCCGTTAGTATTTATAATCCATTGAGTGATTTCGCAACAACCTGATGATCTGTTAGTACAGGCTCTCTCTATATAACATTGGTGCATAAATTGTACTACATTTCGTATATAAAGGGTGGTAAAAGAAGTTTTACAATGAATTCGATAATTGCAATGGTTCATTTTACTGGCATACCCTATAAATGTGTTACATCTGGCCATAAAATCGATTTTGACAAAACTAGAACCCTACAAAAAAGTGATGACCTATCCACTAAGGTAATCAAAGAAGCCATAGAAATAGAAAAGAGGCCCAACAACTTAAATAATCGTGATGATAGCCAACGTTTACCGAACTCTTGGAAACATATTCTATCCCAGTACTAAGTCCAACCAAGAGAAACAATAATTCAATCATATGTTATTTCACCAACACAAACATTACAAAGAACCACAGGACCGACAACGCGCAGCCAAAGTCGAGCCTCTATTGGCTAAATCCGTCCGACCAATAGAGCCACGCCCCTAACACATAAAACCGGCGCCCTCGGAGCCAGTCTCGATATTCAACGCCAAGACACCGACCAATGATCAACGCTTTGAAAAAGATGGATGAGATTCCATCGAAACGTCAGCGAAACCGTCCATCAAGGGGCTTTAAGCTAACACGGGATACCCGAAAAACCACATATATATATATATATATATATATATATATATATATATATATATATATATATATATATATATATATACACAGGGTGCCCCATATGTATGGAATAATGATTCTACAGCGTTTATTAATCCGTATATCAATGTTTAAATAAAAGTTATAGGGTGTTATACGGCGCACATGCCGATATTGACAACAAAATGTTTTGAACTGTCAATTTGAAGAAATTACGCCATCTTAATTTTTTTAAAATAGGAAGCCCTATATATTATTTTATTTTTGAGTCTTACTAGAAATTCTAGATGTTACTTGTCTAACATACTATATCTTTAAATTGAACTGTTTTGGAATTATTGATATTTGAAATTAAGAAGATCGAATTAAAAAAAATAAGCTGGCTGATGTCCAACATTTACTATCAGGTAACGACTTAACGCGTCAAAAAATGATTTATTGACGAAAACGTTTATTGCTGCATTTTGTGAAACTGCAATTTGAGAGTAATATCATAATGGTACATTTAACAGTAACTGAAAGACCCACTTTGTTAATGATTGATTACGGAGGCCGTAGGAGAACACAACATGAGGTGTGTGTTCTTTTTAACGCAGAATATCCGAATCGAGAATCTATTAAACAATCCGTAGTAAGGAAAACATTAAAACGATTTAGACAATCAGGTCATGTTAAGAATCGTTCTAAATCTGGACCTCCAAAAGTTAAAACAAGCGATGATCAAAAGTTAGATAATTTATTGCAAATTCCCATATAGCCACTAGTCAGCTTCGGTTAGACCACAACATAAGCAAATATACCTTCAGTCGTGTACTGAATGAAGAAAAATTGCATCCATACAAACCCATTCTATGCGCAAGAATGATCTGAAGATGACTAATAGACGCGTTGAATTTTGCAAGGTCATGATGGGACGAATCAATAATGATCCTAATTTAATTTATAATATTGTTTTTCTGACGAGGCCACATTTTGTCTTAACGGAAAAGTTAACAAACATAACTGCTGGGTCTGCTCTACTTAGAATCCCCACTGAATAATCGACAGTCATTCTCAAAGACCACAAAAGATAAACAAAAGCAAGTTATTTCAACTTATGCAGGTCTTTTTCCCGATGAAAATAATTTTAATAGCGTTAACAGAAATTTGTGGTATCAACAGGACGGAGAAGCTCCTGACTATGAAATCAAGGTTCGTAGATATTTGGATGCGATTTTTCCTAGTTGATAGATAGGCAGAAGAAGTGCTATAGAATGGCCTGCAAGGAGTACCGACCTTAGGCCACTCGATTTTTTTTATGGGTTCATTTGAAAACCGAAATTTACTGAAGTCGACCTGAAACTGTAAAAGATTTACAACCAAGAATACAATATGAAGTCGCACAGATCACCCTGGATTCTCTGCAAAACTATGTTTAGGCTGTTTATGACAGATTGGGTCACTGCTTCGCTGTTAACGGTAAACATTTTGAGCAATTGTTACCTTAAAAATAAACCTAGAATATTTGTTAACAGTTTTTTTTTGTCTTTTATTATTTTAAAGCTCAAATGACACTGATTCCAAAACAGTTCAATTTAGACATATGTTATGTTAGACAAATATTATCTAGAATTTTTATTAGGACTCAAAAATAAAATGATATATACAACTTTCTATTTAAAAAAATCAAGATGGCGTAATTTCTTTGAACTGACGATTCAAAACATTTTATTATCACCGTCAGCATATGCGCCGTATAACACCCTATAACTTTTATTTGACCATTTTTTTGATACACTGATTAATAAATGCTGTGGAATCATTATTCCATACATATGGGTCACCCTGTATATATATACATATATATATATATATATATATATATATATATATATATATATATATATATATATATATATATATATACAGGGTGTTCCAGTATTCCGTGTACATAGAGTTACTGTGGATTTCTGGAATGAAAATATGACCATTTAACCCATCTTACCTTAATCTAAAAATTCGTAATTTTTGAGACATACAGTGTCAAAGTTGTACTTTTATTTTAGATTTTCTTAAGTAACTTTGTAACTTTCTTAATAATTGTACTATTTGTACAAGATTCGGTTTTCTCAGATGGGAGATCGAAATCAACTCACAGTTTTGTTGTATACTTTTAAATTGTCATAACTTTTTTATGCCACTCTGTATGATATTTTTGACTAAATATATGAGACAAATTTAGCCTAGAACACCATTCAAGACCTACTTTATCTTTATGCAAATTTAGGTCAAGGAGATCCTTTCATCCATTTTTATGTGATGCTGTATCGAGCATAGAAAACGTTTCCAAACATTTTTTTTTTGAGCGTAGCACATGTGCGGAAGAGAAATCCCTAAAACTCTACAGGAGCGATACGTGTGCGAAAAAAGCGATTTACGTTAGTCTTGAGTCGCTGTTGTACTCGGTGGGTAGCCCAGTCTTGCCTAAATCATCCCAAAGAGATGATATGGCGAACATATCAAAAGACTTCTTGAATAGTTGTACGAGGAATAACAGAGTGAACCTCATATGGATATGATGTATTAGCGCGACATGTATTAATAGCGTACACCACTCTGGAAGGAATTAGGCGGGCTATATCCATTGAACACTTTTCATGAAAATATCTTTAGAATAGATTCAAGTCACTAACCGTTCTTCCATGTACCAAGATATTAAGATTTCTGGTGAGTTCTGGGTCTTCAATCAAGCGAATCTCTTTTAAATAGAATCCAACAAATGCAATGTATGTTTGTTAGCAGAGCCCTAAACATGTCAGTTGTATTCCATCGCTGGTTGAATTTGAGTGTTGTACAGAATTGCGGGTGGGAGTGGGTAATGGGGTGTAATGCTTGCTAGTTCGAAATAGTTTTCCCAGCTTTTGAGAAGCATGCATGCGACATGTTCCTGCCAAGACATATTTGCTCCCAAGTTAATTGAGTGACGATGTTAGAGGAATGGAGTGTCTAGATATAACTATGTCGGGTTCAGCAACGTTAACTTTTTTAGAAAAAAAACTGCCGCCTGGGCTTTTGTAGCTTTAAATTCCACTGGGTTACTGTCACCTCAAGATACAATTTCTGCCAGGTCTTTATTATGTTGAACATCTCTCTGCTGTTTACGAATATTTGCATGAGTAGCCGATGTTCGAGCTTTCAAAGTGAATGAAGAAATGATCGCACTGTCATCCATAAAGCTGCAGATTGAATTTCTGGTCCTTTCCAGCAGATCGTTAAGGTAAGTAAATAAGAAAGAAAGTAGCAGACAGTATGGAGCCTTGGGGCACACCGGCGTTGATAGTGGAGGTATAAGAAAGAAGTTGTTGACCGCCACTGGTACTCTTTGAGTAAACCCGAGGGCCATAAACAAAACTTTTCAGATACACCATATGAGTGTAACTTAACCAACAATCATTGTCACGCAAAACACGGTCGAATGCTGGTTAGTCTCCAAACCTGTGTTATCGAAGTTTGAAGAACTCCTGTCGATCTTTGCTTACGACAGCCATACTGATGATATCTAATAATGTTAAATCCTTCTAGATATTTTAAAATATGCTGAGTGATAGCCCATTCCAACTTTAGATATTATTGAAGGTCTTCTTGCCTTTTTTGGGTCTCGGCTAAACTGTAGCGTAATTCCAACAGGAAGGAAATAGCCCCTTCTGTATTTTTAATTGAAAAACATCTACGAATCATTTACTCTTATAAATAGTCAAAGTACAGTACAGTTCCCGTACGATTTAGTTGTATGTATGTATTTTACTAGATGTAATTACGCAAGAGAAAAATAATATGAAAAAGTACTACCATTGCAAAAAAAAAATGTAAAAATAGATATGAAATATTAAGCGGAAAAAACATATAGTGACTGAGCAGACCCAGATTTTCAGTAAGTTTTGTTTTTTGATTTAAGGTGTATGAGATCTAAGCTGACCCCCCCGTCTGTTAATCAGGAAATTAATATATACCAATATCAATTCTCTCTGTCATGTTACGTAAACCATTTTCTACTGTAAGTTAGTAATAGTAGCCTTAAGCTATTGAAGTACGAGTACATATGCATACTACGGACGCGACTAAGTTTATACGCTTAGGAAGACGTATACTCACAAGTATTTGGCGAAATTTGTCCAAAGCTTAACTATTCTATTTTGTGTCAATAAATCTTCCTGATTAGTAGGGTCACTCGTCCATACCATAGACGCATTAAATAAAAAGGGAATTTCCGCTCCGTGCGAAGCTTCTTTAACACCTGCAAGTAATTTTGTAAAAGAAAAGATACCTATAAAGGACATTACCTAAGTTCCAGCATTTATTTTGTTAGGTTATAGTACACCTCGCCAAATATAACTTGTATAAAAGTTAAACAAGAAGGAAGTCATCCCTTTTTGAAATTACTTAGCGTTTTAAGTGCGAACCCTAGGAATAAATAATCGATTAAGAAAATGATTTTTTTTTAGTTTTTCTCATCAGGACTAAAAACAATTTTTTCAAAATTTTTATATTGGTGATATTTGCCGAAGTGACTTTATTTAATGAGTACTACATCCATGTACAAATATTAACCTAACTAGAAAATGTCAATGTTATATTGAAATCAGTGATTTTCGCTTTCAATACAAATTGCTTAAGAAAATATTCGTAAAATATTTTTTTCCTTAACCTAACATTAAATATTTCCACAAATTGTAAATTAAATTAAAAGTGATTCTTTAAAGATTATGGCCTAAATATTATATAAACAAGCATACTTAAAAGGCCACTAACAGACACTTAAAATTTCTGTAATCATAGCTACGCTTTTCTAAGAATTTCAATTCTTCCAAACCTTAACAAAAATATTAAATGGAATAGTTTAGTCAAATGAGTTTTAGTTCAGATTAGCCTATTTTATTAAAGATTAGTTTTAAGTTTAAAAAATCGGCAAAGTAATTTTACCGAATGTAATATTTTTCTTCGGCAAGGGATGAAACATCAATTTATCTACATTTACATTTATGATACGATAGCATAGGCGAAATCTAAATTCCTTCAGAAATCGTATAGGTAGCTCACAGGAGGCAGCCGAAGGTCGATAGAATCGTCTACAGCAGGGGTGCTCAAACGGTCGATCGCGATCGACAAGTCGATCTCGAATGCTTTTTGAGTCCATCTCGAGAAAAAAATTCCGATATAGAACTATTCACAGATTTTGTTTTAGGTAACTAAAACAAAATGTAATGAATAAACTACTAAAATTTATTCGATCCACAATTAGGCCAGAATAACCGCCTCATCACTTTATTTTATCGTAATAACCCTCTGCTAGCGGCAAAAGGCGGCTTTATCAAAGGAACGCGCGGTACTTGTCAAAGAAAAGCCGCGTTTTTGATTCCCGCCGATTTTTCTAGAAACTTCGGGCGGCATGTTTGACGGGAACATTCGAGACTTCGTTCGCGCCGATATAAATGTTGCGCCTGCAGGAATAGGAGTCAGTCTGAGTTGTAACTTGAAGGCGATACATCGGTACAAAGTTTATTAATAAATAGTCCAAAATGAGTGCGGCGAAGAAAAGTAAAACTTATCATTTTAATAAAGATTGGGGGGAAGAATTTTTCTTTTGTATGGTAAAGGATAAGTGCATTTGTCTCATTTGCCGTGCGTCAGTTGCAATACCTAAGCGTGGGAACTTAGAGAGGCATCATAAAACGGTTCATAAAAACTATGAAAAGGATTTTCCGTCACAGAGTGAATTAAGAAAACGAAAAGTACTTGATTTGATAACTTGTTTGAAACAAGAAAAAACCATGTTCACAAGACCAGCCAAACAATTAAAAGCTGCAACGATCGCGTCATTTAAAATATCTCATATATTGGCGAAACACAAGAAACCATTTGATAATGGATTGGTTGTGAAGGAAGCATTTATTGAAGCGGGTGAGACTTTATTTGGAGATTTTAAAAATAAAACAGAGATCATGTCTGCTATTAGAGAACTTCAGTTATCTCGTCCGACTGTCAAAAGGCATGTTGAAGTCATGAGTCAGGACATGGCAGATACACTAAAACATGATATCATGGAATGTACATACTTTTCTTTACAGTTCGACGAATCCACCCATATGACAGACACTGCCCAGCTGTGTATTTTTATTCGAATGGTATTCAATGACATGTCGGCTAAGAAAGAGTTTTTGACAATGATTCCTCTGAAAGGAAAGACCCGTGGCGAAGATATATATGACGTTTTCTTCAATTTTGTAACAAACTACAAGCTACCAATATATAAACTAGTGTGCATTACAACCGATAGAGTACCAGCAATGACTGGAAACAAAAACGGTTTTGTGTGTGTGTGTCGAGCTAATGATGATTTCCCTTCATTTTTTTCCTTCCATTGCATTATACATCAACAAGTTTTGTGTTCAAAAGTTCTAAACATGGAGGAGATTTTGGGCATTGCAATAAAAATTGTGAATTCTATCCGCGCACGTAGCTTACAACGACGGCTCTTTAAATTGCAGGTGGAAGATAGTGAGTCAGCTGAACACACTGATTTAGTTCTTCACACGGACGTCAGGTGGTTGAGTCGCGGAAAATTCCTAGAAAGGTTTCAAGAATTATTGCCCGAAATAACAGCTTTTCTGGACGAAAGAGGTGATGACACTCAGATACTGAAAAACGGAAAATGGCTGACTGATTTGGCATTTTTGGCAGACATCACAATGCATTTAAATACCATTAATTTGTAGCTTCAAGGTAAAGGAAAACTATTATTGAGATGATTAGAGCGATAAACGCATTCAAAAGTAAATTGCAACTTTTGATAGATCAACTGAAAAGAAAGGATCTGAAAAATTTTCCGTCTTTGAAAGCAAGGATTTCTCAGTTGAATTATGATATTTATGAGGCAGAATTATCAAATATTTTGGGCCGATTTGAAATACGTTTTTATGATTTCAGTAAATTGGCAAATATCGCATCATTTATGAGTTATCCTTTTTCGTGTAAAAACATTGAGGAATTAGCTACTGAAATAGCAAGTCAGTTTAACATGAACTCATGTTCTGTTGAAAATGAGTTAGTGCAGATTATATCAGATATACATCTCAAAGCCACAGCATCTGATACAAAATTCTGGTGTTTTATATCTGAAGATAAATATCCGAATCTAAGGCAAATCGCCCTTCAACTGACGGCAATGTTTGGGTTGTGCGAGTCTGCATTTTTTGAAAAAAAGATAACTCGAAATATCGCAATCGACTAACTGACGAACATATGTCATCATGCTTGCGATTAGCACTCGGTAATTACGTACCATCTTATGAAAAGTATGCTGAAGACATGCAGTGCCACGCTTCAACATCCAAAATCACTCTTTAGTTAAGTTTAGACACTAGAACTCGTTTGTTTTGTAAGAACCAATAAACTCGCAATTTTGAATAATTATGAGTTTTTTCATTGACATTTTAGAGCAGACCTACACTTACCTTGACTAAAAAAAATGCATATTGTGCGGAAAACTAATATCTATGCCACGATACATCCTACCTAGACGACAATCCTGCATCACACTTACTTGCAGCCTCTTAGAGTCGATCGATCGTAGTCTAACAATATTGAGGTAGATCGCCAGCAGTTCAAGTTTGAGCACCCCTGGTCTACAGCTACGCGTTAGGTGGCAGGGACGTCTTAAATACGATTACTCAAATATTACGAAAAGTAAAAGGTACAGTTCAATTTTCATGAAAAATTTGCTTTTGTTAGTGAATTGTATTAAAGTTTTGGTCAAATGGAAAAATTAGTCTAAAGTTTGATCTACAAAATTTGTCGTTTGGCGCTACCCCTGTTTTTCGATTAATACTCGCTCCCTTTAGTGTTCTATGTTTGTCCTAAAAGAAACGTCATCCATATGCTCTACCCCTCCTTTGAATCTGAGAGGTTTTTTTTTAGCTTGTGGCGAATGGAATTGTACATTATAATCATCAAATTTTTTGATATATTGACTAGTCAGCTTTCGTGAACCAGTTCAACCAATTCAAATAATTTTGCTTCCATGGAATGGTAATCGGCACTGGCATTAAAGATATTTTTGGCAGAAATCTTAGGTGGTTTTAAATGAATCCGTTTTCACTTTCTACGTGAATAATTTTAATCCATTTTTACCTAGTTCAACGAAGTACTTATTTTCCCGACTGTCTATCCATTTTTTCTGACGTCATGAATGTCATTTGGTCTTGCGTTAAGATTAATTAAATTGTTTATAGTCGTTAGCATTTTGTTAAATGTTGGAATATACAATAATATAAAAAAGTATTTTCGGTGTACGACTAAGTCTGAAACAGGAACTAACTTCATATTTAATGCAAATATATCCCCTTAAAATAATTGCAGAACGAGTTCAACAAAATTAGAACGGGGGCCCGCCCGCCTATTTGATTTAAGAGCGGCAAGGTGACTCCTTCTAAGAAATGCGTTTACATTTTTTAAAAAAAGTTATAAAATACAATATTTTATAATATAATTACAATAATAAGTATATGAGGATATAACCTATATGTTTTTGAAGACACTTGTACAATAATTAATAGTTATGACATAGTTTTATTTCATTATATCCATGAATAGGCTAATTTTTGTTTATTCTATTATCTGAAAAATAACACAGCCCCACAAAAAAAAAGTGGGGTATACTTTTGATGCGATATATCAGATCCGTAGTATTTTTGCCCGCTGATCACGAATCTGACGTCAAAATATCGCCATCACATCTCAATTTTTTTCTAACCTTAAAAAATAGGTAAAAATTAGTAAAAATTAAGAAAAATATACTCCTAAAAAATTGATTCAAGCTTTTTCATGAATCCAAAGATGTATTAATATGTATTCGGACACGCTAAGCTAATACTCATCGGTTGGATTGAGCCATACAGTTCTATTTTCTTTCTAACCTCAATAAATCAGACAGATATAGTGCTTCTCGAATTCAAAAACGAATTCAAATTAAAATTCAACCCATCCTTACCAAATTTGGTACACGGGGATTTTTTGGGTCGCTGATCACGAATCTGAGGTTGGATTGGCAAAATTCAAGATGGCAGATGTTTTCGCGCCATTCTGAACGCCGAGAAAATTCATCGGTCGATTTTTATTCTTCTACCTGCATCCAGGGCACCTCCACGTGGTGACGGTGGGCAACGGGGTTACTCCCCTAGCCGGCAGAGTCCCTGGATAATGGCTTAGATGCCGTCATGGCAGGTAGAAGAAAGAGAATTACGATGCAGGGACTCGGAAACCCAGTATCGGCGGTTGGTCAGGGTGGGAAAGTAAACCCGCAGCCGTCGTCATCCAGCGACCGTAGCTCTTCATGTGTGGGTGACTTGGCTCATGTAGAGTATAATGCTACAAGAAAACGGTCTCACGGTACAAGGACTTTTCATAAGTGCGATAAAAACAGTGATTCATTTTGTTATATTTGCTGTCAACACGTATTGAGTAAAATGGGGTTACCGATAACGGATAAGATTAAAACCTTATATAAGGATTGTTTTAACATTGAAATACAGCACCAAGATACAGATTGGGTTCCCCACATCATTTGCAGTTCTTGCAAAATAATGTTGTACATCAATAAGAAGGCGATTAAATATTCCAGACCAGCAATATGGAATAGACCATACAGTGAAAATGATTGCTACTTTTGTATGAATGTTGTATCTAGGCATAACCGAAAAAATAAAAGCATTATTACTTATAACGATGTTTCGACAGTAACAAGACCAACTAAACTAATTCCGCCTCCTGAACCACTTGATGCTGATGTTATGGAAACAAATGATTTCACCTTATCAGTTCATGCCGAAAACATTGAGACTGTCGAAAAAGATTCAAACACTGTTACTAATGAATGTTCTAGTGACAACCTATCATATACTAGTGACACAGATAAAGAATTTTTACCATACAACCGTAAACCAGAACCAATACTCGTATCACAGTCAGAACTTAGTGATCTAGTCAGAGATTTAGGCTTATCCAAAGATGGTTCAGAGCATCTTGCTTCCTTTTTAAAGAAAAGACATTTACTTAAGCCAGAAGCTACGATTTCTTATTATAGAAACAGAGATGAAGAATTTCGAAAATATTTCACAATGGACGAGGAATTGTCACTTTCATATTGTACCGATGTAAAAGGTCTAATGGATGAATTTCAAAATAACTCATACGATCCTGAAAAATGGAGACTGTTCATTGATTCTTCTAAACGGAGCATTAAGGCAGTTTTGCTGCATAATACCAACGTTTACGCTCCCATTCCGATTGCTCATTCCACAGTTATGGAAGAGCAATATGAAAAAATGAAGCAGCTTTTGATAAAAAATAAAATATGCTGATCATAACTGGAAAATTTGTTGAGATCTGAAAATTGTAACAATATTGCTTGGCCAACAGTCAGGGTTTACACTTTATCCCTGTTATAAATCTCTGTGGAATAGCAGAGACAGGGAACGTCATTATAAGAAAAAAATTTGGCCAACAAGAGAATCGTTCACTCCTGGTGAAAATAATGTATTGTTTCCACCATTGGTAGATCCAGGAAAAGTTCTTATTCCCCCGCTTCACATTAAGCTTGGACTTATGAAGCAATTCACGAGAGCATGAGATACAAACGGCCCATGTTTCAAATATTTGCATAAAAAATTTCCGAAATTTTCTGAAGCTAAAATTAAGGCAGGCGTATTTGACGGGCCACAAATAAGAAAATTGTTTCAAGATTCATTATTTGTTACTAAAATGAATAAAGTTGAAAAAGCTGCTTGGCTTAGTTTTAAAGAAGTCGCAACAAACTTTTTGGGAAATAATGAAAGTCGTAAGTACAAAGAAATAGTCGAGAAAATGGTAAAAAAATGTTCAAACATTAGGTTGCTTAATGAATCTAAAATTACATTTCCTGGACTCCCACATCGATGATTTCCCTGATAATCTTGGTGACTATAGTGAGGAGCAAGGGGAACGTTTTCACCAAGATCTGAAAATCATAGAAAATCGGTATCAAGGACGATGGGATGACCATATGCTAGCGGACTATTGCTGGTCGCTAAAAAGAGAAACAAGTCCTCAAAAGCGTTTGGGCAGAAAGCCTTTGAATAGGTCATTCGCGGAAAAAAGAACAAGATACAGCCAAAAAAAAGGAAAGTTAGGCGCGGGTCTAACCTTCGCAATTCTAGGGCTTAAGGGTTTAAAAGTCCTGGTTTTGAGTTTATTGGGTCTCATTTTTAAAGTTACAGGGTTATTGAGGTCTATTTTTTGAGATTACAGGGTGTGGGAGTCTAAGGTTTCAGGGTTTAGGGTTTAAGAGTATCAGGTTTGAGGATTCCCCAACTGTATACCAAATTTGGTAGGAATCGGTTGGTTTTCAAAAATTTTGTCCGTCATCTTGGATCCGCTATTTTGAATTTTGCAAATCCGACTTCAGATTCATGATCAGCAACCCAAAAAACCCCCGTGTACCAAATTTGGTAAGAATCGGTTGAATTTTAATTTGAATTCGTTTTTGCATTCGAGCACTATATCTGTCTGATTTATTGAGGTTAGAAAGAAAACAGAACTGTATGGCTTAATCCAACCGATGAATATTAGCTTAGCGTGTCCGAATACATATTAATACATCTTTGGATTCATGAAAAAGCTTGAATCAATTTTTTAGGAGTATATTTTTCTTAATTTTTACTAATTTTTACCTATTTTTTGAGGTTAGAAAAAAATCGAGATGTGATGGCGATATTCTGACGTCAGATTCGTGATCAGCGGGCAAAAATACTACGGATCTGATATATCGCATCAAAAGTATACCCCACTTTTTTTTTTGTGGGGCTGTGTAATTTGCATAGACTTATCGTACATATCGTAATTTTTTCTATTATCCAGAAATGATCAATTAAAATAATAAATACCAAAACTTTAAACGAAATATTTTTCCTCTAATATTATAATATTTTCTAGATATTAGAGAGATTTTGCAACTCATATTTTGGTAGGGCACTGTCTTTATCTTTATTTAAAGCATGCGCCCATCCTATAGAGCTTGCGCAGTAGTCAGGGGAAGAAATTATTTATAAGGACTCAGCTGTTATCGTTATTTGAAGCATGCGCCCACCATTTAGAGCTTGCACAGTTTTGAAACGAAATAAGAGAATCCTTTATTCAGGATAACGACTTCCCTTATTCAGGAATTTATAAAAGAGGTTATTGGAAGCTCGTTATTCTTATCGGTATTATGGTAGGGTCTTTTTTTTCCGACTTAGGTATACAAACCACTAAGAAAATACAGTCAGAAGAATTGATAATCTTTTATTGCAAATAACACTAACAGTTAATTAGTGTTCACATTATTTGAGATTTTGCAATCTTTGGCACAATGGCATTACAGTGTGTGTCGTGATAATTTAAAATGAAATTTTATTTATGGCACATTCGTATTGCCTTGAAACTATTGAAGGAAGTGATAGAAATCTGCTAGACGTAATTTTAATTTAGAAACTTGCGTTAACTCATGAAATAAAAATAACCAGTGTGTTTAACCATGAAATGAATGGAAAAAAAAATCCCCTAGAAGATGAATACTAACCTAACTTTGCAATTCCTTGGCGTTAATACTGCGCATGCTTGAGATAACGATAAGGGCAAGGGCAGGTGAAAAATAAACGTTGCAGAATCTCTCTAGTAATTAAAAAATAGTTAATAAGATGGTTTTAGAAAGAGGTCGATGTCTGACGGTATATGTTTCTGTTTATTAACAGCGTAAATTGTACTTGGCTGCAGAATAATAAGAAGGAAAGCTCATACAATTTCTGTGTTGTACCATTTGGACATTTTTTTTTATGTTTGACAAAAAATAATTGGTAAAAAACTAACCTACAAAATGTACTTAAAAACTTGTGGAATAAAACCAGTTAGATTGGTGACAGGTCGACAATTCATATGTATTCTAGTGAAGTCTTTAATTAAAAAGAGTTATTTATGAATTTCTGTAATTCACTGTAATTATCTCTGTTAAGAAATTCACTCACCATCGATAGGTGTTGCAAAGGGTAACGCTCTTCCATAATAAGCAAATTGATAAAGATAGACTGGAACATGTTTAGATGTTAACTCGGCCTGTTTTAAAGTTGCTCTTGAGAAATAATTGTCTGTCATATACTAAAAAAAAAACACTGATAAAGTATATTATCTAGAACTTTCTACGCAATTTCAAAGGGTATTTGCTAAAATGGGTTGTTATTTATAGCGTCTATAACCAAAAATAGAATATTTTGTTATGCTTATTCCGGTATTCTTTTGATTACAGGCGCAGTGTTTTAAATAACACTTGTTAATGATAAAGTATGTCATTGGTCTAGTTTCATCATTATGACATTACTAATAATTATTATTGTAACAATTTTTACGTATTATCCGATTTTAATTTTGTGTTTTAAAATTGACAATCTTACAAGTATTCGTTCCAGTAAAACTTGAAAGCTGATCCATATTACTTTTTAGTGTTTCGTACGGAACACTTATAGAATCACTTTTGTGTCCGTCTGTTATATTCGATTTTCTCCGAAACTATTTGATATATAAGGTTGAGATTTGGCACAAATATAGGAATTGATAGCCCAATTGGCGCCGTGTAGTTTTGAAAGTTAAATTTTGACTTAAGGATTTAACCTGTAGGGGGAAGAGGAAAAAAAATGTTTTTCAAAGGTCATCGAGTGGGATGTCAAATGAAACCTTGTGAAACATGAGTTCAAAAATATATATGATGTAATACTTGCGTACTCTTTTAATTGCCCCCCCACCCTATCTCGAAAAGTACTAAACAAAAATTTTCAAAAAATTCTGGAATATTCTTCTTAAAGTGTAAATTGAGTGAACATTATCACAGGTGCATTACAATTGATAATTTATCTGGTACATGGGGGATGAAATCGGAAGTGAAAAAAAAAAATTACCGGCTGGGGTATCAAGTGAAAGCTTGTGAAAACACTAGTTCAAAAATCTATATGACGCACACCTTTCTTTGTATTATTTTTAAAAAAATGGCCAAAAATTTCTGTCCACCCACCCTATCTCAGAAAGTACTGATCAAAAAATTTTGAGAAAATTCTAGAATATTCTTTATAAAGTGTAGATTGAACAAAAATTATCACGAGTGCATTATCTTTAATAATTGATCCGATATATAAAAAAACAAAGATTTCAAGGTCGTCAGTTTTCAGTAAAGTTCGGAAATAAACTTTGTTGAAAAGTTATTTGGAGTTATTTTAAAAGCAATCAACGTACGGAACACTAATTGCACAAATCCTACTTGCACTTCTCCGGTTCTTTAATAGCAAGTTGTTAAAAATTAAAGGTATTATTCCAAAAATTCAAAGCTACTCTAATTCACATAGTTGGGTTAAAGTTTGGTGAGTTTATTTATTGTTTTTTAAATAGAAATTTGATCAATTTTGTAATAGCAGATCAAAAAACTTTAGAATAATTTTGAAAAATATGATCTACTATGTTCAAATGTCCTCAAAAATGTGTGTTATGACTGAACTTACCCGTGTTGCTGTTGTTAAATTATTTGCAAAAGTTTCTCCATCATTAAGGTACATATTTTGTATTATCCTAATGATTGCTTCATTATTACTTGAATTTTGGTGAAGGTTATAGGGAATAAGGGAGCTGGGTAATGTATCATAAGTTTCTGCCTTTCGTCTTATATTATTCAGAACTAGAAATGAATTAAGTATTAATTAGGCTAATAGCTGAAGCAGTTGCTTACAATGATAAGTTTCTGTTATCCAATATATATTACACATGGACTTACTTCCAAACCATAATACAGACGCTTCGTTAGCACATGTACCAATTATAATTGGAACTTGATTAAATTCGCCACTATCGAGTAACTTGTATGGGGATTCAGTTATAAAGGCATCCTGGTTTTCAACTTCTACTACTGGCCAAACTTGGTTCTAAAAAAATCATTTTTATGTAATATATATATATATATATATATATATATATATATATATATATATATATATATATATATATATATATATTTGTATATATGTATATATATATATATGTATATATATATATATATATATATATATATATATATATATATATATATATATATATATATATATATATATACATATATATATATATATATATATATATATATATATATATATATATATATCTATATATATATATATATATATATATATATATATATATATATACATATATATGTTACAATAGAGGTTTTCACGGATGGTGGAATGTAATACATTAAAATTCCGAGATTCAATTCGTTCGTCTAACAATGAATTTGCACGACGTTTCGCCAAAATCTCATTTGGCATTTTCAAGTGCTCCCGCTGCTGCTCGATACTGTGATCTTGCTGCTGCTGCCGCTGGAAGCTGAGCTTCTACCGGCCAATTAATTTGTATAATTTCTATCCCCAAGATTTGTGTCTAGTGTGGAGTTTTTGGAAAATGCTTGAAAAATAAATGGGTTTGAATCTTTTTTTATTTATCTAATAAATTTCAATATATCGTTTATTTAGGAATTCTCCTGATGTTTTCAATTTTTAGGTAGGTAGGCAGCAATACCTGATAGAGGTACCATTTTGCATTCGTTGTGAGTTTTAGAGTTGTGTTTGGAAAAGCCTGCAGGGTTTGAACATGTATATTAGTTTTATGGCATCAAGCGTTGCTTATATATTCCTGATATGTTCTCCTATCTGTTTTTAAAGAGATTGATTACTTTGTTTCTGGTATTTAATTTGCTGTTTTCGCCTAGGAGGGGGTATAATTGTTGTTTGATCTTGGTTATTTTGTCATACTGGGATTATTCCAGGTAAGTCTCCAGTAGATCGTTAGACCCAAATATTTTAGAAATTGTTCATATTCTATCTAGGAGAGCATTAATTATACAGAACGTAACCTGTTATTAAATTTGCTGATGCAAATGACTTGGGTTTTTAGGGGATTTATTTTAATTTTCTAGTTGGAAAATCATTGTAGTCTAAAGCGGATATGGATGTTGGTAAAATAGATAACCACGTCGTCGGCATAGTTGGAAACGATTGGGAGTGTTCCAGAGTAAGAATTCTGTCGATTAAGTTCTCCTAAATATTTCAGAGATTGCTCCCATGCTACCAGGGTCTTCATTAGTTGGACAAAAGGGAACTAACTATGCTTGTTGTCGATGTAAATGGTGTTAGTTTTTAGGGAGTTTAATTCAATTTTACACTTGGAGAATCATTCATTAATGTCTTCCAACTGTCTTTGCAGGGTAATGGTATCAGTCTGTTCTGGGTAATTGTATAATAGATAATCTTAGCGTTTAATTCTGTATATATATATATATATATATATATATATATATATATATATATATATATATATATATATATATATTATACACAATTGAGGGGATTAACAACCCTTGGGATGATTGATTTTATAGTGTCTTCTAAAAAAAAATAAATAAAATAAATGAACTCGACAAAAATTTATATGTTGCAGGAGTAGTGCATGTTATAAGTAGCACCTTCATATCATATTTTGTCAAATACTTTTTGTAGTACTCGTACAAGATGGCGTTCTGTGAAATGCCTATGTATAAAATTGAACTATTTTTTGGCAAAGATGTTACTTTCTTTGACTTTACCAAGAAATCTGAACAAAAAATCAATTCTCAAAACTTCTCCAGTAAAAAAATCTGGTTTATTGGTCTGCAATCTGATATAAAAATTCTCATTTTAGTATTTTCTAGGGACTATGATGACGATTGCATTGTTCCATATTACTGGTAGATGCTCAGATTAAACATGGCATTTGTTATGCAATCAATGTTTGATTGAGGTCATTGACAAGTTCTGCCTGTAATATTGTACACTTCGGAGAGGTTTTTGGTGGAGGTTGTGGTGTGGTGACATTTTATTTGGCGCATAAATTTATCTAGATCTGTGGGGGTACAGATGGGGGAATCTGAAAATATAGGCCTGTGTGATCTACTGCCAATAGTGTTGGATTTTTGTCTGGGGATAGTTTCTCCGGTGGTAGGTGTTCCAGCAACTGCATGTACAAGCGGGTGTTTTCAGATGTATATTTTTTTTTCATAATATCGTTAATGTAAAGGAGAAATAGTAAGAGTTATGGGTTACATAGATATTGGTAACAAAAATTCCCGAAAGAAATCTATCAATTGTTTCCTTCAAATATAATAGAATTAAAGCTTAGCCAAGTTCAGCCATTATAAGAAACATGATATATCATTAATTATATCAAGCGAAATACTCTATTTTTAAAATAAATCCTATAACATTTAAGTCTTTATTTAGTTTTATTTATTCCGTTTCTTTTTGAATTATACAATACAGTTATTGATACTGGTGAGCTACCTTTCTTGTTTTCTTTTTCGACTACATGGAGTTTGTATAAAAATGTTACATTTTTAGTGTTCCATACGGAACACTTATAAGATGACTTCGGTATCTGTCTGTCTGTCTGTCACACCCGATTTTCTCCGAAACTATTTGACATAGAAAGTTGAAATTTGGTAATAATATAGGAATTGATTGCCTCATCAGGGACGTGCAGTTTTGAAAGTTAAATTTAGACTTAAAGTGTTAGTTTTGGGGGGTGAAAACTTAAGTGAAAAAAAAATTTTTAACTAGGTCATCGAGAGTACTCGAAAAGTAAAAATTTTAAAAAAATTCTGGAATATTCTCCACACATTAAAGATTGGAAACAATCTTTGTTGAAAACTCATTTGGGGTGTGTTTTGTGAAGTCACTGATCATTTTATACCTCCGTAACAAAATTTTTTATTTTAAAAGCAATCAACTTACGGAACACTAATTGCGCAAGTTCAACTTGCACTTGACCGGTTTTTTTTAATTATTGAAGTCTTTTCGTCATGGTGTAGTATGAAGTAATGCTTACCGACAATACTGTTGCATCAAAAATTGTACTAAGAACTAACACTTCTGCAGCAGTGTTTATCTCTTGAGCAGTTTTTTCTTGTAATAGCTTTTTAAGTTGTTGAGTATCGTTTACATAACTGCCAAGAGCTAATACATTAGCCAGCATGTCAGCGTATCCTTTCGGGTTTTCATCAATGGAAAAACTAGTTAGAGCATTACCACTCTCAACGATTGCTGCCCTAAACAAACCTATAAATAAATAAAACTATTTAATATATAGTCGAAGTTCTAGAGTAACAAAAGTACTACACGGACACCTAAATCCAAGGGTGAACAATATTGTTTAAATATATCTATATTAATAATTACGCAGATATACAGTAACATAATAGATCGAGGACGATGCTATATCTAGACTTTGCGTAGAATTAAAAAATTAAAAATATATAGGGTATTTCATTTGGCATGAAAATAAATATGATTACATTTCTTGCGAAACGGCAATTGCCAATTATTTATCTATATAAAATGGGCGTCTGATAAATTTCATTGATTGTGCATTACGTTATCTAAAGCGGTTTAATATTGGCGCAGTGAATAGTTGCTATATATATATATATATATATATATATATATATATATATATATATATATATATATATATATATATATATACATATATAAGTTTAAGGACGGTTTGGTAAGTTTCTAATCTAGCATAGATAGAACAAGCGAATCTCAAAAACAAAAATTACACAGGCCAATGATGAAAAAATTTTTTAATAATTTTACCTGATTCCCATGTTTTTTGGTGTGCTAAGCCCGAAAATAATAATAAAAAACTCATATCACCCACCAATTTTTCACATTTTATATTCAAAATATGAAAAGTTTATTTTTTATCATTCGAATGTTATTAGATTGGCAATAAAATCAGAATTTTATAAGGTTGGCAGTAAAATCAAATGTTATTAGGTTGACAGTTCCGACAAATGTCAGAGCTGTTTGTTTTCTTCCAGTTAATATAACCTCGCATTGCAGTGTTTATCCCATATGTGCTTTAATTCACATTCAAAGTATGGCTAATCGTGGTTGTAAAAACTCTCCCAACACTTTTTGTTATATATGTGGTGAGTTTGTAGTTAAAAAACATCAAAGAAACAGTACTGACTTTGTAAAAAAAGTATACTTTGCATATTTTGGTATAGAAATCGGTAATCAAGAAAAATGTTGGGCTCCTCACAAAGTATGTTATGTCTACGTCGAGGATCTTAGGAAAATGGTATAAGAAAGAAGAGAAAGCTTTTAGATTTGCAGTACCCATGGTATGGAGAGAGCAAGAAAATCATTCAAATGATTGTTATTTTTGCAGCGTTGATATTTCTGGATATAACTCCAATCCTAACTTTACTTCAGCTAATCGGCCGGTAGGATATGGACCGGGACTTCCTGTCCCTGAGCCACCTCAGTCTATTGATGACGTTTTACACCCCAGTTTCGAATTTAATGAAAGTCGACCGGATGATGATGAGTTGCAATGATCTCTAGAAAATTTAATACCACAGTTGTTTACACAAGCTGAATTAAATGATTTAGTGAGACATGTGGGTTTGACTAAGGAAAAAACAGAATTGCTTGGTTCTAGACTGAAAGAAAAACATTTTTTGGAATCTGGAACATCTATTTACCATTATAGAACAAGAGACTAACAGTTTGGTCAGTTTTTCAAGCAGGAAGAGGATTTGGTTTACTGCCATGATCCCTACAAATATATAAATTTAATCGATGTCATATTGTGAGAGAACTGTGGGTGATACAAAAAAACTACCAGATACGGTTTCAGTACCCAAAAATACGTAACACTTAGATGCATTGGTTAAAAAATATTTTTTTGTTGGCCTGTGTTATTTATTCAATATGATCTCGTTTGAACTTTACACACTTCGTGTAATGGTTAGAAGATACCTGTAGACCTTTGAAAAAAATTCTTTATCCTGGTTTGAAAACCAGTCCCGAACAGTATATATTACTTCTTTATTGTAATGAAACTTGTGTATTCAGCGTAATGTAACAGCGATTTGTGGGAAGGCGCAAAAATAGCATTTAAAACACTTTTCCTCTGCGTTTTTTTTTTGGTGAGGTTTAGTTAATAATGAAGAATAATATTTTTTAGTCACTCTCTTGCCGTGCTTCAAATTTTCTGTAATAGAAACCCCATCCCTGTGCCAAAAAAACGAAAGAAAGGACTTTTCCTACTCATTTTTGTAAGCGAGACTTCTTCTGGCATGTTTCCACTTCTCTCACTATTCCTGTGTCTCTGGATCATAATAATGGACCCACGTTTCATCCATATTTACTATACGATCCAAAAAGTTAGATATATCCACATTAAAAAGGGCTACAAATCAACTTGGATGTTTTGAATCTCAGTCATTTTTGGTTGTTATTTAGATATTTAGGGATAGATTTAGCTGATAGTTCTCTCATATCTAAATCAGAATGGACAATATAAAAAATACTTTCATATGAAATGTTAAGAGTCTGTTATATGTGTAAGCTCAATTCATCGATCCTCCAATGTTATTCACACCCTCAATATTCTCTCGGGTAGATACAGAAATAGGTTTTTCAGGACGTCATCACTTCCTTTTTCTTTTGAATTTTGCGTCACAACTTTGAAAGCAGCTCAGGAAGGACATTGTTTCTTCAATGTAGTAACCATATTGTCGTAAATTTCTTTAGCGCCAGTCCTTTTAAATAGAGATACATTATCACGCATCAATATTCTGTTTTTTACGAAATTCACAATTTCTGTCATATTTTCTTGAAAAATTCATTATAAATACCACAACAGATCTGGTTCACCAAACTCTGTGTGTATTTTTACTTTATATATATATATATATATATATATATATATATATATATATATATATATACAGTAATACCCCGCTTTACGCGAGGGATACGTTCCGAAAAAAAATCGCGTTAACTGAAATTCGCGTATATCGAGGTTTATGATTAAACATAGTCAAAATTTAATACAAAAAAATACAAATCATTTTAATCAATCACTTTAATTCTAAGAACACTTTATGCAATACATACTCTTATTTTTTACGGAAAAATACATCTATTGTCTTTTGGGTAACGTTTTGTTTACGTTCTTGTAAAATACGTTCATAACACCCAACACTGTTTTTAATTGTTTGACACACGGTCAAGACACGGTCATCATTATTGTCTATACTCTGCAATATGTCCAAACCTGAATAAATTTTTGAAAGTGCATTTTGTATTTCCCCTGAAGATAAAACTTTCTCTTCTACTTGTTCTTCCTCATCGTAGATAGGATTATTCTGTAACTCGATCAGATCTTCATTGCTAATAGGATCGTCGTGCGTTGCTACAAGTTCTACGAGATCTTCTACCGTGACATCTTCAAGTTCAGACCCCTCAATCATTGCAGCAATGTCTTCAAGCACTTGTCTCTGCATCTGGACAATTCTTCTAGGTGCTTCCACTACATCTGGCCAAAGATTACGCCACACCCCATTCATACAACTCATTTTAACTTCCTTCCAAGCCTCTTCTATGTTGTGAATAGACTTCATAATGTTGTATGACTTCCACCACTCTCGCATAGACTGTCTTCCTTCCCCGTCAGTTTCATGAATTAGTTGGCTAAAAGTGCGGCGATGGTAATAAGCTTTGAAGTTTGCTATTGCTCCCTGGTCCATAGGTTGTAATATTGACGTAGTGTTTGGTGGAAGGAACTTTACGTACACTTTTAAGTCTCTGGGCGTATCAAGTGAGGTTGGATGTCCTGGGGCATTGTCTAAGAGTAATATAACTTTAGGTTCAAGCCCATTTCTGTCACAGTATGATTTGACTGATGGGCAAAAACTATTAGAATACCATTCTTGAAAAATTTCCCGTGTAACCCACGCCTTTCTGTTTGATCGCCACACAACTGGTAGACTTGTCTTGTCTGTGCCTCGCATTGCACGGGGTGTTTCTGAATGGTACACTAGTAAAGGTTTCAGTTTGAAATCACCAGTGGCATTACCACCCAGCAGAAGTGTTAGTCGATCTTTCGCAGCTTTGAAACCACTGGCTTGACGTTCTTCCTTAGAAATGAATGTTCGAGATGGCATTTTTTTCCAGTAAAGTGCGGTCTCATCAACATTGAAGATAAGACAAGCAGGAATTTTCTCTCGTCTAACGAAGTCTTGAAACTTGTCTGGAAACTCAGCTGCAGCTTGAATGTCCGCGCTGGCCGCCTCGCCTGTTATGTGGATATTGTGAAGATTAGAACGCTGCTTGAACCGATGGAACCAGCCTCTGCTGGCAGCAAAAGTCGGAGTGGCACTCCCTTCTCCTTCTTTTGTTTTCAGCATCTCATACAAAGATTTTGCTTTTGTGCATATGAGATCTTGACTTAGTGGTGTGTTCTTCTTATTCAAATCTTCGATCCAGACTGACAGTAATTTCTCCATTCTTTCTAAGATAGATGATCTCGAACGAGAAAGTTTTGTTGCACTTATAGGTGTTGAACCTTCGCTGGAGATTTTAATTTTTTCCCGATTTTTATAAATCGTTCTCACAGTCGATTCTGAGAGTCCAAAATCTCTCCCAACAATTGTTGCTTTGCCTCCATTTTCCATTCTTCTTAACACTTTCATCTTCAATTCCAAAGTGACGCTTTTACGCTCTTTTTTCTTTACAGGCGGCATTTTTAACGTAGGGTTAAATTATGTATGTATGTATCTCCAATAAATATTAAAACAAAACTGCCAGCCGACCGAACTAACATTACGGAACAAATGAACACACGAAACGAACGAGGAAATCCCCATAGAACAAAGTCGAAGGACAGGGAATTCCCAATTCTTCAAAGAGAATATTCAGAGAAAGCGGGGATCCCCCCGCGACCATAGAGAAGTTAATGACTACATGAGCGCGAAATTTGAAATTCGCGTTATAGTGAAACCGCGCGTAACGGGGTCGCGCTAAGCGGGGTATTACTGTATATATATATATATATATATATATATATATATATATATATATATATATATATATATATATATATATTTATAGATATATATATATATATATATATATATATATATATATATATATATATATATATATATATATATATATATATATATATATATATATATATATATAGGAAGACAGCAAGATAGAAACGTGACTCCTTTCTAATTAGAAAATATGAAAATTTTTTCTGATCTACAATTTGCTAAGGGATATAAAACTATATCTTTATTGCCCGAAAAGGATCTGTGTACCAAAGTTTCTTCTATAATATGTATAAAATGCAACGTCTCTCTATCTGTTTGAGTGCTTATCACTCCAGAACCACTTATCCGATTTACGCGTTTTTTTTTTTAATTCATACATATGTTCTCTTGTTTTAGGATATATTTTTATTATATTAGGTAACATAAGGAATAAACAGTGACGATAACACTGAATCAAGTCGGAAAAAGTTTGCCACTAGCTCTCTCTGCAATATGCTGCCTAAACGTTAAGTATGGAACAATGTCATATAGCGAAGAACATAATATATAAAACGCAACGTGTCTTTGTCTGTCCGTCCGTTAGTGCGTTTATCACTCGCGAACCACTTATCCGATTTACGTGTTTTTTTTTTATTCAAACATATGTTTTCTAGCCAGGTTATATAATAATAATAATAATCTATACAATATACGAGTATATAAAACGCAACGTCTCTCTGTCTGTCCATTAGTGCGTTTGTCACTCGAGGACCACTTATACGGTTTACGTGTTTTTTTTTTAATTCATACATATGTGTGTAACATAAGGAATAAGCAGTGACGATAATAGTGAATCAAGCTAAGGGGGGATGGCGAGCACTGCTAGTATATCATATACATTTTACATATTCTAGTTAAATAAAGAATGAGCACGCAGGTGGTCCCAGTATTGCCACAGTTTCACTTTGATATAATTTTAATACGTTTATTTGTAATGTGTACAGAAAAATTTCTACAAGGTCGTCAATCTGATACTACCATAAAAAATTAAAGATAAAACTGTTTTTATTAAAAAAATGTACTAATAATTTAGCAATATTTTTAAGAATATTTGATAGGTTTGTAAGTACCCTCCTTCATACAATGATGAGTGTGCCAATTACTAGTAATTACAAAAATAGAATCAGTACTTCTCAATAATGATAACAGATAAGTAAATAAAATTTACAAAAACAACAATCTAGAAAAGTCACTTTCCAAGTAAAATACATCTTTGTCCAAAATGACCAGCTGAATCATTTTGTTGACAGAAGCAACATCTATTATTAGTATTATAACAGCTCTTTCATGATATTTTATTAATAGTATAGTATAATAATATTGTGTGTTTTTACGAACGGTGGGAAAATGAGTGTGCAGCAAACAGCTAAGATTGACTTTTATGTAAAATTTTGTAATTAAATAGGATCAAATGTTTTAAAAAATATACGATGATGAATGTTGCCACCGAAGCACCAGAGTAGTTTAATTTCAGTTTGGCAGTGGGATATTTCAGGATGACGAAAATTCGAGTTATTTTTGCCAAAAACCGAACCGACCGAAGTTTTAAAATATGAGTAATTTCATCGAAACTAACTTAAGATCATCTAAAAAACATATTTCACAAATATTTTGGCTACTTATAGAGAACTGAACTTTCTTGAAATGATAATTACTAGTGATTAAACGTGGTTCGTTTGTGTGATAAAATATTCGTAGTATTCACTTAATTTGGCACTTATTTTACCCGGACCTCATTTGCAGATAAAAAGAAAGAAGTACGTTATTGTTAAAAGGTTCAAGCGACGGTGATTTGGTTCCTCAATATATAATATATATATATATATATATATATATATATATATATATATATATATATATATATATATATATATATATATATATATACATATATATGTATATATATATATATATATATATATATATATATATATATATATATATATATATATATATATATACATAAACGAACTATTCGAAAATTTTATAACGCATGCGCAGTTGGACACCTTGGTATATCCAAATATAAAGAAGGAATTATGGATTATCTCCACGTTTCAAGCACGGAAAAAAGAATTAACGCCCTTTTATTCACTCTTGTAAGGTAAATGAATTGATGAAAGCTCTAAATCATGATTGCAAATCAGATGAGTGACATTATTTATACATTACTCGGAACTAAGCTCAAAAGCCGTTCTTTTACACATTAGTAATAAACTATCTTCAGTATCGATTGGTTTTACATATACACAGATTATTATTATTTAGTCTGCAAATGAGATAGTTGGCCCAAAAGTCTGAATTACAAGAAAGAACTGACCCTTACGGAATTCGCTGAAACCAACAATCTAAACCTCCACTTTATATCACACTGGTGCTGGGGCTGTTGACAAGTTTGGTTAAGGGCATTGACAAAAGCCTTTCAATATTTACGACATAAATTTTCAAGATTAATTTACGCGAAAATTAAAGAAGATATTGTTGTTAGATCCCAGATAAAGACTTTTTGAAGATAAAGAATTTTACAAAATTTTATAAGAAAATAAAATAGCAAAATATTTTATAAGAAAATGGGATGCAATACATGATTGAAGATACACACATTTTAACTCCTTTCCTGAGAACTGGACGTAGGAATTGATGAACCAGGAGAGCACTTTTATCATAATGTTTCCTCCATGCAAAAATTATATCAGGGGAGGTTTAGTCGTTCTATTACTACTGGACTCTTGTCAGAGTTACTCCTCAGGTTAAACCGAGATCAGCAAAAAATGTAATACCTTTTATCTTATTTCTATACTATTATTGTGAGATATTTACTAGTTTTCTTGAAAATCTAAATAAATTTGTTTTTTTCAAAAATGGAAACCAGTTCTCTGGTTCTACTGATAGGTTCATATTAAATGCCCTAAAATGTAGCGAATTCTATAAATTACTTTTGATCAGAAATAAAAAGAATTACGTTTACGTATGTTATATTTGGCTTATGTTTTACTTTCTATTAATTAATCAGTGTATTTTTGGCCCTAGGATGTACTGGTCATATTTAGTTATGGGAGCATAGTCCAAATACGTTACGGTACGACTTGTGTTAAAGCATTCGAATGTATCTATATATGTGTACCAAATAGTTAAATAGGAAAATTAGAAAATTAGGCACTTAACAGAACTGCATGATAGAAAAAATAAAAGATATCTTTTATTTTGAAGGAAATTGATTACAAGAGAAGACTTGTCCTCTGTTTACATGTTTTGTAAGATTACTGATAGTAAAAAATAGTTAGCACCTTCCACAGCTACAATAGTTCATGTGGTATATAGTATCATCGAATCTAAATTTTATAATGCGAATTTTTTAGATCCCCAATTGTACCACAAAATAATAATATATTTGTATCTGTTACAGCTTCCAAAATCGGTAATATCTGTAGGTAACACCAAATTAGGACACAATCATGACAACTAATTTTTAGATACAGATACGAAGGCATTTTCTAAGAACAATCAGAGATATAAGCAATGTAATATATTATTTTAATTAATAAAAATGTAACTGATATGCTTTATTATTTGTTATTATTTTAGGAGATGATCAAAAAAAAATTTGGAAAAGTTTCATATGGGGTTTTTTAGGGGTATCAATGGATATTAATGTGGCGAGCTGTGGCTCTGTGGCATAGTAACTTGCTTGTGGTGCAGAAAGTCTCGGATTCCAATCCCGGCAGATCGATATACTTTATTTATTAATTTATTTAAATATATTTGGCCTGGCCACGTACACAGGTAGTAGTTGTATGCAGAAATGCGATATCGCCCTTGGCAGCTCTACTGCGTTGTCTAAAAGGTGCTGCATAGAAAAATGTATGTTTCGACATTTGAACAACGTTAATGAATGTTATAGCATCCCCGCCAATGTACTCAGGATATGAGGGTAAAATCCCTACTCAGGCAAGGAGGTGAACAATAATTGTTTTTTCAAATTTTTAACAGATAATCTCCGGGAGCATCTTGCCAATCATCTTATTTGAAAAATCTACTTAAAATAATTTACATATCTTACCTGTAGAACCTTTGCCTACCAGCTGAAGACCTACAGACGCCCCACCTGCACTTTCTCCAAAAATCGTTATTTTTTCTGGATCTCCACCAAAGTATTCAATATTGTCATGTGTCCACTTAATGGCTAATCTTTGATCTTTTAAGCCGGCATTGCCGGGTATTGCTGCATCACCTGTAGAAATAAATCCAAATGGACCTACCCTGTAGTTAAATGAAACAAAAACCACATCTTCTTCGATAAGAAAATCAGGACCATAAAGAGTTTTTGTAGAACTTCCTAGAATAAATTTCCCTCCAAAAATCCATAGCATTACCGGTAATTTCTCAGAAGGCTAAAATTGTTATTAGAATTTTACTAAAATATTTCTTAACCTTATTGGCATAAGCAGTAATATTAGACATTTTCTTCACAGAAAGAAGGAAATTACCTTTAAGGAAGGAGTATATACGTTTATGTTCAAACAGTCTTCACTTTCACTATTTCCAGTGACAATATTCATTGCAGATATACATGATTTTCCTTCTTTGGTGGCATCTCGAATATCATCCCAAGGCTGTGGTGGTTGGGGAGCCTAAAATAAGTATTACTACAAAACACGAGGCGTGGTTTATTTCCCATCTGGTATTTGTTCTTTAGTAAATACACTAACAAAGTAAAGAACTATTTAGGAATGAAATTAACATACAGATAATATCATTAAACACAACTCTGGATTTTCAATATCGTAAAGAAATATTCGAAAGGTGTATAAATATATATATTATTTTTCGGGGCATAAATATGTAAAGATCATAATTTTAAGTTTTGCAACATACGAGGTATAAACTCGAATATGAATTCAGGGCACCAGCACTTAAAATCATGCGCTAGCTTTCTGTGAAACCAAGTGCATTTCATCGAACAGCACATTCAACTATCTCTATCCTGGGTACGACTTCTATTTTCGATTTAGGGTTTTTGTCAAAACCAACGAGAGGAGGCTCAGAAGCCCGGAAACTTTGATGCAATGTGATTAAAAATAATGACTCAATAAAGGTTTATCTGCAGCTTTTATCGACCACCAAGTGATGCTAACTTTAAAACATTTTTTTCTTCTCTTGCAGATACCATCGATCATTTACGGATTAACTATCCAAATGCCAAAATTGCCATCCTGGCGACTTTAATGTCCACAACATCAGTTAGTTTAAGTATTCAAATACTACCGACGAACAAGGTCGTGAAGCTGAATCATTCTCGATCAGTTGTGGCTTAATTCAGCTTATTGACGAAACAACGCGGATCCCTGATCGAGAAGGAGAGTTCACCAGTCTCTTTGATCTGTCTTGCACCACCAATCCAGAGATTTACACTGCTGTTAGATTCTTTCGACCATAAACTGCTTTCGATATCAAGTAGCCCAACGAATCAGTGATAGAGAGGTGCCTAACCGTGCAAGATTTGGGCTTATAAATCTGCTAAATGGGAAGAACTCATAGAATATTTGGTCAGACGTTTGTTTTCGACCCGCTAACCTATCTAACTGCGCTAAAGAGGTTTTCGATGTTATTTTGGCTGGTATGGACATTTACATCGTTTTTTTTTTGCTCTTCTAACGGCAGCCTTGGTTTGACTGAAAATGTAAAGAAGCTGTTGCTTCTAAAGATCTTGCCTAACGATAAGGGCGTGAAAATGAGTATATTTATAATATTGAAACGTTACTACAAGACGAGACTACATACACTTCACTGTCTAAAGACACCACCAGTACTATACAAACAAGCGATAATGAATTGATAAAATTTTTAAAGAACAAAGGCGAAATAGATGAACCAGTGTACAAGAAGTTATTAATTTACAATTCTACATTTCCCAAACTCTATTGTTTACCCAAAATTCACAAAACAAACACTCCTCTGGGACCAATTATAAGTTCAGTGAATTCAACGACATACAATCTATCAAAATACTTAGCTAATATTTTGAGCGTTACTTTTGAAGATGACACGGATTACAATGTTAGAGACACCTTCTCGTTTGTCAACATAATAATACCAGAAAAGTATGTATTAATATCTTTGGATGTAGTATCCTTGTTTACAAATATACCTCTGGACTTAATCCTGACTATTCTGGAAAAAAGTGGGAATTAATTCAAACAAAAACCATAATTTCAAGGCATAATTTTTTGATTCTTATTAAATTCATCTTCAACAACACGTATTTTAGTTTCAACCAAAAATTTTTCAAACAAATTTTTGGAAGTCCAGTGGGGTCTCCTAACAGTCCTGTTTTAGCCAAGGTGGTGTTGGACCATCTCTTGGAAACGGTGGTTCCTCAATTACCATTCAACCTACCCTTTTTGTACAAGTATGTTGATGATCTGATTTGCGCTGTACCCAAGGATAATACAGAAATTATTTTAAACTATTTTAATGCATTCAACATCCATATACAGTTCACTCTCGAAATAGAACAGGATCTCAGTGTTCCTTTTTTGGACACTAAAGTAATAAGAACGAGTGACAACAGTATTATACTTGACTGATATAAAAAAAAACCCACAGCGCCAGGCAAATTCATTAATTATTTCTCTAATCACCTAAAAATCAAAAATTTAACACCGTAATAGTAATAAAAACAGGTCATACGCATTAGTGATGATAGGTTTCGAAAAAGAAACCTAGACGAGCTGTATAACATTTTTATCTACAATGCCTATCCTAAACATATTTTACGAAAATTAATTTATAATTAGGATAGTGTTGACACCCCTATTGATGAGACGCCTGCGCAGCATAGTATATACAGGAAGCTACAATTTATAAAGCCAATCACAAATTCAATTGTCGCCTTATTCGGAGATTTTCCAGATAAAAATTGCGAAATATAACAGCATACGAGGTTCTGAACTGTTTTCAAAAATAAAGTATAGAACACCTATTTTATATAATAACTCTGTAGTTTATAGGTTGCCTTGTTTGCAATGTGAGGCGTGTTATATTGGACAGACATTTCAGTGGTTGAAACAGAGACTCACACAGCACAGGAGTGACTGCCGACTGGGAAAGAATTCGTGTGCTGTGGTGCAACATCATTTGAAAGCAGGTCATAATTTTGACTATAACAACGTTAAAATCTTAGCTCATGACAATAACTAAAGAGACCATATCAACAAGGACCCAAACTCAATCAACTATAAATCAGATACGAATCAACTTAGTATTATTTATTGCAACATAATCAATAGGTGTTAATTATTTACAATTACAGCATAAATAAAAATTAGAGATTTGTGACCTCTTAGTATAAAGTAAATTAAAGACGTTTTTCTGTTGCTGTTTTTTCCTTTCATCTGGAATTCGCGGCAGTGCATATGCACCGAGGTTGTTTACTCTCAGTTTGTTGTAGTAAATCGAGATGTTGAGTGTTGGTTTCGAGGACCAACTCGCATTTTCATACGTGTTTTAACTAATTGTTCGTTTGTTTCATAATTGTTTGTTTTATATTTCAATATTTTAATACCTTGACAAAAAAGAATAGCTTTTTAATATAGGTGTAATAATTTTGTAGTTACTCCTGAAGAAGTTATCAAACGATAACGAAATATTGTGTTATGTGTGTATATATATATATATACATATATATATATATATATATATATATATATATATATATATATATATATATATATATATATATATATATATTGTAAATACGAACGTAGTATAAGAAATCAAGTTACGCACATCTTTACATTCATACGCAACATATAACATTATATAAGACAATTCCCTGACTTATCTATTTAGATATGGTCAGTAATATTAGCAACCAGGATAACGGCCAGTTAGGCACAGGTTGAAACTTACTGATATATACAGTAATCTTGTATGTATAAAAATTTTTTGCTAATTTAAAGGATTCCAGAAGTGTTAGCGCTTAAACTACGGCATTTTGCGATTTGTGTCCGTGGAGACTTTTAATCAGGCCTACAAAAGCTACAAAAAAAAAATGGAATGGAAAAAAATTGGCCACGTCCCATTTTCCGTAAGTACGAGCACATTCAGGACACCCGATTGAGGTCCCTTTTGAAGAAATGGTCGATATAATTCATGGTATCGTGACGGGAGATCGTCGCATTTAGCTTCGTGAGATTGCTGAGATGATAGGCATCCCATATGAATGGGTACGTAATATCCTGCGTGAAGTTCTAGAAATGAAAAAGCCAAGTACGCGTTGGTTGACTCCAGACCAAAAGGCACTAGAAAGAACATTTTAAAATAGTGGGAAAAAGTGGCAACGTAATTAGAAATTAGTTTGGTGACTGTAGACCAAACGTGGATTATCGAAGGTGAAAGTGCACCGAAAAAAGCGAAAACAGTTTAATGGCCTGGAAAAATGATGGCAACTGTTTTTTAAGGCTCAAGGGATATCAGCATAATTGACTCTTTTGATAAGGGTAAAACAGTAACTATCTTTTATTACGTAACGTATTTGCATTGTGAATTGGAGCAGAGGCGACTACGAGTATCGCACAGAAAAGTGCTCTTTCACCAGGACAATGCGCCTGCTGTGACCACTGCACTAACAAAATTGCACGAGCCGGCCTTCGAAATAGTTCCCCACCTTATTCCCACAAAGTAACTTTTTTGTTTTCTAAGCTCAAAGATTGTCTTGAGAAAAAAAATTGTATCGAATGAAGAGGTTATTTGTGCTGTAAACGAGTATTATGCACAGTTCGAAACAATTTTTTGTTCTGAAGAAATAAAAAATTTGGAATCTTACTGGACCAAATGTACTGAGCTCAATGATTATGTTGAGAAATAATTTTTTTTTTGCAAAAAAATGTTTTTTATCTTATTTTTTACAAGACTTGTTAATACAACCTCATATTGGTTTAGTCCAGCGTATTTTCAGTATTTTGACGCTAAAGCTACACTATGACCTTATTTACAAACCTTACAAACAACCAAGAATAAGTAAACTTATTCATATTTAGTAACACATATCTGCTGCGTTGACAAAACTAGAATCGATGCCTCTCTATTGCTCTCTGTCACGTCCACCCTATCAGTAGCAGCTTCGCGAGAAGTTCCGAGTTGTCTCGAACATTCGGAAAGTTTGCCCAAAAGTGTATAAATGCAGCACACTCGTTCAATTACAGCTCGTCTCAATCGAGTTGATCCTTCTACTGCTATTGCATTTATCGTGAATGTGTATGTTGTAATTTACGTGTTAATTGAAATTCAAGGTATTAAGTATTCACGGCAGTAAATTTATACAGAATTACGGATAAATTTTTTAAGTGGGCGTAAGCGAGCACTAGACGATAGTGAAGCATCAACAAGTGCACAGACGAGCGTGGTTCCAAAAATAAAATCAAGAAAATATTCTCAACAATAATTAAATTTAGGGTTTACCAGTACTGAAGTAAATGAAGAAGAAAGGTGTGTTATTTGCTCAAAGATCTTGGCAGCAGACAGCATCAAACCAAATAAATTTAAACGACATTTGGAAACGCTTCCTAGTGAGTACCTTAACAAACCCCGAGAATTTTTCGAATTAAAATTAAAATCATATGTAAAGCAGAAATTATTTTTTCAAAAAACTTTGTCTGTGAATGAAAAAGCTTTACCTGCCTCTTACAAAGTTTCATATAAAATAACCAGATGTAAAAAGCCTCACACCATTGGTGAAGAGCTTGTTTTGCCAGCAGCATTTGAGATTGTAGAAACTATGTTTGGAGATAATTTTACAATTTTTTTTTACAATTAAACAATTGCTATCCATACCTATATCAAATGATACTGTTGCCCGTCGAATTGGTGATATAGCTGAAGATGCGCAACATGTAACACATGTTTGAAACAACGCAATTGAACACACTGGAGAATATCGAGCGGTTGCTCTTGACATATCCAAGGCATTCGACCGTGTTTGGCACGATGGGCTGTTGGCTAAGCTACGTTCTTATGGTATGTCTGAAAAGTTCTGTTTGTGGCTCTCATGTTTCCTCAGAGAGCGTTCTTTGCGAGTGGCAGTCGACGGATTTCTTTCTAACACCTTCACTATCAACGCCGGTGTACCCCAAGGCTCCGTACTGTCTCCTACTCTCTTTCTCATTTATATTAACGATCTGCTGGAAAAGACCAAGAATCCAATCTACAGCTTTGCAGATGACAGTACACTTATCTCTTCATTCACTTTGAACGCTCGGACATCGACTACTCAGACGAATATCCGCAGACAGCAGGAAGTCATTCAACTTAACAAAGACCTGGAAGAAATTTTATCTTGGGGTGACAGTAACCAAGTGGAATTTAACGCTACAAAAACCCAGTTTTTTTCTAAAAAAGTTAACGTTGCTGAACCCGACATAGTTATGTCGGGGCACTCCATTCCTCTAACATCGTCACTCAATTTGTTGGGCGTTAATTTGGGAGCAAATATGTCCTGGCATGAACATGTTGCATGCATAGCAAGGAGAGCTTCTCAGAAGTTGGGAATATTATTTCGAACCAGAAAGCTTTACACTTCAGAACAACTGTTAATTCTTTACAAAGCTCAAATTTGACCAACTATGGAATACTGCTCCCATGTTTGGGGCTCCGCTCCCAAACATACACTGCGTTTGTTGGATTCTATTCAGAGAAGAGCTGTTCGGCTGACTGGAGACCCGGAACTGACAGGTGGCCTTAATTCGCTGGAACATCGAAGAACGGTTGGCGACTTGAGCCTATTCTACAAGTATTTTCATGGAAAGTTCGAAGAATGTGGCCCGTTTAATTCCTCCCAGAGCGGTGCATGTTAGAAGTACACGTCACGCTAATACTTCACATCCGTATGAGGTTCAGCTTGTTACTCCTCATACAACGCTTTTCAAGCAGTCATTTATATGGAGAATATCATCCCTTTGGAATAATTTGCCCAGAACTGTGTTTCCCTCCGAGTACAATTTACAGCGATTTAAGAACAACGTGAATCATTTTCTCCGCACACGTGTCGCTCCTGTAGCGCTTTAGGGACTTCCCTGTAGCACGTGTGCTAGACCCATAAAAAAAAAATCCACTTTTCGGGAAGTTGCCTGAAAAATTGTTTTCAATTCAGCTTGATGAGGCAACAGAAAGCAATAAAGATGCTCATTTTATTGCCTATGTTCGATTTTGTGATGGTATGTCAGCAGTAGAAGAACTATTTTTCTGCAAACCAATAGAACTCGAAGCAACATCGCTCGCATTATTTGCCATCCTAAATGATTTTATAAACGAGGCAAATATGGAGTGGAAAAATTGCGTCGGAATATGTACCGTTGGTGCTCATTCAATGTCTGGAAGATTTCAAAGTGTACAAGCACACAAATGTCTACTGTGTGTGTGAACACATTGTATGATCCACAGAGAAGCTCTGGCTTCCAAAGAAATGAGTCTTGCTCTGAATATTGTGCTCACTACAATTATAACCGTATTAAATTATATTAAAATGAGACCCCTAAAATCTAGAATTTTTTTGCACTTTGTAAAGACATGGATGCCGAACATTCAGCGTTACTATTTTATTGCGAGGCAAGATGGTTATCACGTGGGAAATGTTTGCAACATGTTTATGAATTAAGAAATGAAATTTTTCTAGAAGAGGAAAAAACCGACCGGAAGCCGAGGAGTTTCGAGATAGTATATTTGTGATGAAATTGATCTACTTGGTCGACATATTCGAGAAGCTAAATACCTTAAATCTTTAACTCCAAGGAACAAATATACATATATTCAATAAAAGTGATAAAATTAATGCTTTTTGTAGAAAATTGGAATTTTGGAGCAGAAATACCTAGAAATGTTTGCAAATGTGGATGAATGTGTTAAAACATACAAGGCTGAAGAACAACATGTGAAAGTTGTTTTAGTAACCATTGAAAATCATCTAGCCATGTTGACAAAGAATTGTAAAAAGTAACATATTTTCTTACTGACGACAACTTGGTAGCAAGTTACGAGTGGGTTAGAGATCCATTTCAAAATACTCCCGAAGGGCTCTCAACTTCCGAAGAATAAATCGTCATAGACCCCACGGCAAGTAGCGAAATCAAAAGACAATTTAATAATAACTTACTCTTTGAATTTTGGGCAGGGGTGAATGATGAGTTTTCTGCACTGAAACAAGAGCATTTCGTATACTATTACATTACATCCTACCTTTGCGAAACCGGATTTTCTGCGGTGGCTGCTTTGAAAACAAAATATAGATCTTAACTAAATATAGAAGAAGAACTCAGAGTGTCTATTTCTAATACTAAACCATCCTTCAAAAATCTTTGCTCTGCAAAACAGGCTCAAGGGAGTCACTAATAATTATTAAACTTGTTTTTAATTTAGTATTGATATGTTAATTATTAGGTAAATACATTGTGCAGTACTAATACAATCCTATTTATAGGTGTGTTATATCAATGTAAATGTGTATTTTATTTTTTATTATGTCAGAATGTATTTTGTTTTGCTTTTCTTTCAATAAATTATATTAAATGTTTTTAATGAATGTTTTTTAATAATAATTTCTTTTCGATACGCTCGCGCCCCCCCAATAGTGTAATCACGCCCCTCTAGTGGAGCGCACCTTACAGCTTAAGAAACACTGGTTTAGTCCCAAATAAAGTGATATGAAAAATAATATATCTACTTACTTCAAATCTTAAGTTACCCACTGGTGGAGCACCGTAAGGAATCCCTTGAAATCCATAATAAGTTTTATTTTTCTGCGTAACGTATGTTGTACCTCGAACTAGACCATCAGGTATTGAGACAACTAAATCATCTGCAAGCGGTGCTGAAAGCTAAAAGTAATGTTTGTCTTATAGGTCAGATGTTAGGAATTTCTATCCTATGTTAATAGTAACAAAGTGTTGAATGTATGTTAACTTTACGGTCTTTATTAATGCTTAATATTTCTGAGATAAAAAACGACACCGAAAATAAATTTTTTCATTATGACCTAGAATCTGATGGCAAAGACGGAGAATGTTTCTAATAGAATAGGTTAAGGCTTTTGCAGTTAAATTCTAAATCTGATACATCAGAGACTGAGGTTGAACAGTCTGTTGAACAGGCACAGGTTCCGAGAGCGAATGAAAAAGTTATAACAAAAATATTTCGATTTGGAAATGAAAGTGGTGAAATGACAACGCAATTTTGTTATGATTATTAAGGTGTTCTACAAAACTACCTCCTGGACGACTTGCTACCTGGAATTTTTCATACGTGGACAAGAAAATATTGCATGGAATTAAATTTAACTGTTAGTAATCACCCGAAGATTGCAAATATTGGCTTCGACAAGTTGTTGCTGACAACATTCAATTAACAGATCTTAGAACAAGAACCTGTATAATCGACAAAATCTAAAACAGGCTAGCTCTATTGTAATGAATTATGAAGACTGGACTGGAAAAGTAATGTTTAACTTTGCATAATAGCACATAACATCCGAAGATATAGACGAAAAAGAGCAATTTTATAGACATATTTTGCATGTACTGTTGAATTTTGTTAGTTTTTATAACAATATGATAATTTTTTTTCCGGTTTTTATCGAGATAGTGAATAAATTTTAAACATAATTGTTTGTAGTTAAAGATACACGGGATTAAAATTTTGAAGGAGAGAGTTCGAGAAGTTACTCTATATATATATATATATATATATATATATATATATATATATATATATATATATATATATACATATACATATATATATATATATATATATATATATATATATATATATATATATATATATATATACATACATATATATATATATATATATATATATATATATATATATATACATATATATCACGTCATCCATTATTTTATAGTTCTTGGAGTTAAAAAATTTTTAAATTGTGTTATTTTTTTATTGTTTTCAATTAGTTATACACCAACATATGAAAGGTTAAAGAGGAAGGATAAGACTTAGAGGAACTATTATAAATCTTGTTATCATCCTTTTTAGGATTCTTGAAGTTGAATCTGAAAATGGTGTTATTTGATTCATTATTTTCAATTATTTCCAGTCAATGTACGTCCTTCTCGGGGTTCTTGACCCTATGATTTTGGAAATTGGGTTTTATTTTAATTTTTTTTTATTAGTTATGGTGGTATGTAAAGGGTTAACGACTTGGGAGTTGAATCAGAGGCGTTACTTTTTATATATATCGTGTCATATAGAATTTTCATAGTTCTTAGAGTCGAGAGATCTGAAAACTGTATTTTCTTTAATTATCGTCAATCATTGATAGTCAAAAGTATAAAGCATGCGCCGCTAACCAATCATCGCTCCTGATAAGTGTTTGGTGTAGTGGTGATATATACTGAGTAGTGTAATTAGTTTTTTTTTTTCAATTTTGACAGAAATAGTGTGTGGAGAAGACTAAGATTTTTGACATTATTCCAGTTTCACTTGTTTTTGGTTTGTAAAATAGCTCATCTGAAATGTCATCATATGGGGTTTGGTTGTAATATCTTGTAACTGATATCTGTCCGTAAGGTGTAGTATCTTTTTTTAAAATATCGGGCGGTAATAATGATACTATAGGGTGAGATAGATAAATTCTGTAATTATTTCCAACTTATGTTTGCAAGGGTACGCAATAATTAATTTCACTAACTCTTTCCAATGTTTTTAAATTTTAATAAAATTGCATTGGTGCTATCTTTTAGTAAACTAGAATTCCGTTGGTGATTGCTTAGTGGTGTCTATTTTGCTGGACAGATAAATAGAGCTAGTGTCATTTTCTTTTAGTATAAATATAATTTCATACGCTACCCAGAGTATACATTAAAAGATTTATATTTTAGAACAATTTTCGCTTCTCTTGCAGACACTATTAATGATTTACAAATTAATTATCCAATTGTCCAAAACATCAACTGGCTTAAGTGCCCGGAACATATGCAAAGAAATTATCGACAAAACCAAGGAGGCACACAATCAACGAATTTGAAACAAATCTCTCCCTTCACAATTCCAGGTCCTTTTGGTCAGTCGCTAAGGCAGTTAGTCAAAATATCGTTGGTGATTGCTTAGTGGTGTCTGTTTTGCTGGACAGACAAATAGAGCTAGTGTCACTTTCTTTTAGTGTAAATATAATTTCATACCCTACCCAGAGTATTCATTAAAAGATTTATATTTTAAGTAAGTTGACTGTGAAACCAAGGTCAGTTCATCGACCAGCATAGTCAACTATCTTTATTCTGGGTACTACTTCTATTTCTGATTTAGGCGTAACTTTAGAATCTGTCTTTTTGTCAGAAGCGTGCTCTCTAGCCCACGAGAGGAGGCTCTGGAGCCCCGAAACTTTGATGTTATGCTGTTAAAAATAACGACTCAACAAACCACAAGGTTCATCTGCATCCTCTATCGACCACGAAGTGATACTAACCTTAGAACACTTTTCACTTCTCTTGCAGACACTATTAATCGTTTACAAATTAACTATCCAATTGTCCATAAGATAAACTGGCTTAAGTGCCCGGAACAGATGCAAGGAAATTATCGACGAAACCAAGGAGGCACACAATCAACTAATTAGAAACAAACTTCTCGCTTCACAATTCTAGGTTCTTTTGGTCAGTCGCTAAGGCACTTAGACAAAATATCACCAAATCCGTCATACCACCTCACACGGCCAGATAATTCTATTGCAACAACACCTGTTGAGAAAGCGAACTTGTTGGCTGAACTCTCTGCTTGACATTCTACTGTCGATTTCTAAGGAAAAACACCACCTATTATTCACATAGTACAGTGAAGGATGCCCGATATTGTCTTTAGACAGCGTATCATAAAACGTATTTTAATGAAGCTAGACACCAAAAACGCTTCTGGCGTTGAAGGACTACCTGTTATAGTACTCAAAAACTATGCGAGGGAACTAATTCCAGTTTTCTATAGACTTTTGAACCTACAGTTCAGCAGATACCTAAAAAAGACAAGAAGACCTTGCCAAATAACTACCGACCAGTCGCACTGCTTTCAATAATATCAAAAGTCATAAAAAAGGCTATCAATCAACATCTTCTAAAATATCTTGAAGGATTCAATATTATTAGCGACCGTCCATATGGCTTTCGTAAACATATATCAATTTCGAGCGGTTGCTCTTGATATATCCAAGCCATTCAATCAAGTTTGGCACGATGGATTGTTGGCTAAGCTACGCTCTTCTGGTATGTCTGAAAAGTTATGTTCGTGGCTCTCATATTTCCTCAGAGAAGCGCTCTTTACGAGTAGCAGTCGACAGATTTCTTTTTAACACCTTCACTATCAACGCCGGTATACCCCAGGGCTCCATACTGTCTCATACTCTCCTACTCATTTACATTAACCGTCTGCTGGAAAAGACCGAGAGCTTTTCAAAACCTGGGAACATTATTTCGAACCAGAAAGCTTCACACTCCACAACAACTGTTAATTCTTCACAAACCTCGAATTCGACCAACTATGGAATAGTGCTCCCATGTTTGGGGCTCAACTCTTAAACATACACTACATTTGTTGGATTCTATTCAAAGAAGAGCTGTACACCTGATTGGAGAGCTCGTACTGGCCGGCGGCCTTGATTCGTTGGAACGTTGAAGAACGGTTGGCAACTTGAATCTATTCTAAAAGTATTTTCATGGAAAGTGTTAGATGGATATGGTTCGCTTAATTTCTCCCAGAGTGCATGCTAGAAATACACGTCGTGCCAACACTTCAAATCCGTATAAGGTTCAGCTTGGTACTCCTCGTACAACCCTTTTCCAGCAGTCTTTTATATGGAGAACCTCATCCCTTCGGAATAATTTGCCCAGGACTGTATTTCCCACCGAGTACAATTTACAGCAATTCAAGAACAACGTGAATTGCTTTTTCCACATACGTGTCGCCCCTGTAGCGCTTTAGGGATTTCTTGGCAGCACGTGTACTAGACCCGTAAAAAAAACTATTAGTTTCTTTTAAAACTGTTATAGGAGATTGTGTAGCAAATTTCTTCGTTTTACTTTTTTTATAAATAATTCTGTCCTCAGACCCTTGATTAGCGACATAAAAGGACTAAAACGTCATTTTCCCAAAATAACTGTCATCGATCAAGAGGCAACTACATAAATACGGCTTTGTTACAATGAATGTAAGTTAGTTTTTTAATGTGACGTTGTGTTCTCTTACGTCGAACAAGAATGTAATGTTTCTGTAAGAGTTTCTTAAGTAAATAATCCTGTTAGAAATTTCACAATAAAACACTTGTATAAAAAACCGATAAAAAAGTATTAAGCAAACAATAATAAAAGATAACATGAAGTTTTTAAGAGACTCTGTTTTTTTAAGTAAAAAACAATATCGAGAGATTTGTTTATTTTGATGTGCTTTACATTTTTGCAATTCACTCACAACCGTTATAGGAAAAAAAACATTTTAAGTCAATTACCCTGCGTCTTTCATAAGGTTAAATGTTTTTTCACAGGGAAAGTCATAAAATTCACTGAATCTAAAAATATATTATTTAGTTTTGTTTCACACCTTATAGAAAAAAATTACAACATGAAATTTTTTTAAAATTTAATAATGACACTTTTAAACATATTTTGATATTAGGAGAGTTGCATGATAAGTACCTACCTAAGCATATTTTTCGTAAACATAACCTTTCACAAGAATCCTGTCATATTTTCAAGTCGCTGTGTGATTTAGTTTGTGAATGGCAACCATTTAAATAGAACAACTTTTGTGATTCTAGAACAATGGAAAAAATTGAATATCGAGCAGTGGTAAAATATTTGTTTTTGAAAAAGAAAACAAATGATGAGATAAAATAGGAGCTTTGCACCCTGGTTACCGACGATAAAATATTGCACAGCTGAATTCAAACGCGGCCTTGCAAGCATTTTTGATGAAGAACGTCCAAGTGGTCTAAATGACGTCACCACATCAGAAATGATATAATGATAAATTATCGGAAAGTGCAAGCGCGAGAGATTGCTGAGACTGTGGGCATCTCAATTAATCGGGTGTAGAATATTTTAACAATTCATTTGGATATGAGAAAGCCCTCTGCAAGATCGGTGTCGCGATTGCACACAATTGACAATAAAGCGCAATCGGAATGATATTTGGCGTTGATTCATAAGTGATGACGAAACACCGATTTAGCGCAACACATCAGAGACCAAACAGCAGTCCAAACAGTGGGCTTTCCTTGACGAACAGGCGCCAAAGAAGGCCTAGACGCCTTTATAGGCCAACAAAGTCAAGGCCGCAGTGTTTCGGGATGCATGCGGCATAATTCACGTCGATTACCTCAAAAAGAGGAAAATGACTAATGGAGAACTTTATGTCAATTTACTGAATCATTTCAGCCATGGTGTCTGAAAAGAAAAACGTCCTCATTTGGCGATGAAAAAATTCTCTTTCATCAACACAATGCACGCGTGCACACTTGTGTCATGGCCATGGCAAAATTCCATGAATTAGGATACGAATTGCTTCCGTCACCATCATATTCGTCAGATTTAACCCAGCGATTATTTCTCAAATTCGAAATTGTCTCAAACGATGAGGTAATTGCAACAATAAACGCCTATTTTGAAGGGTTCAGAAATCGTATTTTTTAGATAGGATACGAAAGATTGAAAAACATTGGACTAAGTGTATCGAGCTAAAAGGAGACTATATTGAAAAATAAGATAAATTTTACACATAAAAATATTTTTTTTTTGTCAAGGCCAGTGTACTTATCATACAACCCTAGTAATATGCAGATTTTTTGCTGTCTGATCGTAACATCGCAACTCTTCTATTATTTGCTTATCAAGCTCGTATGTCAGAGATTAATCTTTTCCATTGCGAATAACTGCATATAATATTACTTACCACCGACTGAATGGTAATAACAAGTAGTAGAATTAATTTTACCATTTTTAAACAAATTCAATAGTTCACTTAAAATATTAAATAACAAGAAAATATTTTATCTTTATATCAAATAACTATTTATATATAAATCTGCTACGAGTTTTTTGATAAGAATTACTTCCACTTATACCTTCTATTTTTCAATTAATCCAACCAATGGTTGCATCCAAATCTATCAGTTTAGTTTAAAATGGAATTTTGTAATTTTTCAAACACAAATAGTGAATTAATATAGATATGAAAAGCATTTTGTTTGAAAAATGTGTAATTGTAAATTTTTCAATTCCAGTACCCTCGTACCAGAAACGACAAAAACGATCTATTGTATCTTTTGTATTAGTTTCAGATCAAGTCGAGTAACTTGAAAAAATACTCACACGTAGATAGCTGGTAGTCGTAACTTTTCCAGAGCTCATCTTTTACAATTGTTCAACTGAAAACAACAAAAAAGTTATAAAGAGGAGATGTCACCAAGAAGTTTCATGAAACTGACTACGGTAGAAGATTTTCAGAAAATAACTCTTCTCTTGCTCATCTAAGCGTATCTAACATCGATATATCCAAGACAAGTCTGGATTGTGTTGCTACACTCTTGAATATTTCCAGTTCAAACCAATCCATGTTTGTTAATCATTATAAGAAATAACATTATGCTCACTGAACGTAACCTAAAATTACGAAGATAATTTAGAGAAATTTGATACTGATTTATACATAAGATAGTCTGTTCTAAAAGTGCATGACCATTTCTTAATTTTGTTCGTTTGAAGGAGTGGTTGAAGATAATTATAACCAAATTACAATGTGAGTTAAGTAAATATCACCTTACCACTAGATGTGGTTTTAGATTTGTTGGAGTACTACCACCATAATTCCTACTTTTAGGTCATTAATAGGTTTTATGCTTATATTCCAATAGATTCATTGTCCTGCCCTATATATACATGAAGTAGTTTGAAATAGATATAATTAAAGTTACAGCAATAAAATCTTCATTTTGAGTCAAACATCAGTCCTTGACAAATTATTTTATAATACTAATGTCAACTAAATATGAACTGTCATATTCTTAGCACCCTTTAAAGTAAAATGTGAAGTTATCGATCATTCCTTCGCACGTTGTTCTCTGATCATTGTCATTCCTTATATTTTCTAAATTATTCCACGGAATCCAAGGAATGAGGATTGTTACTGTAATCCTTAGTTGTAAAATCTATCCATACCATACCAGGGATATGTACAGCCCAACTTTTGTCACCTCTATTGATTATCAATAAATTCGGGAAAATTGCTCTAACGACTCGTAAGCATATGCTTGAAGTCTGTTATGTTGATCTATCCTGCTGAAGCAAGGCTTGTGAAACGGGTGTAAAGAAAAGGATTATTTTCTTTTTACTGTAGATATGGTACTTTCAGTTGATATCCAAAAATAAAAACAAAAACACTTTCATTAACAACTACCGACCAGTTGCATTGCTTTTAGTAATATATAAAGTTATGGAAACTACTATCAATTAGCATTTTTCAAAATATCTGAAAGGATTTATTACAGATTATTATATTAGTGACCATTAGCTTGACGATTGTAAGCAAATGTTAACAGGAAATATTCTAACTTATATCACATATTCGGAACAACGCAATTGAATATTGTGGAGAATCTGGTGCATACTTGATATATTTAAAGCATCCGACAGTGTTTGCCATGATGCATTGTGATCTAAGCTACGCTGTTGTGGTATGTATTTTGTTTATGGCTTTTATGTTTTCTCAGAGAGAATTCTTTTCGATTTACAATGCACGGATTTTTTCCTAATATCTTCTCTTTCAACGCCGGTGACCCGCAAAGGCTCCATACTGTATCATATTCTCTTCCTTTTTTACATCAGCCATATTTATTTATTTATACATTCAATTCCAACAGGCCAAGGCCCAATTACAGGAATTACGTTTATACTGATGAGCTACATATAGAAGAAGAACATTACACAAATTAAAAAAAAAAAAAAATAGTAATAATAAAAAACTACAAATTTGAGCAACCTCTAAACACTGAGCAGAGAACCAATAAGTATCGACACCCTACTGCAATGGAAATCACCGGAGTTTCCAATGACATTGCCGTTCTTGCACATTATATAAATAGGGCTGTGGAATAATATATTTGACCTAGCCCGGCCGAGGCTAAAAATAGGTGAGCGCCTTGCTCCAAGGCGTGGTACATGGAAAGATACATTGCTTAATAGGAATGGGCAATCAATATGGTGATTTAACAGCTTATATAAGAATTTGATGGAGTGAATGTCCCTTCTTTTTGCAGGAGGCAACTCATTAAACCTTGACAAGATTAGTCCGTGATCAACACCGCGGTCCAGATAGACACCATCCCTCTTGAAAATAAGATATTTAATGAAGCGCCTCTGTATCGATACGATTGAGTTGTTATGGCAATTGTATATTGGATACCAAACAATAGAAGCATACTCAAACTTAGACCTAACGAAGGAATAATAGAGAAGCTTGATTGCAGATATGTTAGTAAAGTCTCTAAAATTTCTAATCAGGAAACCCAGCATTCTTGATGAACCAGCAACCATTTGTTCAATATGGTCAGCAAAAGAGAATTTCTCGTCAAAGATGATACCCAAATCCCTAACTGAACGAAGATTCTGTAGAACAGTATCACCTACGAAATAATTGAAAAATATACGGTTGTTACGATTGAAATATCGGACGACATTGCATTTGGAAACGTTTAAGGTGAGCCTGTTAATAGAGCATCAGTTGGTGAGAGCATTAATGCTGCTCTATAATTCGTGGCAATCAGAAACCGAGTCTATGCGTTTAAAAATCTTAACCTATCTCACTCAGCAAGTCGTCAACAAACATATTGAAAAGAAGAGGTCCCAGATTGGAATCCTGGGAACACCTAAAGTGGAAACATAAAGAGGCGATCTAAACCCATTGATTTTTACAAAAAACCTGCTATCCAGGAGGTATGAATTTAAAAGATCAATCAGGTTATTTGAAAGCCCGAAACGAGATCCGACCTTATCCAACAGTAAGTAGTGGTCAAGTCGATCAAAGGCTTTGCGAAAATCCGTATAGACCACGTCATATGCTGTAAAGGACCAGAAATCCAATCTACTGCTACATTGATGACAGTATGCTTCATTTTTCATTTATCTTGAATGCTCGAATAACAGCTACCCACACAAATATACTCAGACACTAGGAAGTTTTTCAATTTAACAAAGACTTGAGAGGAAATCTATCATAGGGTGACAGCAACCAAGTGAAATTTAATGTTGCAAAAACCCAGGTGGCATTTTTTTGCTGAAACAGTTAATGCTGCAAAATCTGATATGTCAGAACACGCGTCCAGCATCGTCACTAAACTTGCTGGACGTTAACGGAAATATATCTTGGCATGAACATAATACAAGTAAAGCAAAAAGGCCTTGCATTTGTTAGAGCTATCTGTCTTACGAAAAGTCCAGAACTTACCATCATCCGTACCAAACTTTACTAGATTTTTTTTATGTAGAAACCTTTGGCAAGATTGGTCCAGGACTGTGTTTCCCGCCTAGTGCCATTTAAGACCAATGTAAATGCCTTTTTCTGCATACACGTTCCCCTGTAGCACTTTAGAAACATCTCTGCAGTACGTAGACTAATTGAATGCTAAATTAATGTAGTATACGCTCCACGCCGGTGAAATGTTTTATAAAAATTGGATTTCCAAGGCCAAGCTTACGCTCTGTACCCCCATCTTGCACTTTGTGAAAACCTACACATAGTTCAATGCCAAAATATAGAGTTTAATGTGTAGTTTAGTCAGGAGGCAGGCATTTGAATCCCTGCTCTAATGGATGTAGAAAATGGATTCCCTTTAGAAGCAGGACTTATTTTTAGTGACGTCAGTTTGTAAAGCTCCAATATGTGAAAGGGTTATTTTCGGTGGAAAATTGCCCTTCATCGATCATCGATTTTTCAGTTGTTAATTTTTATGTAAAAGATCTCTCCCTCTCAGTGATCGAATTTTAAGTGGGGTGTATATTTTTATTGTACCATTGTAGGAAACAGTTTTTTTTCTGAAAAATCTCTTCTACTCTTCATCGTTTTTGAGTTTACTCTGTTAGCAAGGGTTTAAGTTCCTAGAGTTCTAGTATAAAAGAGCTTTTCTCTTTTCAAGAGGTTTCGCCCCCGTTTGGCGATTAGCGCTGCCTTCTATAGGCAACCTCGTCTTTAATGTTTTCTTCTCTTTTTCTTATACAACTTCTCTTTATACAAATATGCATCCTTTGAACCTGGTTACGCTATTGATTTCTAACTCCTTAATTGCAACTTAATAAGGTATTACTACCTATCGAAATAACAAACCTTTTAAATTTTGGTCTGACAACAATTGACCGATTCGTTATTTCAAGTTAGACGTGTGATTATGTTTTAATGTAATATGCTGAAAACGAAAAAATGCTGAACAATTCTGTTTTTCGTCGGATAGCTAGTGTATTTTGAAATGTGTTGAAATAGTATTTCAGCGTTTTATACAGCCAAAATTATTTTTTGATTTATATGTTTTAAATCGGAGGGTTTTATTTCTAAATATAGCAGTGAAATCTTTTTGGAGTGCATATTTTGAAAAAAAAAAAACATTTTAATATATAAAGAAACAGTATATTGAGAAAAAAAAAACATATTGATTTAAACAAAAATTACAAAAATAATTATTCACGATGAAGAATCCCACGTCTCTTTATCCGCGCCCGAGCTCCATTCCTCGGCAAATTTTTTCAAGTCGACTTTATGACCACGCGATATTACTTCCAAAATCACTTTTAAGCGATTTATGAGGTTGAAGTCGACACCGGTAATTTCAGCGGCCACCTTTGGATTGGCTCGTTCCTCTCTGAATTTTGTCTGTATTTCTGCCTTTCTTTGCTTGACAATTTCTTTGGCACTGTCCGATCTTAGCTGCCACTTTTGCACAGGAAGCTTGTATGACAAATGCAGAATACTTTCGAATAATCGAATCCTGGCGTGGAACACAGACAGGCCAAACTGTAATGCATCTGTGTCAACGTTATTTTTTACATTAAGATCATTGAACTACTTTGAACTAGCAGCACAAATGTAGCATCTTATTGTTGAACTAGTTTAAGTAGCAGCATTGCAAACTTTTGCATCGACCATAGGTAGCGTTATTATATGTTTCATGGAAAAAGAAATATCTTTCTGTACGAATTCGCTGTTTACCAAAACGTTTATTGCATTTTCTATGTAATTAATGTCAGAATTTGAAATATCCACTGTTTCTTTAACAATTTAATCCTCATTGGTCGACAGTATCGTGGCCAAGAGAGAGTTGGATTCTGCGGAATAACTTTTTTGTTTGTCTCGCAAATCAATTGTAGTAGAACAAAGTAACTTTGAAAAATGTTGTTGTCAATTACATCTGCTTCTTGCATTTTTTGCTTAAACGGTGCTTGTTGCTGTATTTAATTTTTTTAGTACTTCCTCCAAATATATGGCCAATTGTTCAGCCGTGTGATCCAATAAATGTTTTAATTTAATTTTAACAATGTCTCATTTTTTGCCGGATAACAAGTCCTTTTTACTTGCTATAACACGGTGTAACTCGGAAAATACTGCTTGTTACTATTTGTTATTATTTCATACTGCCTTCTGGAGAGGTTAGCTTCTACAAACATTGAGAGAACGGCTATTGGATTTAATTGTGACTGTTTTTCATGCTGCTTTAACATTTGTAAGTTTTCTGGTGTGCTTGGGCTGTCTGGTGAGGGTTAGTTATGTTTTTTAAAATGCTAGATACAATTCTCTTTGCAGAATTTTGAAGCACTACGTACTTCCTCTATTTTTCTGCATTTTCTCCTTGATTGATTCTTCAAATGTCTTTGTTGGTCGACTAAAAGAACGGCGTTTTACCTTATTTCAAATGTTCCTCGTTCCCCATGATCATTCGTCATTCTTTTTCAAAAAAACTTCTGCTTATTTCTGTCCACTTTTTCTTGAATTGTGACTTTAAATAGGAGAATTTAGACTTTACTTCCTTCTTTTGCTCATGGCAATAGTCATCTTGCGATAAAATATAACTCTCAAGATATATCAATTTTTTTTAAAAAAGTTAAGTTTTGCTCCTGCATTTTGTTAAAAAGTAGTCTACGCGAGCACCTGAAGTACCTTCGGATCCTAGAGCAAAATAAAGACTGTTTAAATTAAAAAAATAAATAGCTACCTAATACCTCATAGTTTTCACTATTTGATTTAAAGACCATGAAAACCTCAATTTCACATGAAATCACGGCTAATATTGATATTTTCCATTAGTGTGCTCTTTTTTTCCGATAAAATCAATAAAATCACTGGGACGCATCCCCAAGTACAGCAAATACCTTTTTAAATAGCGAAAAACGGGTATTCAGACAACAATTCCGAGTAACATTTTCTGGCTTCAAAACATTACTAATTATTTAAAAAAAAATTAACAAGCGCTTTGACATGTAATATTCAAATCTATTACAATTTTCTTCGAGATAAACTCCAAAAAAGAAAAATCACTTTTTTAAATAACTCTTTCGTAACGAATGCTGAGAAGAGAAACGACCACTCACAGCGACGATTAAATTCCGATTAAGACTCGTGTGCTGTTAAATGGGTAACGGGAGGGATCGCCTATTGTTCTATGCCTATTCAACATTGTTAGATAGTAATTTTTTCTACTTGGGACAAGTTTTACCAAATCGATTAATGGCTGCCTAAAACGTTGAAATATCCCTAGTGTGCTGTAATCTATGCCTGACATTATATAACTGATAAAATGTTTTTAAGTTATACCTGAGATTAAGTAATTGATGAGATGTTTCGAAAGTAAATCAATAAAATACTTATCTTAAATGCATATAAATTTTCATCATGCAGTTAAAATAATTGCAAATGATAAACCATCAAAGTAATAGATTCAAAATACATATTTTTAAAACTTAAGATATTGTATGTAGCTATAAATGCTACGTAAAGCAAGTGGCAAAACTAAAATACGATTCAGTTCCTTTAATCATCAATAAAATTTAAGTGGTGGTGTTTGGTTTACGACCTCATACACTGAGTAATCTGTAGGCGATGGGAACACATTATGCTGATGCGAATATAAATAAATGATTACACTCTAAAATCAAGCAGTAAACATAAAATGTACGTCAGGATGGTCATATTTTAAGCATAGAGGTGTTAAACCTATCACAGATTAAAGTTTAACGGTTAATCTATTTTGTACTAAAAAAAAAGAGGCCAGCCCAAATCGGACATTTTATGTTTTATGATCGATTTCATGAAATAATAATATTGGAGAAAGAAGTTTTTCAAAAATGTTTTAGGATATTACTAATGAATTTGAATACTTATAGAAAATGGATACGAGTTACACTGTGGATCAAAAGTATAAGTTTGTTCAGATCTTTAAAATGTAATCTATAATTCTCTTTTATAATAACATTGAAGAAAGAGTTTTGTCACAAATGTTCTACAATATTACATATGAATTTGGATACTTAAAAAAGTGGATAGGGTCTATATTGTGGGTAAAAAATATAGGTTTGTTGAATGCTTAGGAAAATCAATGGTATCTAAGAGGTGGATAAAAAATTTAGACTTGTTCAAATCATTAAAATGTAATATACGGTTTTCTTCCATAGGTTTCATAAATCCGGTTCTATTCTGGGTAAGTGTTTCTTAAAGGTGACCCAGCCTCTCGTGTATTATTTATATTTAGAAGTTGCATCTCATCTGAGTTTAGAACTTGAAATTTAAAAAAAAAGCATAACATTGTGTGCTTTTACTAACTAATCTTTCTTACTAAATTCTTGGCTCTATTAGCACCTAAAGTTTTTTGACTTGCCGCTTGGTAAAAAACTGCTACACACGGATGAGTATAACCGGTTTTTGTCAGACTAAGATTCCTGGACTCACCAAACCTAGTATTGTATGGAAGCCCAAGTAACGCAGCTCGAAATCGTCTCTTATACTGCGCTTTGTCCTTTTGCTGAGTCGCCTCAGAGAGAATAAACTAACCAAAGCCAATTCTATCATATAGGAAAGATCTTCAAAAGGCAGGTTATATTTTTTGGAAATACACCAAGTTAATTCGATTTTTATTTGAAAATAAATTAATTTAGGAATGACCATGATTCAATTATAAAGCCACAATAATTTAGGAAAACACTTTATCTTATGTCATTACTTGCTACCCAACACCAAGAGCACTTGAAAATGCCAAATGAGATTTTGGGGAAATGTCGTGCAAATTTATTGTTAGATGAACGGATTAAAACCCGGAATTTTAATGTATCACATTCCACTATCCGTGAAAATCTCTATTGTAACATATATATATATATATATATATATATATATATATATATATATATATATATATATATATATATATATATATATATGTATATATATGTATATATATGTATATATATATATATATATATATATATATATATATATATATATATATATATATATATATATATTTGGTAGTAAGCGGCTTACGCGATTGTGTACTAAGGCCTCTTGGCTTATTGCGCTCCGCTATTTTGGTTACATGAGCGTTTTCCCTTAGCTTCCTTCCAAGTACTTCATGTGATAATTTATCGCCACAATGTAGACCTCCAAAGAGTTGATGTCTCTTCTGAGTTAAAGTAGCACATTTATATAGGATGTGCATAGAAGTTTCTTCCTCTTTACCCCATAGTTTTCTGCATGTGGTGGAACCATTTTGGATACCCATTTTCTGTAAATGCTTTCTCAGGTGACAGTGGCCGGTGATTAGTTCCACCACTAATTTGGTCTAGGCCCTTCAACAAAGGATGTCAGTTGTTAGTTTCTTCGAGGGGCAGCCAGTTATGTCCCTTGCACGTCTTTGGCCAGATGTTGCGAATCAACGATCTAGATTTTGCTGATCTGTTAATTGTCGTTTTTGGTTTGGTCTTCTATCTAGTTTTGTAGGTCCGAATCTTGCTAATTCGTTCGCTTTTTTATTATCTTTTACCCTTGAATGTCCTAAAATCCGCAGTGGTTCAATCCTCTTTTTCCTTTCCTTTCATGTATGTATCTGTCTAGGGGTATTAATTCTAAAATTATATATATAACATATATATATATATATATATATATATATATATATATATATATATAGATATATACATGTATATATATATATATATATATATATATATATATATATATATATATATATATATACATTTATATATATATATATATATATATATATATATATATATATATATATATATGTATATATATATATATATATATATATATATATATATATATATATATATATATATATATATATATATATATATATATATATATATATATATATATATATATATATATACATTTATATATATATTGCATACGCATTGCTTGAAAAAAACAACAGAGTTTAATTAAAATCTTGTAAAAAAAATAATAGTTTCCTACAGGAAATATATAATCTCATAAAGGCAAAATGTTTGTTTTGATTCTTATTGAAGTTGCATTTAGAAATTACATTAGTCGACACTATTTGTGTCACCCGTAAATTGACATTGATATTAAAACATATTTAGTTACGTTCGTTAAAAAACTGCAATAGATTTTAATTGGCCACCTTCAGTTTTATTGTGCCAATAGCGTATTCAGTTTGACAAAAAACCTAAACCAACCTGAACGACCATTGACCTGAAAAATTATATTTTTACTTTATTCTATCGCTCTATAAAGTTAGTTTTTGTTGTACATGTGGAGAACAAAATCAACGACGAAATTATACATCTTTAATTAACAAGTGCTATTTTGACTATCTCGGTTTTCCTGTTTGGCATCATCAGGGAAAATCTTGCATCTTACCAAATCGGCTGTGCCAATTATTTGAACGGAACTTAAAAATGAAATAAGTGATTATTAATTAATTAACTTAAAAAACATCACTAATAGTGCTGAATTGCCAGTGCCACCTAAACTAACGATTCTAAATCTATGGAAATCTAAGAATTTTTTACATGCTTCTAATTTATGACTTCTTTGAGCCTCAGTTATTGAGATAAGCGGACTTTAATGACTTGATACGTGATATAAATTTGTTCAGAAAACACACAGAATTTTTAGAATCTCAGTTGAAGAGTTAGAATTTACTTTCACGTGCTATTTCGAATTTGAGACGTTAAACCAAAATCTTATTTTTCCCAGACAGGACAGTGATGAGCTTTTTGATTTTTGAATACGATTGAAATAACGAGTATTTGCCCATGAACTAATCTAAAGGTAGTTTCAAAGTTGTGCTTTTATACAACGGAAATACGCTTGCTACTAGTAGCTCTAGATTGTTGGTGAACTATTATTTCACTATTAAAAGAGACTTTGCAGCTAATTACTGACAAGAATCGTAAAATATTAGGTATTTATTATTGTGTAACCTAGTTGTTCAGCTCAAATTAAATTGTTTACGGTTAGGTAAGACAAAGTTTCATTTTACAAAAAAATGTGTTACGTTATTTTATTTTTAAGAATACCTGGCATTATGTAAATATGTCATAATTTCGGTGTGACAAAATGTGTTTAAACTCAATAGACCAGTTATATTAACAAAATATAAATGGATGTTTTGGATTCAATTTTTTAAATGGTAAAGGGAGGTGCTTCATTTCCGAACAAAATTTTCCGCAGATAAATTAATCTTAGTTAATAAATAAATGTACAAAGAAAAGAAGAGTTTCTATTTTTTTAATATTTTTCTTTTTAATGTGAAATATTTTAGTAACGGTCGCCTAAAACTTGAAAACTACAAGTGTTTTTTATAACAGTAAATTCTTTTGTAACAATAATAAAAGATAATAAGAAACTTTAAGAAGACATTGTTCTCTTAACGTAACATTGAGGGTATCGTTTTTTTAAAGTGTTTTAAATTTTTGCAATGTGCAGATATTTTCTTCCAGAAAAATCATATTTTTAAGTTCATTCTTGAATATGACGTTATTATTGGTTGGAAATTACGGACACAATACTCCAACAAATCTAATTATCATCGTTAGAGGAGTAGTTGATCATTACCATAGTCAAATTATAGTATTTAATTTGGTAAAATTTCGTTCTCGTAATATATACTTTCAGGTCAAAAATAGGTTTTATCTGATGATGATGGTATTCCATATTACAAGGATCATAAATATCGCCTATTATGTTGAAGTCAAGAAATGAACCATAGATAACTTTTTCCTCAACTTCTTAGTGACGCCTGTTTCAACAATGTTGCAAATGTATTTTTTTTTCGGTAATATGATCTTTAGTTAAAATATATTTTTCAGTAATTTAATCAATTTTCAAGTAAAAACGACGACTGTTTTGCCAAAATACATTTTTTTAGAGATGTTGTAAATATTTTTCATTTACATTTTTTTTTGTACATGTTTAACCTTGTTTGCCTAATTAAAAATTCGTTCATTAAGAAAATACATGTCGTAAACCAATAACAGTCTACTCTGGAGTGTAAATCGAATCAGTTTGAGCTCTTGAATTGTAGCGAAAACATGTAAAACCAACAGGAGGGTTGTCTATTTATTGAAACGTCCGTTTTGTAGCGCAGCCAAGTATGCAATATTTAAAAGTATAACACTTATTTATGTCTGTGAAATTTTCATAGCGCCGTGCATAGTTATTGTATGTTATTTTCGTTACACTGAACTACAGAAGCGTTTTATTTCTGAAAAATCTGTTGCTTTTTTAAACTTTTAATTTGATATAACTTCAAATAACAAACTGGTAACACATGGGCTGAAAAGTCCCGGGCCTAACAAAGAAAACACGGTTTTTTTTGGTTCAAAATTAGCTTTATTCATCAACGTAATCTCCATCAAGAGCAACGCAATCATTCCAGCGCCGCTCTAACATTTCAATACCACTTTTGTAGAACGATTTATCTTTTGCCTCAAAATAGGCCTCAGTTTCAGCGATAACCTCTTCATTCGTGCTAAATTTCTTACCGGCGAGCATTTTTTTCAGGTCTGCGAACAGCCAGTAGTCGCTGGGAGCCAAATCTGGCGAATACGGTGGATGTGGGAGCAATTCGAAGTTCAATTCATGTAGTTTTGCCATTGTTTTGATTGACTTGTGACACGGTGCGTTGTCTTGATGAAACAAAATTTTTTTCTTTGCCATATGCGGTCGTTTCTTTGCAATTTCGGCCTTCAAACGCTCCAATAACGCTATATAATATTCACTGTTGATGGTATTTCCTTTCTCAAGATAGTCGATGAATATTACACCACGCACATCCCAAAATACCGAGGCCATAACCTTTCCAGCCGATTGTTGTGCTTTCGGGCGCTTTGGACGAGATTCACCAGTTGCTGTCCACTCAGATGACGATCGTTTTGATTCCGGAGTGAAGTGATGGATCCATGTTTCATCCATTGTCACATATCGACGCAAAAATTCCGGTTTGTTAAGTTTAAACATGGCCAAACACTGCTCAGAATCATCAACACGTTCTTGTTTTTGATCAACAGTGAGCAAACGCGGCACCCACTTTGAACAGAGCTTTCTCATAGTCAAATGCTCATGTAATATAAAGCCAACACGTTCTTTTGATATCTTTACGATGTCAGCTAACTCACGCAACTTCACTTTTCGATCATTCAAAACGATTTTATGGATTTTTTTTTATGTTTTCTGGTGTTACCGCCTCATTTGGACGTCCACTGCGTTCTGCATCATCGGTGTCTCTACGACCACGTTTGAAGTCAGCAAACCAACGTTTTATTGTTGTTTCTGATGGAGCGGAGTCCCCATAACACTTTTCAAGCCATTGCTTCGCTTGAACGGTATTTTTTCCCATCAAGAAGCAGTGTAAAATTAAAACACGAAATTGTTTTTGATCCATTGTTTTGAAAATAACAAAAGTAGCGTCACTCTTAGCACAATAACTCACAAACTAATGAAGAGAATATCATGAAATTTTAACAGCTGTCTTTTGAAGGTTAGTATTAACTGAAAAAAAGGTGACTGCAATAAAACTAGCGCCATCTATGTGTTAGGCCTGGGACTTTTCAGCCCATGTGTTAATATTATTGTGAATATGGTTTTAACAAGCTGCATTATTGTCATATTACGAATGAAGTGTTTTAGGTGCATCTATTTCTTACGATTATTGGTGTATTTTCCAAAAAAAAAAAATTCTTTGTTGATTTTCTCATTAGTGATAGCGAAGTGCTATTCATAACTATTTTCCCTCAATTTTTGGTAATACAAAAATTTACTGGTTTAAATATAATCATCAATTTTCATAATATCTTGTATAGGGAGTAATTTGAACGAGAAGTAATGAGAACTATAGTAATAAAACAAAAAATTCGGCTTCGATATTTTGGTAAGATCATCAGTATCGAGATTGGTAGTAAGAAGAACTTAAATATGACCATAATTACATAAAAAGTTTTATAACTTATAATTGGGAAGAAATGAAGATATTCTTAGATGTGCTGTTCACATGTTCGCAAAGATGTTGAAACATTTGTATATATGTAGTACATCTGCACACCCAGGTCAACATCTAAATATAGAGTCTAACTGTTCTCTTGTAACTAAACAAAGCATTATAAAAACAAAGTGAAAACATTTTACTTTAAAATTGTTACTCAGTAACTTTAATTGACTTAATTATTTTCTTTGTATGCTTTTTATTAATTTGAATTGTTCATTATTATATGTTAGGTGTCCAGCACATTTTAAAATTGTCCGTATTGTTATGGTGCTTACATTAAAAAATATATGTTTGATTTAATTCTACATCTTTATTATTGTTTGTATTTTTATATATATCGTGTTTCAGGCCACGTTTTACAATTTTTTTAGGGATAGACGTATTTGCCTACAAGACTTACTTTTCAGGTGTCACTTATTCATCATGAATTTTCCGTTTTAAAGCGGTACATTTTTTACCAAATTTTGGTCATTTTACATGTTCTTTTTATAAATTTAGATTAGTTTTTCTGAAAATTTGTTTCAAAGAAACTGATTTACTAACGAGTACCACTGTTAGCAGTCCATTCGTATATAAATAAGAAATCGTCGTTGCCAAAGTTACGAATAAGCTGAAAAGGTCAGAAAAAAACGCATAAATTGTTTAGAGTTCAATAAATATGTATTAAATGTATTTTCGTTTTTTGTAGGAAATTACTAGTTACTAGAAATTAAAAATAAACTAAAAAAAATGGAATTTTGAGAATTTTAAATTTTATTCTATTTATATTTACATTAAAAAAATAAGGCGATTCAAATTTTTGAAATATATCCTTGTATTTTAATACCAAGTGAGTTATGACTATACTAATGAGATATTTGCGGTAGGTAGGGAGGCATACTATGGGCTAAAAAATTAATATTTAAAGAATTTTCCTATGAATATTGAAGCGGAAGGGGTTACTTGAAAGGTATTTGAATGCAGATTATAAAAAATATAACAAGAAAATACTGCACAGTTAAACATTGGACCATTTTAATCCCTATGTAGCTGAAATGAGTATTTTCTTCATTATTTATGAAATGACTAGGAATTAAGTTAAACGGTTCTATTAGTTATTTTTACCATTTTTAGGATTAAAACGGTTTAATTATATTATCGTATATAACCACTTTTGAAAGTTTGTTCTTGGATGGCAGAAATAATACAGTCCATTATATAAAATAACAAGAAATAAAGTTGAATCTTCTATTACACTGGTTAACGCCGATTACGGAAAAAATACTGGTTTAATGCTAACAGCTCTACTTTTTTATTTATACAAAATATAAATTACAATTTTCTTCAAAAATGGAATAAATACAAATTTTTTTTCTGTTTGATATATTTACACACTATGAAACGTTCTTTTACACGAATTTCTTGAATGTACGGCTTGAGGATCATCTCTTTGCAAACTTCAGCAGTAATCGGCAATCATATGGATGTCCCACCTTCCTAGATAACGCTCTTTCATTGTGCGTATATCTTGGTAAAATCTTTTACCCTGCTCTTCACTGAAATCGCCAAGATTTTCTGGGAATCCATCTAAATGAAAATGTAAGTAATGAATCTTGATACTCATGTTGCAGCCCAGATCTTTTAAATTGGATAACATGCACTAAACTAATTATTTCCGAGAAAATTTTTAATCACCATAACAAACGATTTCCAAGCTTTAGACTCGAATTCATTCATTGAATTCACAAAGTTTGAGTCTTGCACAAGTTGTCTGATTTGTGACCTATCAAAAATACCCGCTTTCAATTTTTCTGTGGTTAATCCTGAAAACTTGCGTGAAAGAAAAGCAAAATATTCGCGTTGTTCCATAATGCGCAATTTGATATGAAGTGGTGACAGTATAATGCGATCTCAATTTAGTAAGGGGAAATTAATAACATTTTTGGTACCAACCATCAGGTTTTCTCGTACTAGCTCCTTTTTTTGAGACCAATAACGTTGTTTGTTGCGGCTATGCCACAGACACATAAAACATGGGTTATTTCGAGTAGCCACTCTGTTATCCGAGAAGAAAGTTAATCATCTTTAAGTCTACACAAATGAGCCAGTTGTGGTCTCGATACTTAATTTCTTCCATTACTAAAGAAATAGTTGTATTCTCTTCTTTCATAGTAGTAGAGTGTGCAGTAGGTATAGAACCATACTTGTTGCCGTTATGAAGTAGCACACATTTTAAGCTTCTCTTGTTACTGTCTATGAAAAGACGCCAATCATTTGCTTGGTATCGTTGTGAACTCATCTTCTCCAAACTACTTCTGACATCATTACAAAAAACTAAATCATTTTCTCTAGAAAATTATGGTAACAAATTCCTTTCTCGGGTCCGATATAAAGTAATTCTGGTTCCTGGTGCAAGTAAATTCTTTTCTTTTAAACGAAATGCCAAAATTTCAGAAGCTTCTTTTGACAAATTTAGATTCCTTACTAAAACATTCAATTCCTTTCGATTAAAAGGTTGAGGATCTGACGACTTACTACATGTGAAATCCGAGTCAGTATTGCCCATTGTGTTGTCTTCAATTTCCATAAGATCTGGTTCTCCAGAGCATTCAGATGATGCTTTCACCAAAGTATAGAAGAGGTCGTTGATCGGAGGGTTAGTTAGGATATAATCATTTATTTCGATTTCAAGAGTTTATGCCGTTAATATTTACAACGCAAAAATAGCAGTCGTCATGGTGATTTTGAGGTTCCTGCCAAATCATTGGTGTTCTAAATTTGATAGCACTTCTTTTTCCATTTGACCATTGTCGTAGACACACAATACAGTTCTGGCACATAATATGAGGTACCCATTGCTTGTCTTGATTGCACAATGTTATTTAAAAGTGGTTAAAGTACGTAGTTTTAACGAAGTCCGAGATAGGTTTTCGATATTTTTCAAAGAGGTATTCGCCATAAATATAGCAGAAATAATCTGGATTGTGTAAACAACGTCTACGTGTCGAAGCCATATCTAAAATTAAAAAAATAATTATTCTGAGTCTGGTAGATCTTAAAAAACTGCGGGTGTCGTCTAAGTTAGAGTAGACCGAAGATATTAAAAAACATGAGCTGTTAGAGAAAAACTAATATCGGATTCGAAATCAGAACACTACAATAATCCCAAAACTAAAAAAAAAATTAGAGGAAAAAATTAAAAAAAAAAATTGTTGTCCAGTGTTTTTTATTCTTAGGGTTTTAAGGGTTAAAATGGTTAACTGAAGTTTAAAGTTACTACTTAAATGTTGAAATAGTTCAATAAAAGTTATTTTTTTTTTATTTTATTAAAAGCCTCTGAGATTTTGAGTTTATATGTCATTTCATAAATAATGAAGAAAATACTCATTTCAGCTATATAGGGCTTAAAAGGGTTAAATGTTTAACTATGCAGACTTTTTTTGCTATACTTTTCATAATCTGCATTCAAATACCTTTCAAATGACACCTTCCGCTTTAATATTCATCTGAAAATGCTTTAGATAATAATTTTTTCAGTTTTTTTTTAGTCCATAGTGCGGCGCTTCGCTACATGCCGCGTTGTTTACTCTTTCGCCTCAGATTGGATATAATCAAAACATAATATAAACTAAAAATAGATAGTACTAACGTGAATACATCACAAAGAGTAGGGCGTCTCATTATCAACTTTCGGGATGCAATTAATGTAGTCATGACCTACATATTAAAAGATGTCCCATTATCTTCCTATTAACTTTGGCAACTACGCATTAAATGACGTATACAGTCCCTGGCCAAATTATTAGACGCACTGTATTTTTTTTAGTAATTTTATGTTTCTTAAGAGTTTTTATGCAATAATGGTATATTTAAACTACAATATTATTGATTTTTATTTAAAAGAATTGTTGTAGACTACATATTTGTATTTATTTTTAACATATGGCAACACTGTGTTGACAAAGTGATACATGAACGTAAACAAGTACAAACCTGTATCAGTCGCGATCGGAATCGAGTCAGGTACGGACGTGTTTCTGTGGCTTTATGGACTGTGATTGTTTGTTTAACAGTTTTATACTACTCAGTTATTAGTTTATTTTGTATGCAGTGTTTTAAAAAAGTAATTGGACTATTTTCATTATGGGTGGAAAAGGCGATCTTTCACCACGTAAAAAAGCTGAAGTGAAGAGCCTTGTGATTGCGAAAACATTTACAAACCGAGAAATATCACGAAGATTGGAGGTTTCTGAAGCTAGTGTACGACGCATAAAAAAGAAAATTGCGTCAGGGAAGGAATTAAGCCCGAAAAGAAAGAAAAGATGCGGTAGAAAACCAATTTTCACTCCACGGTCAGAGAGATGTTTGAAGAAAATTTGTGTAGAAAACAGATTTGCTACCACAAAGGTAATAAAATCACAACTCCAGGATGCTAGCGTAAATGCTTCTGAGCGCACTGTTCGAAGAAAATTGAAAGAATTAGATTTTAAGGCCTATCGCCCGCCAGGAAGCCCAAGTTAACAGCTGCAATGAAAGCAAAGCGCCTGAAGTGGGCCAAACAATGGCAAGACAAAGATGTGGACTTCTGGAGATCGGTAAGATACAGCAATTTAATCAATAATTGATACATTATTATCATTTTCAGTTAAATAAAGCAAATAAACATGGAAGTTTATATATTTTTCCTATTTTTGACAGGTCTGCTTCAGTGACGAAAGCACATTCGAAATTTTGCAGAATAAAGCTCAGTATGTGTGTTGTCGTCATGGAGAAAAGTTTCATCCTGATTGTGTCGTCCCGACGGTTAAACATCCCACCAAAGTGATGATTTGGTCAGTCATCAGCGGCAAGGGCACTGGACGTCTGTACGTCGTCAAAGGAATAATGAGGCAAGATCAGTATAAAGAAGTATTACAAAATCGGTTGATTCCGCAGCTCAGAGAATGGTTTCCAAATGGGGAACCATTCACTTTCATGCAAGATGGAGCTCCCTGCCACACTGCTCGGTCTGTTAAAGCTTTTTTGGCAGAAAAAAAATATCCCTCTGTTGGAATGGCCGGGTAATAGCCCTGATATGAACCCCATTGAAAATGTGTGGGAGCTGATTCAAAGAGTAGTGGCTAAAGATGTGATTACCAACAAAACCCAGCTCCTAGAAAAGATTATTCATGTGTGGAATCATCATCCTCAAATGCAGGAGACAGTACAATCTTGCATTGATAGCATGCCGCGCAGAATTAAAGCTTTGATAGAGGCTAAAGGTGGCTCAACTAAATATTAACTTTTACTAACATTAATTTCACTTTTCTTTAAAACTTAATAAACTTATGCTTTTCTAAATTAATGCTGTTTTATTTATGTCAAATAAATAGGTTATTGATTGGATAATATAAAAATAAAAAACAAATCAATTTAAAATAATAAAACGGTACAATATCACTCGGTAATTAATATTTTACATGAAATCTTGCAGTGCGTCTAATAATTTGGCCAGGGACTGTATATATACCAACCAAACGATGACGCCAACAATGACGGCCATTATTATTGATTCAATTTCTTCGAAAGTTGTAAAAAAATTGGTCTAAAGTTCTGAAAGTTCCATGATTTTTGTGAAAATTGGTAAATATACTGGTGAAATCAATAAATTCGGGAAAGTTCCAAATAAAAAACGAAGGAACTTAACAGAAGGAAGCAGTTTTTTTTTTTTTGAGAATATATCAAAAAGTAAGTCTTGATGTTAAATTTCATTTTCTTGTTCCTAATCTACCCTCCAAAATATGTTTATCCTGAAAAAATTGTGATATTTGTTGGAGCCAAGTTTATTTTTTGACTTGTTCAATTGTATATATTTTAATTACCAAACAACTAAAAACAAACTAAACTTAAATAAAATTTATATAACTGGGCAAACCGATATATAACATCGAAGTATCGCTAACTTTAGAGCTATCTAATATCATACAAATCTAGCATTAAGTCAAATTATAATTTTCGGCTATCAAAATGGCGAATTAAGTCTTTCCGCAACACGGTTATTCGTCATGTCAAGATGCTAATGAGTATACCTGCTATTAAATACGTAACAAAATGTTTTCCATAAAAAGTGTTACGATATTATCTCGTTATAGAGCCATGTGAATCTTTATTATGAAGCTGAAACATGCCTCAATTTAAAATCTTATAAAACATTCAAAATCCATATTTATAAATCCCGAGAAATTACATATAGCTATGAACGTAATTTAAACCAAGTACCAAAACTAAAGTACGATTCGTCTCCTTTAATCACCAAAATTTAAGTGCTGATATTTGCTTTATGACATAATATATGGAGTAATATATAGGCGATGGGAATACATTATGCTGATGCGAATATAAATAAATAACACTGTAAAATCAAGCAGTAAATATAAAACATAGATCAAGGCTATAAAGGCGTTAAGCCAACCAAATATTCCAATTTTTCAGCTAATCTATTTTATCCTACAAAAAAGAAGAGCAAAGGCATAGTCGGAAACTTTATTTTTATGATCGAACCCATAAAATATTGACACTGGACTGAGAATTTTTACACACAAATTTTATAATACAACATATGGATTTAGATACTTCAGAAAATGGATCCAATTTACACAGAATTTAAGTGCCGATGTTTGCTTTATGATCTCATATATGAAGTAATATATAGGCGATGGGAAATCATTATGTTGATGCGAATTTAAATAAATAATAACACTCTAAAATCAAGCAGTAAACATAAAACATACATCAAGGCGGTAGTATAAAGGTGTTAAGTCAATCAAATATTAAAGTTTTACAGCTAATCTAGTTTATCCTACCAAAAAAAAAAGAGCAAAGGCATAGCCGGAAAGTTTATTTTTAGGATCGAAAATATTGACATTTGATTGAGAATTTTTACACACCAATTTTATAAAACAACGTATGGACTTGGATACTTAGAAAATGGATTCTATTTACACTATGGTAAAGAATTTAAGTGGTGATGTTTGCTTTATGACCTCATATACTCGTATTGACTAATATATAGGTGATGGGAAAACATTACGCTGATGAGAATATAAATAAATAAAGACCGGGAATCCAATCTACAGCACGCTTATCTCTTCATTCACTTGAATACTCGGACATCGGATACTAAGGCCAATATCCAGCAACTTAACAAAGACCTGAAAGAAATTTTGGGGTGACAGTAACCAAGTGGAATTTAACGCTACAAAAACCCAGGCGGCATTTTTTTCTAAAAAAGTTAACGTTCCTGAACCCGACATAGTCATGTCAGGGCACTCCATTCCCCTAGCATCGTCACTCAATTTGTTGGGCGTTAATTTAAGAGCAAATATGTCCTGGCATGAACATGTTGTAGGCATAGCAAGGAGAGCTTCTCAAAAGTTGGGAATATTGTTTCGAACCAGAAAGCTTTACACTCCACAACATATTGCTCCCATGTTTGGGGCTCCGCTCCCAAACACACACTGCATTTGTTGGATTCTGTTCAGAGGAGAGCTGTTCGTCTAATTGGAGAACCGGAGCTGACCGGTGGCCTTGATTCGCTGGAACATCGAAGAACGGTTGGCGACTTGAGCCTATTCTACAAGTATTTTCATGGAAAGTGTTCGAAGGATGTGGCCCGCTTAATTCCTCCCAGAGCGGTGTATGTTAGAAATACACGTCGAGGTTCAAGCAGTCTTTTATATGAAGAACATCATCCCTGTGGAATAATTTGCCTAGAGCTGTGTTTCCCACCAAGTACAATTTACAGCGATTCAAGAACAACGTAAACATAAAACGTATATTAAGGCGGTGATGCTTTAAGCATAAAGGTGTTAAGTCAATCAATTATTAAAGTTTACAGCTAATCTATTTTTACCCTGTAAAAAAATAAGAGCCAGGGCAAAATTAGCAACTTTATTTTTATGATCGAATTCATAAAATATTGACACTGGATTAAGAATTTTTATATACAAATTTTATAATGCAACATACGGATTTGGATACTTAAGAAAATGGGTACACTTTGGTAAAGATTTTAAGTTGGTGCAGATCTCTAAAAGGTAATGAGTGGTTTTTCTGCCATAGGTTTCATAAATCTTATTCCATTCTGAATATGTGCTTCTCAATGATGACCGAACTTCCAGTGTGTGATTTATATTTAGAAATTGCATCTCGTCTGGGTTTAGAACTGGCCATGTAACATTTATCAACTCGGATGTTTCTGGGGTAGGATTTCTAAAAGCAGTAAAATAAAGAAATCTAATTGAATATATTCAAATTTTAAAAATACATCCAATTCAAAGATTATTGTTAGAGTATATAGAGTGTTCTCTGTGGTATCATTTTTAGTGTTCCGTACGGAACACTTATAAGATCACTTCGGTGTCTGTCTGTCTGTCTGTTTGTTTGTCTGTTTGTCTGTTTGTCCGTCTGTCACACCCGATTTTCTCCGAAACTATTTGTCGTAGAAAGTTGAAATTTGGTAATAATATAGGTACTGATGGCTTCATCAGAGCCATGTAGTTTTGAAAGTTAAATTTTGACTTAAGGGGTTAGTTTTGAGGGGTGAAATCGGAAGTTAAAAAAAAAATTTTTTACTAGGTAATCGGGTGTGGTGTCAAATGAAAGCTTGTGAAAAACACGAGTAAAAAATATATATATAATGTAATACTTGCGCGCACTTTTCTTTGTATTATTTTTAAAAAATCGCGAAAAATCGCTGTCCACCCGCCTTATCGCGAAAAGTACTTATCAAAAAATTTGAAAAAATTCTAGAATATTCTCCACGGGGTGTAGATTGAACGAAAATTATCACGAGTGCATTACCTGTAATAATTTATCTGGTATATAAAAAAAACAGAAATTTCAAGGTCATCAATTTTCAGTAAAGATTGGAAATAAACTTTGTTGAAAACTCATTTGGGGTGTGTTTTGTGAAGTCACTGATCATTTTATACTTCCGTTACAACATTTTTTATTTTAAAAGCAATCAACGTACGGAACACTAATTGCGCAAGTTCAACTTGCACTTGACCGGTTATTTTAAATAGACTATGGTATTCACTTCAATAAGTTACTTTGCCAACTATAGCCAACATAAAGGTATTTAAACAAGCTATTCTAAAACTTGGCCCAGAGAAAGTGTTTCAAAATTTGACTTGTTTTTGAATACCGCCAGTGTTACGGTCCCATGTTGTCCAGTCAAAGAGGGATTTAACCTTCGGTATAAAAGTTAGCTCAAAGTCTCATACAATCTCATGTCCGCGAGTCAAGATATTCAAGGTCAAACGTCGCGAGAAACGGTTTCTTCAAATATCTTGTTTCCTATGCTTTGAATGATATTTACATTACAAAACTTGTAGATCATAAAATTCTTTACAAATTTGGTCTCAAGCGATATTTTATATAATTAACCTTTCTCAAGATAGAGCGCGAAGTGTCGTAAGCACCCATCCGTATATAGAATAACGGTATTTGAACTGTGGAATCAAAAAGCATAGTACAGTTTATAAAATTTATTATTTACAATTATTATATTTATTAGGAAACTTGAATTATTTATTTATTTATAAACGATATTTATGAATATTATTCATAAATAAGACATCCGTATGATGATATTTAGTTAATTTATATAAATAATAAGATATTGAAATGAAATAGTTTAAATACATTGTAATTACTAAGGAAACCCAAATATGCAAGTGAAAAACTTTAAAATATGCGCATAAATATGCAAAAATTTTCTCAAAATATGTACATACATGTTGTAAATATGCAGAAAAATGTAAATTTATTGTTTCACATTACCTGAAACGAGTACTATACAAGTGTAGCAATAAAAAACCAATTTTAAATTTTCAACATACAGGGCGAATGAACTAAATCTAAATATAATATTATATAAAGTAAAAAATAAATATAAATAATAATGTATTTTATTACTTTACTTAAAGATGAACATATGAACATATAATAATAATAATAATATATTATAAAAAATTATATACGTAGTAAACAGCATAATAAAACACATTTTAAATTTGATACATACAGGGCGATGCAACTAAGTAAGCGGAAATATGCAAATATTGCAAAAGACAGGGTCGCCGTTAGTTATAAAAACAATAAACTACTAAATGTTTCTCAAAATTCTCCATTAAAAAGTTTTGTCTTCTATCGTTGTATAAAAATTTATAAATTGAGAAACTCCTTTCCACATCGACTGATGTAATAGGGGCGTTTTTAAAATTATTTAATAGCATAGGATCTAAATCAATAGAATCAGTAAAATCCCCTTTAAAACATTAGCTACTTGGCTGACAAATTGAAACCCACTAGTTTTTTCCATAACATTCCGAAATTTTTGACAAATTTTGCTCCCAATTTTACCTGCGACATTTTCAAAAGCGACCTCACATTGTTTTATTAGTTGAACATTTCGGGTTAATGGCAAATTAGATTCCTCCATTTGAGTTATGGTTTTTAGAAACAAAGCTATAATTTGTTTTAAGAAAGGAAAGTTGTTTAAGTTCTGTAAGGGATTGGGAAGATTCGGCTGATAATTTTGCAATTAGACCATCTAGTTGACAGAAGTTGTAGCAATAAAAAAATGTTGCTTCCAACCAAGTGCTCCATCTTGTAATGATAGGCTGAGGTGGAAAAGGATTGTTTGGTAGTTTTTCTTTGTAGAACTGAATCCTTAAAGGCGCTTTAAGGAAGATTTTCTTCATATTAGAAATTAAGCTATTCACAGGCGGAAAGTGATTCCTAATTTCTCCAGCAACCCTATTTAAAGCATGAGCGAGACATGTTACCTGTATTAAGTTTGGATAAAAAATTTTGAAATTTTGCCCGGCCTTTATCATGTACGGTGCTGTTCTGACAAAATAAGCAAGAAATTATCTCCTGGAACAGGCGTAGGAAGAAAAAACTTCGATAGTTCCTCTTAAACAAATCTGGCCACTGTCAATGCATTTGTTTGGAAGCAATCAGATAAGATTTTGGCAAAATATCGTCGCTAAGAACTCCAATCAATAAATGCGCAATATACCGTCCTCTTGAATCGGTGGTTTCATCAATACATATGTAAAAATGTTCGTTGCGAATTTTACCTTTAATTTCCTCAATTACCTGTGAATCCAAGGAGCTTACGTCGTTTCTCCGTATTTATTAGTAATAAATTAATAATACAAGTATGCTCTGATTGCCGTCTGGGGTTTACTGACTGGTTTTTACTGACCATAAAATAATAAAATTTATTTGGGGAAAACCACCGGCGCGGCGGCGGCGGCCTAAACATTGACCCTTATTCCGAAAAAATGAATGAAAACGCCTGCCAAAGACCTACATTATTATGAATTCCTTCAAATATGCACATATATGCTATTTTTAAAGCATTTATGCCAATATTTAGAAAAATGCATATAATATGCAAAATATGCAGTATATGCGCTTTGCATATTTGGGTGTCCTTAGTAATTACATTTTTATTTATCATAAGTTTATCGTTAACCTATTACAATTTATTTAAGTTAATATGTAAGGCGATTTTTTTTTATTCTCATTAACAGGCATGCAGCTTAATATTTATTTTGTTCGTTGTCGTCTTCTTCTTCTGGTTGACCAAATTAAATATTCAGATCGTTATTATCATTCTCGTTGTCCGTCATATTTGGCTCTGAAGCCTCAAGAACCTCAGGTACATATTTACTTTTTTCATCAAGCTCATTTGGATATGAAGCGTTGAGGTGTGCTCGTCTGTTGCACTGGCCACAAACTGAGGAGCATTGCAACCTAGTTTTCTACATCGACAGTTCGCACCACAGCCTTTCTTGCAATTGCAGAAGAGCCTCGTTTTGTAATATCTACCATACGGATGTCTTATTTATGAATACTATTTATAAATATCATTTATAAATAAATAACTAATTCAAGTTTCTTAATAATTATAATTGTAAGTAATTAATTTTATAAACTGTTCTATGCATTTGATTCCACAGTTGACATAGCGTTATCCTATATACGGATGGGTGCTTTCCACTCTTCGCGTTCTATCTCGCGAACGGTTAATAATATAAAATATCGCTTGAGACCAAATTTGTAGGGAATTTTATGCTCTATAGGCTTTACTATAACTTCACATAACATAAGAAACAAGATACATGTAAAAAAAACCGATTTTCGCGACGTTTAACCCCCCCTGAATATTTTAACTCGCGGACACGAGATTCTATGATACTTTAAAAAAACTAGGCTAAAAATTGAAAAATTCAAAATAAATCGAAAACTATTAGAAATAGGTATATGACATACTTAATAAAAGTTGGAGGGTTTTGTAAAATCTATCAGAAAAAATAAAAATATACAGGGTGTGCCATTTAAAAAAATTTGAGATTTTTCAATTTAAAATAGTCGAAATACATAAATTTATTTTGAACACCCTGTAGCATCTAACTCAAATTTCTTTACATATGTCTTTTTTTCATCTCTATAGAACGCTCGTCCACCTTCAGAAACAATGGCACTACTGGCAATTTTTTACAAAACTGAAAACTAGTATTTTTTTTTAAAATTGAAATATTAGAAAAACTATTAGGTTTGGGTAATTAATAAAAAGTTATAGAATTTTACGCAGAATTTAAAAATAAATTAGAAAATAGGATGTTCCATTTAAAAAAAACATTTGTTATATCGGCCACACTTTTTTGAAGTTTCCTGTAGACTCAAAAATAATTTTAAAACTATGCACCTTAACATTCCCTAAAACTATTGTATTTAACATTTTTTTGTCATTCCCGAAGCAAATGAGATAATGAACTTTACTCTATCGTTGACTCACCCTGTACTTACGCTTGTGACCTAACTTAGAAACGGTCATAACTTTAGTTTTACGAACATTGATGTTCAATTCATAATTATTTCTGGTTTTGGTGATCTTATTTAGTAAACGCGGCAGAAATTATTGACTCTCAGCAATTATCACAGTATCATCAACGTATCTAATATTGTTCATTGCCATTAATCTTAATACCTTCTGTGCAGTGACATAGAGCTTTAACAAAAACTTCCTCTGAGTATAAATTAAACAAGAGCTCGGATAGAATACAGCTCTATCTAACCCCTCTCAGTATTTTCATTTGTCGACTTGTACCCCATTCTGTCTTAATAGCAGCTCTCTGTTGCCAGTAAAGCTTCTCAATAAAATTTATGTCATTAGAGTCTATATCTTTTCAATATGAATAATGTCAATCCCGAATAATGTACTGTTAACAATTTTTATTGAAAAAAGGAATGTAAATAGCCCATAAAGATAAAGGCTGTAATGGTATCAACAATTTTATAGTTCAATGAGCTGTAAAAGTAGCTGGCATACTGAATTGTTTGTAGAATAATAAATAAAGTTTTAAATAATTGAATTATTCCTTAATGAAAAAAAATTCTAAATGTTGTATTATTGAAAATAGCAGTATAACTTCTTAAAAAAATACTTCAATTTAGAAAACACCGTCAAGAGTTTTAGTGGAAAATATTTTTATCTAAAAAACGGCCGTTGGACATATGTTTAGAAATTTAGTTTACGCCATATGACGTGTTTACAAAATATTAGCACAATGGAAAAAGAGCAATAGCATTGTGAAGCAAAGAGTTCAACTAGTATGCTGGCTTTCTCAACAGGTGTTGTTGCAATAATATTATTACTATGTGTGTGTTAGTGGTGGTATAGTTGATTTAGTGAAATTTTGATTAATACCTTCGCCACCGCCAAAAAAGAACCCCTTAGTGCAGTCAGAAGGGTCGTCGGATCTTACATAAACGTCTAAAGAAGGGAAAGTTCCAAAATATCCCACGAGTTTGTCCCATTTAGCAGATTTATAGTTCCAAATCATGCGCAGTTTTAATCGCCTCTCTGTCACTGACCATAGAATACTCGATGCTGAAACCAGTTTATGGTCAGAAGAATCTAACGATGGATTTAAGGTTACCGTGCAAATATCTGAATTAGTAATTAAAACCAGATCAAGAAGACTCCGTCAATCAATAAGTTTTGAAAGCGAAAATGAAACAACATGAATTTATGAGTCGAAATATATTTATTTTTCAGTAGAATCTCCCTTAAGCTAAATATATTTTTTCCAGCGTCTTTCCAATGTATTTACTCCATCTCTGACGTGGTTTTCCAGAAGACCTACAAAATATCTATCTACGGATGCTATCATCTCATCATTTAATGAAAAAACGCTTCCCACGTAAAAATATTTTCAGGTTTGGGGATAAAATGGAAGTCAGACGGAGCTAGATCTAGTAAATAGGGTGGATGTTCCAACAATTCGTACATTAATCCGACCAGTTTTGCCGTCCCCAAAGCACCTCTGTAAGCAGATGCATTGTCATGATGAAAGATGATTTTTTTCCTTCTGCGAACTGGGCCTTTTCTCACGAATATTCTCATCCAGATGGTCTAAAAGGTTGCAATAATATTCGCCTGAGATTGTTTTACCAGTTTAAAGATAATAAATTAATAAAATTGCTTTTATAACCCAGAAAACTTTTTTTGGACGACTTTGACCACTTTGGCTGCTTTGGAGCTGAACAATCGGGCTCAGTCCACTGTGCGGTTTGTTGGCGCAGTTCAGGATCATACTGATAAACCCAAGTCTCATTTATAGTTACAAATCGATGCACAAAATCAGTTTTATTCTTTGTGAAAGGGGCCAAATGTTGTTTGGAAAGTTTTTCTCGAGTGCGTTTTTGTTCCGATGTTAGCAAATCAGCTAATCTTATGAGTAGCTTTCTAATAACCAAAATAGTTTAGATTTCATGTAGTGATCCATGTAAGATGCCTATAGCCTAAGCTAAATCATCCACGGTTAATCGACGGTCTTCCATTACCATATCTTGTACTTGCACAACAGTTTCTTCAGTTGTCAGCAGTTTTTGGAAGTCCTGAAAATGGATCATCATTGACGCTTGTACGACGACGTTTAAACTCTAGAGTCCATCTATGAACAGTCGAAAATGAAGGAGCAGGCTCCTTCAACACTTTTATTAACTTTGCATGGAATTCAGTTGCCGATAAATCATCCAAACCAAAGAATTTTATCACTGCACGATATTCGATTTTTTCTATTTTTAAAAAATTCTCAAACATGTTTACCTTAATCAGCTGAGAAACATTGACAGATCGACTTGAAATTTAGGGAGTGTTCATATGAAAGATGAAGTTTCAAAATGATGTTCAATATTTGGTTCAAGTGATGCTTCATAGGTGTCGCTTGCAAAACTTATTGTGCTGATCTGGAGCCACACCTGACTGGAAATGAGTTAGCTTGACGACTCTGTTTGTTGGTCGTATTTGAATACTGAAGCTAGTTGATGTTGTGGATATTAAAATTTCCAGGATCACCATTTCGGTACGGATCGTTAGTGACTGCAAGAGAAACGAAAAATGTTCTTCAATCAGTCACTAGGTGGTCGATAGAGGCAGCAAATGAACCTTGTGGTTTGCTGGGTGATTATTTTTAACTTTAATAGGGCCTCAAAGTTTTGGGGTCCGTGCAAGTCATTTCATCGATTTTTTTGTGGATTAAAAATTGTGACTTTTATGATGTGGAGAGTTCTGCTAAGTTCTCTGCTAATGACAATTAAGAGATTCTGGCTTTAATATTATTTAAAATTTAGTAAGTATAGCACTTTGATATCTTCGTAAAAATGAAAACATATATTAAGTTGTTAAATTACAGTGTCTATTGAGAAATACATTGTAAAGATACAAATTAAATGAGAACAAATGACACTGTATTTGCAGAAACAATATTTTCGGCAAATGTTTGTAACATTTACCTTTTTTTTCTAGAAACTAGCAATTTTTACTGACATTTTGCATGAAAATTTCAGTCAATAAAAATTTTTTTTTTTACAAAAAAAAAAACCGACTTCAAAAAAACAGCACACAAAATTTTGCCACTATAAAGTAAAAATTAATATTTTTGAAACACTCGTAATATACCTCTTAATAATTCAGTTATTAATTCCAAATAAACAAATCCTACAAACGTCAAAAACAGCTATTATTTGTTATAATGATTTCTTTATAAAAAGATAACTTTGAAGTCGGTGCCAATTTTTTGTGTCAATGTAATAAATTGTAAACCTTATTAATAATATTAACACTTACTTAGATAATAAAATACACATGAAGTCCGTTAAAAAATTGGCACCGACTGCAAAAATTATCTTTTTGTAAAGAAATCAAATAATAAATAACACTGGTCAACATGATTTTTTTTTCACAAGGAAACTGAATAGAGACCCTAGTTCAGTTTTTTATGCTGAATTCAAATATGTTATCAGATTTCTTCTATCAAGCATAGTTTTCTTGTGACAGTCATTTTTGTATAATATACTTCTCTATATTAGGATTTCTTTGTTATAATTCTTGTAAATATAGAAGTGGGAATTTGTATTCAGAATGATTTGACACCAGGCAGACTTATTCATGTTGAAGCATGTTTTAACTCTGTTCAGGCTTAATGATGTTAAAACCTGTCCTATGTTGTGCAAATATATTGACCAAACAATTTCTGCTACGTGTGTGGTAAACTGATCTTCAAGTCTCAGAGACGAAATTTTACACTGCCTGTGAAAAAATGTTATGAGCTTTATTTTGGGTGTAAAGCTGGTGATTTTGATAAAGACTGGGCCCCAGATTTATGCTGTATATCATGTGTTAGGCTTCTCACTGGTTGGAAAAATGGTACTCATCATATTCCGTTTTCAGTCCCTATGATTTGGAGGGAACAGAAGGACCATTTAACTGATTGTTATTTCTGCTTAACTAACATTAAAGGAATTACGTCCAAAACAAAATATACAGTTAAGTACTCCAATTTGGCATCTGCAATTAGACCTGTGCCACATAGTGAAGAGTATCCTGTACCAAAGTTTCCAGATTTCATGACCTTAAATGATAACTCCGACTCCGACCCAGTTCATACTGAAGACGGAAAAAGCGATAGGAGTGATCCTACATTTGAAGCAAGTAGTTCATCAGAACCTCACTTTTATCTCAAGACGATCTTAATGATCTTATACGGGATTTAAATTTGTCTAAACAGTCAGTTGAGCTTTTAAGTTCCAGGCCTAAAGGTTAGAATCTACTCCAAAAAGATACAAAGATATGCGTTTATCGTAGACTCCATAGTGATTTGAGTGACTATTTCTATAAAGAAGGCAATGTAGTTTTTTGTTATGATGTTTGTGCAGTAATGGAGGCTCTTGGACATCAACACCAGCCAGATGAGTGGCGATTGTTCATGGACCCATCGAAAGTCAGTTTGAAGGCTGTACTACTCCATAATGGGAATGAATTACCATCAATACCTACCGAGCATGCCAGTGATATGAAGGAGATATATGAAAATATGAAATTGCTGTGAGAAAAAAGTTCAGTATACTAAATATAACTGGAATATCTGTGGTGATTTGAAGATTACAGCTTTATTGTTAGGTTTGCAACTTGGATACACGAAGTTCTACTGTTTCTTGTGTGAATAGGATAGCAGGGATAAGGAGTCTCAGTATATAAGGAAACAATGGCCTAAACGTGAATCTGTTATTCCTGAGCATAAAAATGTATCAAATACCCCATTAGTGGATTCCGAAGAGGTGTATTTACCTCCCCTGCACATAAAACTGGGGCTTATAAAAAAAACTTTGTAAAAAAAATGGATAAAGGTTCTGCTGCATCTTTGTATTTGAAATCTAAATTTCCTAAAATAAGTGATGCAAAATTGAAGGAAGGAATTTTTGTAGGGCCCCAAGATCATTAATATCGGATGATAAATATTTTGAGGAATTGTTACATCCACCGGAATCATTCAAAAATATCTGTTGTGGATTTCTTGGCAATAATAAAGAAGAAAACTATAGTGAAATAGTGAGTGATCTTCTGACTTCATACAAAAAAATGGGCTGCAACATGTCCTTAAAAATTCACTTCTTGGACTCTCACCTAGAGTTCTTACCTGAAAATCTTGGGGCTGTCTCTGATGAGCATGGTGAGCGTTTTCATCAGCAAATTTCTACTATGGAAAAGATGTACCAAAGCAAATGGAGTCCCAATATGCTGGCCGACTACTGCTGGACCATGAAAAGAGACATCCCGAAGGCAAAATATGACCGAAAATCATCATATAAAACTTTTTAGGTTAGACAAAATTAGCCGTGTATTTATTATTCAGTGTTTTGTAAGTACTAATTATTTTAGAACTTTAAACACGTGCCACAAAAAAATCTTGCCTGACGGATAAAATCTGAGAACATATTTAAACTCAGCATGGAAAAGATAAATATATTCTGTTAATTAATTATAGTGGCAAAATTTTGTGTGCTGGTTTTATGAAGTAGGTTTTTTTTGTTAAAAAGTTTGTTTCTAAAATTTTTTGATCAGTACTTTTCAAGATAAGGGAGGTGGACATAGGTTTTTGGCGGTGTTTTAAAAATATTATGAAGAAAAATTTGCGGGAGTATCACAACAGTCTACGACTTGGTAATTTTTTTCCGCTTCCGATTTCACCCCCAAAATTAACCTCTTAAGTTCAAAACTACATGGCTCTGATTGGGCCATAAATGCCTATATTTGTGCCAAATTTCAACCTATGTCAAATAGTTTTAGAAAAAATCGGGCGTGACAGACGGACAGACAAACGGACACCGAAGTGATCCCAAAAGTGTTCCGTACGGAACACATATTCGCGAGAGTTATCGGTGTTTTATTACAGAAATTTAATCTTTTCAGGATATTTTCAGAAACTACACAACCAGTTTCAATAAGATTTATATAAGACCATCTTGAATTTGTACTTTCTCGAATAAAAAAATAATCGTCCAAATACGTACAATTTGTCAGAGTTATATAGGAACATACATTAAAAAAATACATACCCGTCGAATTGAGGACATCCTTGTTTTTGAAGTCGGTTAATGAGATATATTATAGCAGAGGTCCCCTAAGTTGTCTAATTTTAATATTGTAATTCTACGTATGTTGTTTTTACCTCTTATCACCGTATACATAGTAAACAATACAATCAAGGTCGTCGCTTAACGTTTCTTTAGCTTCATACAATTTCATAGAATTATTCTCATACACTTTTAAATTCTTTTTTTTTTACTTATTGTCTTAATTCTAACATTACACTCTGCTCTATTTCTAGTCCCTCTCGTTTGTAATCGACAACAATTAAATAATTCGATATATCGAAACACTACTGTAATAATGCTCGTTGAACGAGTTGACCACTGCCGGGCATTCGATTCACATATGTACACTTCTACACCCCTAGTAAGGGCCTTACACCCCTAAAATAGGGCCTTACACCCCGTAAATGGTAGAAAGGCATAAGGATTAAGTAAGTAAGTAAGTAAGTAATTCTACATATACATATAACGTGTGCTACTGACTTGACAAGATAAAAACTTTACTCACAAGTATTTGGCAAAATTTGTCCAAAGCTTAACCATTCTATTTTGTGTTAATAAATCTTCTGGAATTGGGGATTTACTTGACCATACCAGAGTAGAATTAAATATAAAACCAATTTCTCCTGAGTGAGAAGCTTCTTTGATACCTAAAAGTAGCTGTAATAGAGATACCAGAACACCTATACCGAATGTGCATTAAGATGGAGTTGTGGTACTCATTGAATTAAGTCACTCGGTTAAATATACTCCATATAAAAGTTTAATTATAATAAGATTTGAAATTATTTCTAATTGCGACCATATGTGAATCCTCGTATTGCTGCTAGTTTCATAGGTGATGTTTCTTTCAGTTTATTTACTAAGTAATAAATAGGCAAGTGTCAATCAAATATAGCAATGACATTGTAATGTGGAATGAATAACGGTAATTAAATATAACGTTTTTTCGAAAACATGATTTTAGCTATATTTACCTAAGTAACTTTATTTAGGGTGTATTATAAACACGTTAGAGTACACTCTCTTTAAGGTATGTTATCAGAATAGTTTATTTTATTAAAATTTGTGAGTCCTTGCTTTAGATAAAGTTAACCTGGTTGTTCCAGTAGTTCTTGACCGGGTACAGATGTAGCGCCAAAATGACCAAAATATTGTGATATTTGTTAAGTGTTATTTACTAGATGGCGTGTTATGGAGTTTCAGACACGTGTATTTAGTTGTCTTTGTGGCGGTCATGTAAACAAACAAGTTATGACATTTTCTAAAACAAGGATAAAATTGTGCATTTTAAATATTTAACTCCTACAAACATTTAAACGGGATTAAATATATAATTGAGGTGTCCGTTACTTTGTAACAGTACATTTTAAATTTCTAAATGAAATGAAACGAATTACTTTGTTATTTGTCACTTATTTTTTTATTTATCTGCTACCGCAGTTTCGTAGGTTTTCTACATTTTCAAGCGTGATACTACAAACTAAGGTGGTTTATTTGTGATTTGTGACAAATTTCCAGGTACAATTTGGAATTTCCCATCATTAAATTACAATGACCTTAAATTAATTTATTACAGAGAGTTAAATGACATTATTGTTTCAAATTTGAAGAAATACTTTTCAATATTTTCTTAGAACTTTTTACAAAAAAATCCTTCTTTGAAGATATATCTTAAAAACTTTTAAAATACGCCAAACAGGGTTGAATTCTGAACATTTGTTTGATTATTTAATACGATTGTATCTTTATTTTTATTGGGCTTGTAGATCTCTAGAGCCTCCAAAATATTTAATTTTCTTCCTTTTTGTGCTTTATGTAATATTTGTAGATTATTTATGTCTGGAAAAATATGATTTGTTTGATGGAAGTGGTTAGCAAAGTTGGAGTTCTTTGTTTAATCTGAAAAATGTTTGGTGTTCTTTAAATCTAGTATCAAAATTTGTCCCTGTTTGGCCTATATAACAGCTATTACATTCATTACATGACAGTTTATAAACTCTAGAGTTTTTGTATTCATGAGTTTTGTATTTTACATTGAAAAAGAGGGAGGAAAGTTTTTGGGGTGATTTAAAAGCGATATTTATGTTGTCTTTTGCGAGTATATATGCAAGGGCTTTTTCCTCTGAGATGCAGTAACGGCTTTTTCCGCCAGAATGCCGTAGTGGGTTTTTAATTTTCTCCGCAATGCAGTAGTGAGTAACGCCTTTTTTATCACCAAGTGGGTGTTGTTTATAGATCTCATATTTGATGCCTTAAGATATTCTGCTTATCCTGAGGCATTTCGGGACAAAAAGTGATTAGCTACCCAAATGAGAGTAGGATAGTAGTGGCTGAGACAATATTTTTATGAGAATCTCACCAGGAGAGGCCAAACAGCTTATGGAAAACCCACGAGGAGAACCCAAGCAGTAAGTCATAAGCACACCAGTTTAAATATCTCACTTCCTGTCTACAATGTGTGTTTTTAACGACCACGTAACACGAGTAATCCGCGAAGTTAATTTTACAAACTTTTAGATCGTGTTTTTTTAAAAAGCCTTTTGTTTTTTTTACACTTAGGATCAGTAATTCATAGAACTCTAGTTTAAAATGTGTACATTCATAGCCTAAGAAGTTTTTATTTAGTTCATGTAATTTTTTAAGAGTGTAATATCTGCAAGGATTTTTATTTTGTCAATATACTTTTCCCCTGTGTTAAAGCAGCCTTTTACTGAACTACCCGCTTTATCTTTCAGGACGCAACGGTTGTACCATAATAAAATTTGTTTCAACAACTACATAACTCTTCAGTATTTTGTCATTTTTTGAGATGAAGTTAGATTCTTTTTATTCTAAAATGAAATGTGCCCAAAAACAGTACAACCAAATTTTAAACAAATATAGAGACTATTTTCAAACGGCGTACAAAAATTACCTCGATCTCCATGTATTCTACCAGTAAAAAAAACGAGCTAGCTTATATCTAAATTTTTGCTCTATCAGTATTAATATCCACTCAATCCATTTCTCAAAAATTTAGGTATACATAAGGGGCAAAATAGCGCCGCAAAAGAGACGTTATAAAATGACGCCGCAACGAGACGTTATAAATGTATTCTTTAATATTAAAGAATAACGAACCAAAAACAAGTATTTTTCGAAATATTGGCTTCACAATTTTAGTTCGTGAGCTCCAAAATAATTATGTGCTTAATGTAAATAGAAATCAATAAAGGCGAAAAACAGTTATGTATAAATGTATTATGTCATACTATACGTCGAGTGTATATCTCTGGATTATTACTAGTCAAAGGATAAAAAATATAACAGGCACACTCGTTTGAGACCACTGACTTTTATCCGAGTGGCTTAATTATGATAGTATAGAGACTACTTAAAGAGGAATTATACATAAGGATAGGCTGGACTATAGGGTAAGTACCATATGTAGTAGTAGTATACGTTATACAGGAATGAAGGTAGATTGATAAGTTGTTAAGCTGCTTGACTGTTGGTAAGCAAGATTTTTATAACAGTTGTGTTCAGAGTTTCGAACCGAGACAACACGCAGTTGTTTGTTGGCAGCTGTCATAAGTGGCACGCATTACACGTTTCGTAGAATTGAATAAAGCCAAGTATCGTACAGTGATAGAACATTTTTATTTAGAAAAGTGGACTGCGCCCAGATAGAAACTGAATTGAAGGAAGTTCATGGGCACCAGCATTTAAGACTATTTATTACTGGATAAATGCATTTAAATGAAGCCGTACGAACATTGTAGTTGCTGCAGGTTCAGGACGCTCAATTGAAGTTTCTTCTGAAGAAATGGTCGATAAAATTCATGCTATCATAATGAAATATTTAGCATTAACTAAATGTTATTTAATAAAATATATATATATATATATATATATATATATATATATATATATATATATATATATATATATATATATATATATATATAATTGCAAATAGTTCTACACGTCATGTCATGTGTTGAGGATAAAAATGTCTGACACATGTAAAACTTATTTTTTCGCTTTAGTGGACGATTAGAAGGATAAACTCATGTAATTACATTATATTTTATATATCTATGGATATATCTGTTATATCACTTGTAGGATTTTTACGTAAGGATATGCGGGAAACGCATATCTATAAAGTATTTGCTGAAAAACTGTGCCGTAACCAAACCGAGGGCCCGCCCCCTATGTGTGTAGAAAATAATTTACTTATATACCTATGAATTGGAAATAAAATCAGCCAGATCGGTGAAAATCCATGCTTGTCAAGCTTAGGCATTTATTTGAAAAGCGTTCTTGATATACCTCTTCAGTCATGATATCTTGAGATAATGCATTTTAATAAGCAACTCACTTACCATCAATGGGTACGGAAAATAGTAATTCTCTTCCATAATAAGCAAATTGGTAGAGGTAAACTGGAACATGTTTAGATGTCAATTCGGCCTGTTTTATAGTTGCCCTTGCAAACATATTGTCAGTTATGTACTGAAAAAAATAGGAGGAGTTTAAAATTATTGGGGACCAGTATTTTAGTTTATAAAAATTTAAGTATTGTTAAGAAATCAACTTTAGTAGAGGAGTAATAATTGTTTCAAATTTATAAGGAAACGGAGCTAACTGAGAAGTCCTTTTATAGTTAAAGATAAATCTAAAGTGAGAAGTATCCAACAATGATAAAAGAAAATTAATGAGATTTTTTTAATACATTACCACAGTAAACATACTACAGTAGCGAAACTGAACTCCAATTTGGTGACAAGATTTTGACGACGCGTGCGTCGACGGGTCCTTTTTCAAAATGGCCGCTCAGTGTTTACATCCGATCTCGGAATGTGTCTTTGGAAATGTATTGTCCATCGTTTCTTGATGTGACTGCAGTTTATATGAATATAAAGACAGAAGGAAAAGACAGTTTGTAGAAAAAGAGAATTAAAAACGTTTGTAAGTGAAGAGAATCGAAAAGGTTGAGAAACAATTTATATAATCATGGGGAAAGGAGGTTATTGTTGTGCCGTTGAGAATTGCAATATTCCATATAATTATTTTTCGCAAATTATTTGCTCGAGTCACACTTTTTTATGCTCTAAAATTTGCAAATAATAAATTTCTAACTCAATCAGGGCGCGCTAAAGACTATTATTCTAAATCATAACTAAATTTAATTATGCTTTATTTACATCACATGTAATCATCAACAGTATTATTGAAAATTTTTGAAAAAATACATATGCATGAAACAATATTATCATTACTAATGTACATTTTGTTTAGGCATATTTGCTCAAGAGACGGCCTTCCAGGGAACCTTGATTGATTTAATAAAACGTTCGTATTGGTATAGTGATTTGGTCATTAAAGCTTGAAATTTATTTCTAAACTTAGTTCGACTGGTTATTTAAAAATCCTGACGTGATTGCTCAATTCTGACCTCGGATTCGGTTTCAGCCCCCAAAATTACATATAGGTGTAGCGATCTGTTCGGTAGTGAAAAACTTTTTTTGTGTGCCTGTGTAATTTTTTTATGATTAATAAATAATCCTCTAAATTCTGGTTTTAGAAAGATTTATTTTTGTGTAAACTAGTATTCAGTTATTTAAAACTATTTATATTTGATAAATTATAAATAAAACATTATTTTTTTCTAAAAGGTGTATTATCAAGAGGCTTCTAGTTTTCAATAACTTCATCTGAATTAATTGTTTGACACACCTTTTCTAATAATAAACCTGATAAATTTAACACTCTTTAATTGCAAGTACAATTAATACTCTGAAAGTGACTTTTTTTTTCTATTTTTCTCTATAAATTACATTGCTCCTTTTTCATGCCAATCTTTCAAAAGTTTCTGTGAATATATTGTAAGGAATACAGAACCTATAACAACATATTTATTATTTTCAAATTTTAGACAGTATACTTTATTTTCTTATAAGCTGGGTTTGAAAGTTTAAATATTAAGTGTCGTGTTGAGATCACAAAACCACTGGGGAATGGGATTATTGAAATAACTGATATAAATGGATTATTGAATCAAATATGCTATTAAAATAAGAAAAATTTTAATGTGATTCCAAAGAAATTTTTGTAATATGATTTTGTCAGAGGGTAAAATATTCTGAAAATAAGTTCGTTAAATGGACAGTACACCTAATCGAAGTCCATTTTGATGGTAATTATGGTTACTATTAAAATTTTGAAGATGTAGTTACCTGTTATTAATATTCCTCTTATAAAGAACTTATTTCTATTGTTGTGTACCTATACTATAAATTAAATATAGTTATTTTCCTTTTAAACTGTAATTGACAATACTCAGTATATATGAGTCAATCATTTCTCCTAATGAAGCTAATATGGTTAGCGAAACGCGCGTCGAGTGCAAAGATAAAGTGTTTGGTGTAGTGGTGATATATACTGAGTAGTGTCATTGTGTCAAAGATTTCACATTCCCAATATAGTTGTAATTGAGAAGTCAGCTTGGTCATAACTAAGTATTGTAGGTAACTATAATTAGGAAATTACTGTATTGACTCTTTGATCTAAATATTAATTCATTGTAAATAAAAGCAATCGTTAATTACATTATCAAAAAGCAATACAGATAACAGAACACAAAAAGGTATAGAACCTCTAAGAATCATTCACATAGAAAATAGAGGTCTATACATATACGTTCATAATTCATTAATAATATTATATTAACCTTTCTCGAAGTTACACAACATAGTTTTGTAGTTTAAGAAAAAATAAGTACCAAAAAAGTAGATACAGTGTTTTTTAATTAACGAGAGATCTATCACGCCAAACAGCACAACACTGCTTAGAAAAAAATGCTCTTATTTTAGAAGATGTAGTAGTAATGACAATTAAAATTAAATTAATTTAGTCCTTAAAAAACATCTTTAATCACAAATTTACTTGAAAAATGATGTAAATAAAACTTTAACCTCAAACAGTGACGTTTAACTTTGATAGACTTTTGTATTTTTGGATAAGGTTATTAAAAACTGAAGTTGAATATGAAGAATTCCATCAAATATCTTCCTATCAAGTTTTTCACCTGTATTTATTTCTTTTCTAACAAAGTGCTCCATTCTTTTTGTTTTTTTTTATATTACTCATGCTGCATTAACTTTTATATTACTCATGCTGTATTAAATAACAAATCAAAAATTTTCAAACATTTCTATATCTATGATTTTGAATGATAAAACTTTGCACAACTTTATTTGTATTTCAAATCTCGCGCTGGTCCACTTTTAACATGACGGATTGCCACGTGACCTTCTGAAAACGAACCTGATTTTCCTATGCGATTATCCTTGAGTTTCGCTACTGGATAGTGTGTTTACTGTGACATTACTGTAGAATGAGATAATAATTACCGACTCTCTTCTTGAAACAGCGGTGTCAATGTCTTGTATAATCAGGTGATTTAAGAATATTTTATTAGTTCAGGTTAGTTCAGGTATATCTATAAAAATATTAAAGTTTTAAAGAAAAAAAATCTGCAAATTTAAATAAATTCTTGTGGGTTGTAAGAAACTATTTTTAATGACTTTTTTTTACTAAGATAGAGGTTATTACAGATAATATGCAAGAAGTAAAAACTATTCTGCACATGCTTAAAAAATTTTCAGGAAGGCTTGGTTTAAAAATCAATCTATCCAAGACACAGTTTATGGCAAATCTTTCTTCTAACTACACTATAAAACTGAACAACGTGGAGAGTAAACAGATTCACCGATATAAATACACAGGACATGAAATCAGCTTAAGATTAGACAACGAAACACATGAAATTCGACGTAGAATAGGTCTCTTCTGGACGTCATTTGGCAAATTGGGCTATAGATTTAAAGAACAGTTCTTGACAGATGCGTACCACTCGTTCTTACGTACGGAGCCGATACTCTCACATTAACGAAGAAAAATATCAATAAAATATGTGTCATGCAAAGAAAAATGTAGAGATCAATGTTAGACGTTACTCTTAGAGATCACATCCCAAATCACATTATTAGAAAAAGAAAGTGGGTAGAAGATGCAGACAAATTCATTCTACATCTTAAATGGAACTAGGCTGGACATGTTGCTAGGTTTAAGGATGGACGATGGATAAAAAAATTATAGAGGGGCGACCAAGATCTGAAGCCTATCTAAGTAGAGGTAGACCACTGGTCGGTCAACTGATGATTTGAAGAGAGTGGCTGGAAATTGGGTACAAGTGGCCCAGAACAGAAAAATGTAAGACTTGAGGAAGGCTTTCATCTAGCGATGGACGGTGTAAGCTGATGATGATGAGAGATTATTAGTAAATACTATTTCCAAAATGAAAGCAATTTTAACTAAAATAAAAGAAATACGACGTGGTACGTCAAATGTACATTTTTGTGTGTTTTAAATAGCAATTTTAACAATCCGATGATATTATCGGATCGGTAGATAAAAGCGAGGATACTGCTTTGATTTTAATAGATTCTATTAAAACATTTGATAGAGATGATATCACAACTTGCTTATCACAATTTGACGCTTTATTGGATTTCTCAACGATGCACATTAATATTAAATAAATAGACCAGTTATGTGGAGTGAAGCACAGATATGTCATCTCTATTAACACAAAGTTGTGCTGTGCCCTAAGAGTCAATACTGGAGTCACTCTTATTTTGTATAGACACCTGTAACGTTATTAGTTGTTTCAAGTATTTATGGCTCCACTTAAACGCAGGTGACACACACTTTTACGCATCGTTTTACCTGCAAGAATTGCATGCAATCCACGAAAAAATTAACGAATGTTTGCGTCGACTAACAAAATTTTTCGAGAAACATAACCTAAAAATAAATGCATCAAAATCAATTTTTATTTTTTTAAGAATATGATTTATTTCAACACAGTATTAAAATAAAAATCGATGCAGATGAAGTTTCACCTTCTGAATATTGTAGAAACTTAAGTTTAATTATTAATAATTTCTTAAGGTTCAAGCCACATATAAATAGATGTATTCAAACTACCTATGCAAATTTAAAGGGATTGTTTCCATATAGGAACATGTTTTCTAAATCTCAGAAAAATAGCGTTGCAGATTCTCTAGTTCTAAATTATTTCAATTTTTCTGACGCTGCTTACGGTTCCTGTATTGATCAAGAATATAATGATGGAATTCAACGCTTCCAAAAGTCATGCTTAAGATTAATATATACGAGAATGGATTGAAAATTTCGCAGCCTCACCAAAAAATAATTATAATATTTTTATTATAGTACCCTCAATAAGTTCATACTTTCTTTGGTTGTCACAGTATAAAATTTTGTTGTTGTAGAATTTTTGGTTTTTAGGTTAGAACGAGTTTAGTGAGACCAAGTGCAGCGTTTTTGGAAAAATGGAAAAAATTGAACAACATGTGATCATCAAGGACCTGTTTAAAAAAAGATTAGCACCAAAGGAGATCCACGATGATTTGAAAACAACACTAAGGGAATCTGCTCCGTCATATACCACTGTGAAAAAATGGGTTGCAGAATTTAAACGTGGACGAGAGAGCATCGAAGATGACCCTTGCTCCGGCCGGCCCACTAGGTCTACTACTGAAGAAAACATCGGCAAAGTGTGTGATCTCATACAGAGAGACCGTAGATTAACCATCACGGAGATTGCAGTTACTACAGGCATCTCGTATGCACGAACAGAAAACATCATTGCCAATGAACTCGGATTTTCTAAGGTTTCCGCTAGGTGGATCCTTAGATTGCTTTCAGGTGAACAAAAACGAATTCGACTCAAGATTTCTCGCTACTGTTTAGAGATGTTTGAGGCTGTTCGGCAGGATTTTCTTAACAGGTTTGTGACAATTGGCGAAACCACTATACTCCAGAGTCAAAACAACAATCCAAACAGTGGAAAAAATCTGGTGAACCGACCCCAAAGAAAGCGAAGGCAATTCTGTCTGCTGGAAAAGTGATGGCGTCAGTTTTTTGGGATGCTATAGCTATTATTACGATACCTTCCGAAAGGCGAAACAATAAACTCGACTTACTATTGCACCCTTTTGCGTTATTTACGTCAAGAAATTAAATAGAAACGCCGGGGATTACTGAGATAGAAAGTTTTGTTCCATCAGGACAACGCTCGCGTTTACGCGTCTGTCTATGGCTCAAATTCGTGATTGTGGTTTCGAATTGTTGCCCCCAATCGGCTTATTCTTCCGATTTGGCACCATCGGACTTTCATCTGTTTTCAAACCTAAAAAAAAACACCTCGGTGGCCAGAAATTTTCATCAAATGAAGAAGTCGAAGCTGCAGTTAACCAGTATTTTGAAGACATCACACTCGATGCCAGTAAAAAATTTTTTTTTCACTTCCGATTTCACTCCCCAAAACTAACCCCTTAAGTCCAAATTTAACTTTCAAAACTACATGGCTCTGATGAGGCCAGTAATTGCTATATTATTACCAAATTTCAACTTTTTATGACAAATAGTTTCGGAGAAAATCGGGTATGACAGACGGACAGACAGACACCGAAGTCATTTTATACGTGTTCCGTACGGAACACTAATTACTTATTTTAATTTTCTAAGGGTGTTGGACCAGAATCTTTTTTAAATTGATTTTTAACTTTTTGCCTTTTGTGTATGTATACGTAAATAATTTTTATTTATTTTTATGTATATTGCAATATTGTAAAAATGGGCAAATAAAGACTATTATTATTACTATCTGAAAGGGAAAACAAGAATCCGACGTGACAAATCCTGTGGCTTCGATCCACACAGGCGGTCATACGGTGTTTTTCATAAATGATGACCACGCCTCACGTCCATTCGGTTAGTGACCCTCAACTAAATTCACCTGCCTGAGCATTAAAAAAGAACTAAGGTTAACTAATCGCTGCATATTTATTACTAATGAATCAGTCGAGGGACAGCAAGTCGGTATCTTCTTAAAGATCTTCAGAAATGTGTTCTTAGTTCCTCCTACAACTCCGATTACTAGGTCTACCATTGTTACTGAATGTCGAGGGAACAAAGCGCGAAGTTCATAGTTTAAATCTTTGTATTTAAAATGTTTTTCCTCCTCTTTGATTGCTGTATTTGTCTCTACAGATGCCGAAAACTCAATTACATAATTTTTCTTGTTGACATCCAAATCTCGTAGTTTTTCTTTGATTCACTTACCTATTCCAAAGGATTGCTACCGCCAGTATATTAGTAGCAGCAACTTTATTACGTCTTTTGAGTTCTGACGATCAGATCTTTTTTAGTCGCTTCCTAGACCTGTTGCAAAGTTCTATTTTCATGGTTGCTGCATTTTGCACTCGATGTTGTACAACACCTGGATAATTGTATTTTTACTGCCGATGTAATACGTGGAGAGACCATTATTCCAACTCCATTTCTGTGTTGCGATGTTTCATTGGCAGAGTAGTAAACTGTGTGGTTGAATATTATGCATCGTCAAGAGTTTAGCAAGAATGTCTTACTTACACTCTTTATGTCTATTTCTAATCTGATCATTTCCTTTACAATGTTATGCGTCTGTCCATTCTAATACATACTCTGTATATTTCATGTGGCCATCCGTAGACATCCAGATATTGTGGATTTGTTGATACCATGATAATTTTTTTAGGAATGTAATATCATCCTAAGGCTTTCCTCATCGCAGTATCACAGCCGGTGAAACCAAAACTTGTGTGCCGCCTGTGAATATCCAGTATTAAGCACTAAGGGAAGTCATTCTTCTATGGCCTTAATTCGGTTCTGACACAGGTGCTATCCTGTGCCAGGGAAAGGATATAATAGGAAGTATAAGTAGTAAGTGGGAAGGATATAGGTTCGGGCCCTGAATTATTAATGACTGCATATTTCCATCAGATTGCCGCATGTTCTCTGAATGTTCTTGATAGCGTCCTCACTCGGGCTTAACAACAGTATATTTATCCAATTCAAATTTCATACCAATATCCCGCGTGTATTCTTCAACTACTCTAAGTAATTGAATTAAGTCTCGTTCTGAAGAAGTATAAAGTTTAGACTCATCCATATAAAACAGACGAGTGACCCTATGTATGCGATTTCCTGGTGTCCACAGTTATACTCATGGTGACGTAGAGCAACTGAGAGAGTAAGCATCGAAATTTAGAAGAAAAGTTATGAGTCACCTTAAAAGACTCCGTTTCTAAAAGTCACCGGGTCAGTTTCTACCTTTTGGGTACCTGACGTTATGGTAAATTTAAGTCTCTATAGCAGCATTAGACGTTATATGCAGTCAATCAAAAGAGCTTTTAGCCTTTCTAACAGGTGAAGGATCAGTTCGTGAGATATTGTGTCGAACGCTTTCCTATCCATGTGTGTATATAGTCAATCCATGCCATGGACAAATATCTTTAGTATTGCAAGGAGTCCTTGTGATATATCTACCAATCAGAAAGTTCTCCTTGCAGCCTTTAGACCCTTTTTTCCCCCACGCTGCTCCCTGATAATTTCAGGAACTGGTTAAATCGTTGTGTTGATTATTATTATTATTACTAATTTCAAACCAAATTAAAAATGAATTCTAGAAATATTTTTTAGGAATATAGTATTCGTCAAATATCCCTAAAACATGTTTATAGACTGTACTTACATGGGTTATTGTTGTTAAATTATCTGCAAAATTTGTTCCATTAGTAAGGTACATATTTTGAATTATCTTAATGATTGTCGCATTATCACTTGAATTTTGATGCAGGTTAGAGGGAATAAGAGAACTGGGTAAGGTATCATAAGTTTGTCCCTTTTTTCTTATATTTTCCAGATCTAGAAAATAAATTAAATTAGGTAGCGGTGCTATTGCCTAGATTAACGTACGCGGCAGTCAGTTGGTGGCCCAGAGCGGGCACGGTGGAGTCAAAGAACCTATTGCGCAGCCTACAGGGGAACTACCTTAGGGCGGCAGTGGGGGCTATGAAACGACAGCAACGGAGGCGCTAGAAGTAGCACTCTGTGTCCCACCACTGAACCAGTTCATCATCTACACGGCGAGAATAGCAGCGTACAGACTGAAATGTCAAGGCGAATGGAGGAATGGGGATCAAGGACATTCAGGTCTAAAATTCCTCCAATTCGTCTTAAAACAAGATAAAATCACGAAAACAAGACAAGTGAAGTCTTTTTCTGTCTATATTCCTGAGAGGAAGGACACGCAAAAGCTCCTGAACAGGCCAAATACCGGCATTTGGTATACTGACGGTTCGGGAGCTAATGGCAGCTTTGGGGCGGGAATCCTTTGCCATAAATTAAACGACAGGGAAAGTATACCCATGGGCAATATGGCTACGGTTTTTCAAGCTGAGGTGTTAGCCATCCTCAGGTGTGTAAAAATACAATTCTCGAAAGGGACAAATAATATGCAAATTTTAATCTGCTGCGATAGTAAAGCAGCTATATAAGCTCTTGCCAAATCCACCGCGGACAGCTTGCTGATCAGGGAATGTATACAAGAATTAAACATGTTAAGAGGTAACAACGAAGTTACCCTAATGTGGGTACCAGGCCACCAAGGCATATCTGGAAATGAAATAGCGGACGAACTTGCCAAAAGAGGCACCTTAGAGGACCCACCTGAACAGGTTGTACGAGTTCCATTCGCTTTCAGTAAAAACAAAATCAGGGAATGGTTGGACAAAGAACACCAACTCTCTTAGACTGCAGGAGTGGGGTGTCATCAAGCCAAACTTCTTATGAAACAAACTACGATAGGCAGAACAAAGGAACTCTTGTCGATGTCAAAGCAAAGGCTACGTCTGAGCATAGGACTACTTACGGGACATGTGGCACTACAAGCCGATTTATATAACCTCAAACTGGCTAAGCGGAAAACATATCGGCTGTGCGAAGAAGAAAGCGAGGACAGTATTTACATTCTGTGCGAATGTCCCGCACTAATGGTAAAAAGATGTAAATACTGGAGTCAACTATGCTGTGAACCCAAAGATCTACAAGAGGTCAGGGTGAATAGCCTATGTCTCTTGGCAGAAAATGCCGGAGCGACCCAGACTCGACTTAGTGGGGAGTCACATAAAACTTTTAGATCTAGGTGACACCAGGGACTCAAGGTATCACCCACTTATACTACTACTACTACTAGTATTACGTAGATAGCGAAAGGTTCGTCGGTTTAAATAATGTTGATTTCCACGGTGTTTCAGGATTTGGCGCGACAAAATGTTGAAGGGTTACAACGTTGTTTTAGTTATTGCTATAAACAATATTTATCCTGTTAAGTAGTTGTGTTATGACCACACACTTTTATTCAGCGATTTATTTACAATGTTTTTTGCCGACTATTCTAAAGCCTGTTATGGATTGTTAAAAATCTTCAAAATAGCATAGGCTGGTACAACTTAAAATTACTGTGATGGTTAACAGGTTGACTGCCGACCACTCCGATCGGAGTGCGTCGGGTCTCTTCGCCAACGCTGTCTACTCCGATCGGAGTTCGACATGCGTTCTTACGAAACGTTTTAGTATTCCATCGGCGCCACAGTGTGTCGACTAGTACAAGTTAGCTGGACAAAATTATTTTTTCACTTATTTCAATTGTTTATGTATATTCTAGGCATATTAAGTTATTTTAAGAAAAAATTCGTCGCGTTGGTTTTTTTTATGGGCGTGGCTAATTTTTTCCCCTAAATTAGTCAGCTACGCAGACATATTTAACGATAACTCGGGAACAACTTGTTAGATTTTTATAAATAAAACATTAAAAAATGCGTAACAAAATTTTACTAAAGTTGATTGAATATTATTTTATTCTATCTTTTATCGTTTTGGAGTTATTTAGAAATTAATGGAAAGAAAAAAAATTTTTTCGTGTAAAATTCATTATTTTTTTCGGTAAAAAAAAGCGCAATAACAAAAGAAAAAACAAAATATTATACATTTTTGATGATGAACGAGTTTCCGTTAAGGCGTTACACACCTTTCCGTCTGTCATTGTCAGCAAAAGTTCGTGTTTTACAGAGATTTGAGAATCACCAAAGTTGATAAGTGTTGGAAGAAGAGCATTAACTTCTTCCAACAATCTATTTGTCTCCACTAACGTGAAGTCGTTCGTTTCTTTGGCAAATATAAATTTGATTGGGCGACAATACAAAGTTGATGAAGGCCGAGGATTTTGCCAAATAATTTTGGACCCATCATATAACTTAAGGGGAACTAAAGAAAATGCGAAAAGAAACTCGTCCGTATATTCAGTGTTCTCAAATCTCTGTTTGTATGTGCTGTGCCCAGAACTTCCATCACATCCCCATTTACTAACAAGTGTAAACGATGAACTTGTTGGGAGCACACTGCTGATAACTTCATTCTGTGCTAATACTAGACGTTCCATTGTTTTATTTAATAAGGCTTGCAAATTTATTTCAGCACGAGTTTCTGTTATAGCAATGTAACAGCAGCAGGGTAACAGGCCTGTTTGGACTTTTTTAAACTAAAATATGACGGAAACACATTATGCCTCGCCTTCATGGACCACTTCCTAGTTTGTTTGTAAGAATGCGTTGTTGACTTAGAATCTACATAGTAAGCTAAGGCTTCGTCACTACTTAATTGCCTAGGATTAACGGAACTGGTATTTTTAGACTTTATAATATTATCTGGGCTCTCACTAATGTCTCTAATCACATTGGCAATTTTCCTTTGCCCTGCTGAACGCACAGCAATTTCGGCAGCAGTCACCAATTCACTGACACTTCGGGATTCTACGAGATCCACGACGCGACGTTTCTTCGTCTTAAACGACGATTCCTCGAAATCTTTGCGAGGTCTTCCTGCAGGAGTCACATTCTCACTTGATGTTGAAGGTTGTGGCGCACAAGAACTCGCAGTAAACTGTATGTCTGCTTCAGCCAACCAATTCTTATTTTTAATTAAAAAACGCTCCTTCGACTTTCCTGAAGCCAACCATTTGGCACCAAACTTATTAGACAAATTGGATATCTTCAACTTTATTTCTTTTTGACTGCTTTCAGTAATGTCACCAAAGTGAAATTTTGAAGAAAGAAAGTCATATACACGCGAGTTTTTTTCATTCTTCGTGTGTTTCAACCACTCCTCAAAAAAGGCTACCCTTGAAATAGAGTAAACGTGTTCTGGAAAAAAAAGAAAAAAAAAAAACATGTTGTACCGAAGTGTGCTAAACAATATGTGTATTTTTACGAAGAATAAAGTTATTTCTGTGTAATATCTAAAAACTAGCCCGGATAGAGGTGAATGTCTGTATATTCTGAACTTTCAAAGTTTTTTTTTTTTTTTTAAACCCGCTAAAATTATATAGGCTATTTAAAAAAAATACTAAAAATTCAAATTAATAGATTCTGATTAAAAAAATACATTAAAAAATAGTACTTACCCTCAGTATCAATATTCATCACAAAAACTTTCACAATATTACAATATGTCACTATAAGATGTGCACGAAAGTGTCGCTAAATTGCAACTGATTGATTGAAAGAGCTGCATTAAACTCATTACCTGACTTCTGACGCTTATGACTCGCCACTTGCAAATTTGATAAACAACCTTTTCTCGGAATTCGGGGTTTGGTGGTGTTGTTTACGTTTTGCAAATAAGATTTCCTGGAAATCATAATATGAATTTTGTCCACCTAGCATGTTCTACGCGACACACTGTGCGGCGTTGTATATGAAACGTGTTTCTAGTGGTGGCGTTGCTTAAAAACGCAAGTTCTAACAGGTGCTTAAGTGGTTCCGCGGATTTGCTTTTGGTTTGGTTGTAATCTGCCGTACAATATGGACAATCAACCTGGGCCTTCTGGTATTAAAAAAAGACATTGTAGTGATGAAAAAAAGGTATATGATAAGAAAAAGAAGCTAACTGACACTTAATTATTGCAGCTATTGGAAGAAAGCGGAGGTAGTAGTGATGAACATTACGTACCAGACACAGACGATAGTGATGTAAATTCAAGCTCCGAGTCCGAAGAAGAGAATTTTATAGACCCTAGTCGGCCACATCAAACACTTCCTAGCCTTGATGAGATAAAATGGAACGACAGAGGTGCGTTAAAACAAATTTTGTTCCAGAAAACCCAGGAATTATTGGTGCAAATTCCAGGACAGGGTGCACCTATCGATTTTTTCGAAATGATCATTGATGATGATTTTTTACAAACTATTGTAGAACGAACGAACTCTTACGCAGTCGAGGTTTTGCTGCGCCCAGAAACAAGTACAAAATCACGTATTACTAATTTTAAAGATCTTACTCTTGACGAACTAAAAATTTTTTTGGCCCTGTTACTTCACACTGGCACAATATCCTTGAGCCGTCTTAAAGATTATTGGAAAACTGATCCGCTATTTAATCTACCTGTTTTTTAGAAAATATATGTCAAAGAATAGATTTTTGCTTATCTTGAGGTGTTTGCATTTTACATCTCCAGTTATGGATCCGGCAGATCGGCTAGGAAAGATTAGATTTGTGGCAGATTTTTTTAACAAAAAGATGGGAGAAATTTACTATCCTGGAAGAGAGTTGTCTTTGGATGAAGCTATGGTACTTTATCGGGGTCATCTCCAGTTTAAACAGTATATCAAGAATAAGCGTCATAAGTATGGTATGAAGTTATACATGCTGACAGAGCCTAATGGACTTATTTTGAAATTTCGTGTCTACGAAGGTGCGACAGATGTTTATGGTGGAAGCGGACGTACTGAAAAGATTGTTTTACATTTATTGGAGAAAAAATTGGGTGTGGGACATGCTGTTTATCTAGACAATTTTTACAATAGTGTTAATTTAGCTAGGAAATTACTTCAACAAAATACATACTGCACTGGTACGCTGAGAGGAAAGATAATCCGAAAGAGGTAATGAGTGCAAACTTAAAACGTGGTGAGAATAAATCTATGTTGTGCAATGGAGTGCATGTCGGAAAATGGCGCGATAAACGCAATGTTCAATACATTTCAACAGAATTTGGAAGCGAAATGGGCATTTTTAAAAACAAAAGAAATTAAGAATCTGAAAACCTTCCGCAATCATTGGATATAATGCTTTTATGTCCGGTATAGATAGACAGGATCAAATGATAGCATATTATCCTTGCAGCCGTAAAACCATTCGGTGGTACAAAAAGTTATTCATGCATGTGCTGCAAATGAGCATGATAAACGCCTATTTTTTGTACAATAAATATTCGCGGTCTGACCAGTTACGATTATATGACTTCCGATTGGATGTCATAAGAAATTTACTAGCCAGACGACCAATTACTAATTTGCCGCAAATTCCTCCAGGCCAAATAAATGTCCACAGCATTAGCAAAGTAGAAAAAATTGTTAGTGAAAAAAAAGGAACTAAAGAAACAAAACGGGTAAGCAGAAAGGAATGCAAAGAATGCAGGAAAAATAAAATAAGAAAGCAAACAGTGTATGAATGCAAAATGTGCCCTGGACAACCAGGTTTTTGCCTTAATTGCTTTGAGGATTACCATAAAAATGTACAAAAATGATTTAGAAATAAATGTTTTGAGTTCATGAGTTCGATTTATTATTTCTTTACTTATTTAATTGGACACTCCGATCGGAGTGTTCGGCATCTAGTAAAAATTTTCACTTGCAATGCCGATTACTCCGATCGGAGTGAAATTTTTTTTTTCTAATATTTTGAATGGCACATAAAAAAAAAAACACATCCAAGACTCATTTTAATTCATATTTACCACAATAAAATAAAAATATTTGGAAAAATCTTACCGGCGTCAACCACAAACTCAAAAATATAGATCGGCAGTCAACCTGTTAAGATACAGTTTAAAAAATAAAATAAAAATAGTTCTGTGCCCTAATATTAATCTAATGAAAGTAATAAAAAAATTGTCTATTAACGAAAGCCGCTCCTTATGTTTTAGTTAAAAGACGAAAAGTCATTAGGTCTTAGGAAAAAATTACTTTCGATGAGGAATCCTACGCGAAGGATGGTAAACGTAATTGTTTTAAACCTTATAATATTTTTAAAATATATATTTTACGATTAATTTACCAAAAGTTAAAAATTATTTTATTACGTGGAAAAATTAATAATTAACATAACCATCATTGGAAGTTTGGTCTGAAATAATCAACATAACAATGGTCGAGGACAGTAAACTCGATAATTACGTATTTAATTGGAATAATAGGTCATAAATATTTAATGTAAAACCAGAAATGTCCATTAATTTACATCCAACCTTATTAACTGCTACTCGCATAATTATTTTTTTAATCATATATTTAAGAAGTAAAATATTTAATTAATATATTTTAAAGGTGACGTCATAAAAAAGATGCTTGGTTGTCTAATTACTGTCACCATTCTATGTACTTCGTAGAAATTTTGTACGAGTTTGATGCGCTTTCTAGTTTTTACGAATCTTTTTCTTCCAAAATATGAGCGAAAGTAATAAGTTCCTCACTAAAGAAAGAAATAAACTGAAAGTTATTCATGACAGAATCTCTCAGCTGTATAGCAATGACGAAATACCGTTATTGTTATTAATAGTGACTTCAGAATACTATCCAAGGTATTACAAGGCAACACCTACCGCTGACTAAGTTTCCTAGTACCTAGTTTCCAATGTAGTATGTTATGTGCTCTTTCGCATAGGATACCGACAGCCCCGCTATCTTTATCAAAGTTAATCGACGATTATGCTGGTGAACACATAAGACTTCCTCCGTTATTGTAATTTTTGATTGTCCAGAGGGTTCGTAGTTGAAAATATTCGTTTTCAGAGGTTTGAGCTCAGCAGTCTAGGTTGTAATACTTGTAAAACAAGAAGCAGCACCTTCACATTACGAGTGTCAAATCAATCAATCCAAGCGAATTTCAATTAGTTTTTCTGTCAACTCAAGGATTTTCATAAGTAGAATGCTGCAATTTATCCATTGATTAGAAGTGACATGCGTCTAAGTTAAAGAAAACGTTAATGAAGTGAGAACTTCTTGTAATTTACATATAAATGAGTTTGTACCGTAATTGAGGCCATCTTATCTCGGATCGTGAATTTTTAGAAATTTTTGAAAAAATTAATAATAGTTAACGCTGCATTTGATTATTAAGAGTTTTTAGAATCAATAACAAGTTTAATTTTAGAACAAGAATTCCGCCGATTATTAAGTATTTGACAACCTATCCCTTGTGCAAATAAAAGAAAGGTTTTAATTTTCTAAATCATCAGAGCAACCAAATTAAATATCGAAACTAATCTTATTTTCAAGGAAAATTTAGGTTAAACAGTTTCGTGCTTGCTAAGGAAGTTAGAGTATAAAAAATTACAATTTTTAAAATTACGCACGATTATTTAGGAATTAAAAAATTTTGTGTACGTTTGATCCCTAAACCCCTTATACTAGAATAGAAAAGAGGAACGAAATTCTTCAAGAACATTCAGTATCTTTAGAGAACAATGAGAGTTATTTTTGACAGGTACACACCTAGTTACAACATTGACTTTATAGGCTTTATATGGTACCCTGCGATTTCTTTTGTCCAAATACCCGAAGAAAAAACTCAGGGGGTAAAAAATAAGCTGATGTGTTGAAAATTGCAGTATCGTCTTTTTTTTGAAGCGCAAACAAAAAAAAAATCTTTTCAGTGATTCACGAGATAACACGAGATAAGCTGGACTAAGTATATTAGTATAGACGACAGTTATTTTTTTTAAGCTCAACAAACGTTTCATGCGTATCTAGGTAAATAAATAATTTGGTACCAAACAAAGTGTGTCATAATATCGATTTGTCATTATAGAAGGGGTAAACCACTGTATCATTTTAACGACATCCTTATACAGTACAAAAACAGATACAATGTAAGGCACAAATTAGATCATGTAAGTTTGGAAAACAGCTTGATGGAATAATAATATCCAAGAAGAAAGAATGGAAAAAAATATCTCAAAACAAAAACACCAGAACAATATGAACTATATAAAAGAAAAAAGGAAGAGAGTTAAAGAGATGATAAGAGAAGCAAAGGAACAGTCATGGAAAGAATTCGGAGATAAAATGGAAGAAAATAGTAAAGAAAATCAAAAGCCACTCTACAGAGTCCTTAAATCATTCAGGAAAGAGCAACCTATAACCGAATTATATGTGAAAAATAAAAACCAAGCAATCCTAACAACAGGAAAAGCAATAATGGAAAGAATACTTTGAAGAACTATCAGGAGATAATAAAGAAAAAGAATTGGAACAACAAAATATGGAAGAAACAGAAAATAGGGAACAAATAGAATGGACAGAGTTGGAAGAAGTTATAAGAAAATTGAAAAATGGGAGGGTCTTAGGCAGCGACAGAATAACGTCTGAAATGGTTAATTACATGGGGAAGGAAGGAAAAGCAGTATTGCTAGAAATAATTAATAATGCATGGGAAGAAGAAAAATTTCAGGCCGAATGGGGAATATCGTTTATTACATCAATATATAAAAAGGAAGATCACAAGGATTGTAATAATTACAGAGGAATTACTATACTGAACACAATTGTCAAAATTTATGAAAGCATCATTAACAATAGGATAAAGAAAGTAATAGAACCACAGCTATCGAAATCGCAAAATGGATTTAGACCAGCAAGAAGTACACAAAACCACATATTTACAGTGAAACACATTATCGAAAAAAGATCAAAATAAAATAAAAGTCTACACCTTGCTTTCATAGATTTAGAAAAAGCATTTGACAGTGTGCCGAGAAATAAAGTGAGGAAAAGCCTATAGAGCAAGGGAATAAACAAAAAGACAATAAGAATTATAAAAGGAATATGCAACAACAATGTGCAATATGTAATAAAAAACAACATGAAGTTGGAGGAATTTACAACACAGGAAGATTTAAGGCAGGGAGGAAGCTTGAGCCCAACATTGCTTACTCTATACATGGATGAAGTAATCAAGAAATGCGAAATAAAAGTGAAAAAAAAATGAGAATTGGACACTGGAAGCTAAAAGAATAGAAATGTCTGAAGCGGCTTTTGCTGATGATATTGTGCTAGTGGCGGAAAATGAAAGACAATTACAAGGAAACCTCGATATTTGGAATCAAGCGTTTAAAGAAAAAGGTATGAAAATTAATATAGATAAAACAAAAGTAGTGGCAATAGGAAACCAACACACGAATATTTACATAGAATGGAATAAAATACAACATGTGGAATAGTACACGTATTTGAGGGTGATAATGGACGAAACTGGAAAACAAGACAAAGAAATTAATGAAAGAATCGAAAAACCAACAAAGTATGCAATAAATAATAAATTCATTAGGAAGAAGGAAGTGACAAAACAAACAAAAATGAAAGTGTTCAAAACAACTCAGAACAATCCTAATATATGGATGCAAATCATGGACCCTAACAGACAAGCAGAAAAACAAGATACAAACCGTCGAAATGAAATACCTAAGAGTAAATTACACGGAAAGACAGAATAAGGAATTCAGAAATAAGGAGAAGGTTGAGAGTACAAGCATTTATGGATTATATACAACAAAGACAGCTGGGATGGTGGGGACATGTGAAGAGAATGAGAGATCATAGACAAGTGAAACAAGTGTATGATTCCCAAATACAGGGAAAACAGAAGCGAGGGAGATCTAGATAGACCTGGAATAGGAGTGTTGGAAGTATACTTAAGGAGAAGGAAAAATCCTGGGTAAATTTGGAAAACTTATCTGCTTAAATTTTCGGGAAGTTTGCTAGCCAGATCTTAAACAAAAGTTGTTCTTAGTCTTAAATCAACTTTCAAAATATGTTCAAATGAATATTAGTGCGGTTTATCGTGAGCAGTCCCTATTTCAAATTTCAACTCAATAGTAGTACCTACTAATCATTTTTCAAAAAAGATAGTTAATGTATAGACACAGCTTCTGTTATGACCCTTGTCGTACGTATGAATATTATAATTATTACGTTGTTATTATACGATTCGTAAACAGTTCCGGTTAGGCTCAAGTAGTCTGTGGGTGAACTTCATCTTAACAAGCTGTACTGATTTTATTTAACTTAATATATAAATAGGTAATATTGGTCAAATGATCTACCAAATTTCGCGAATGTATATTCTTATGTCTGTATGTACAGACTAGGGTGACCGCAAAAAATCGATGTCGGAATTTTGTTCGTCTGGACCCCACAAAACGATTCCCCTTTCCAGATATTGAGATAACCGAAATTTGAGCTCGATTAAACGACGTTAACCCGTGCCGCTCGTCGCTCAAAGTTTGAAAAAATCCAAATTTTTGGCCAAAAAGCTGACATATGGAGCCATAACTCCAGAACGGTAAATAATAGAAAGACGCTTAATATCTCAAAAGAAAGCTAATGTTGTTCTTCAAAATTTATGTTCTATACATAATTGTTGTTATTTTAAGTCAAACCGAGTTACAACAGCCTTTAGCCCCAAAAACGTGACCTGGTACCAGTAGGAGCCAGTTTGGGAGTATTCTAAGAATTTTACGGGTTTTTACATAATGTGGAATTAACATTTTTTTTGTTAAAAAGTATTTTGGAACTCAATTTTCAAACATAAAGAGCCTTTTGTTCAAATTTAATCTTTTATTATATGGGGATTACCTGACTAGTTTACCAAAGAAAGACCCGTTTGACAGGTAAAAAGGAGGGTGAATCTAATTTCTATTTTAGGGATGGTGATTTTACTTCAGCGTACAACCGACCTTTTATTTATTCAGTTTAGTTTCTAAAGTGCCTTTGAGCTGGTTAGATCGAACAATTATCTAGTGAAGATATTTTAACGTTTTTTTTTTTTAATTTTCCAAGTGTGTGTGTTATTGTTTTTATAACTATTATAGTATTATTTTAAAAGACATTTGAAAAAATTTTATTGAAATTAAAGTTTGCAATATATTTTCTTTCATTTTCCAAGTTAACTGTTATTTACCTATTGGCCTCTGAAATGGCATCCACATCAGGTGTACAAAGCCGGACCAAGGATAAAATATTTCTTGTGGGCTATCCCATTCACCAGATCACCGGTTGTAAACTACCCTCAAATCGTCAAGTTTTGTGTGCTTTATTTTATAATTTACGTACTGTGAAATTAACTGTAAGAGAATCAGCAAAACTTACGATACGAGAAGTGTTCATTTTTTGGCAGAAAGCTCGAATCCCGACTAAACATGAGCAAGATGCAATTACTAAGCTGAAAAAACTTCACGCCGAGTGGAGAACTCTTCAAAAAGACCGGAAGAAAACATCGAAAATGGCCAAGAACAAATTTAAACAGTTTGTTGAAAAGTTGGATGATCTCTTTGATATTGCTCAACAAGATGCTTTGGCTCTGAAGAAATCGGAAGAAGATAAGGCGTTTCTCGTGAAACAGAGGCAGAAGGGCAGCCCAGGTTCCATGACTGGAGTGGATCTCAAGTTGTCTCGAGCTGAAGAAATCAAGGTGCAAAAGGAACTTGCAAAAATGAACCAACAAATCCAAGAAGCAACTTTTGATAGTGGTGAGTTTTTTTTTTATTATTAGTATTCTAAAAAATAGATAAACAAATAAGTAAATAGTTTCATTATAATTGAAAGAAAATTGTACATGAGAGCATGATTTGGCATCTTTATGATTGAGTTTATATTTTTAAATAATACCTTTTGATAATTAGAAGTAGGTAATTTAGTACCTATGTATTATTACTATTCTGCTGAAACGACAAGTTCTTTAAGTCTTTTTTTTTCTCTTTCTTTTGTTGCTTCTTAGAGACGGATGATGAAGACAAGTTCGAAGAAGGAGAAGAAGACACTGAAGAGGACAGCATCTACCAGGAACTTGAGAGCTTGGAGGAAATGGACATCCCTGAAGAAGCTGCAGAAGATCCAGGACCATCTGAGAGCAAGAGGATGAAAGTTTCATTTGCAAGGGGCGTTAAAAAGATTTTAAACATGAAATTGTCCATTTTATTAGATCGATGTAAGGTATCCGACAGAAATGCCACGAGAATTTTAATAGCTACTCTAGAAGCACTAAACCTTGACCCTCTTGAGTACAAAGTCTCGAAAACTTTATTACATGATAGAAGGCAAATGTTCAGAGAACAATATAATAAAAAAATTTTTGATAAAGTAAACATTCCTGAAAAAGAGCCCGTGGTTGTCCATTGGGACGGTAAACTTTTACCGGGTGTTTTAAAAAATGAACAATGTGAGCGAATAGCTATAGCTATTTCATATGGCGAAACGGAACAGCTGCTGGGAGTTCCTGTAACAGCAAACAGCTCTGGAGAGGAGCAAGCCGTAGCCGTATATGAATGCCTACATGAATGGGGTCTTCTCAACACCGTCAAGGCGATGTGCTTCGACACTACAGCATCCAACACGGGAAGACTCAAAGGAGCATGCGTCATATTGGAGCAAATGGTAGGAAGAGAATTGTTATACCTAGCTTGCCGTCACCATATCTTGGAAATTCTGTTAAGAGGCGTATTCGATACAAAAATGGGATCAACCACTGGACCTCATCCAGACATTTTCAAGAGATTCCTCACTGCGTGGCCCAAGATAGACAAAGGAAAATACGACGCAGGTATCAGTGACAATCTAATACAAAAGCAGCTAACTCCAGAAGTAATTGCAAATGTTACTGCTAAATTCGAGACCAAATTAACTGAGAGCCACCCCAGAGATGACTACAAGGAGCTATTGCAGTTGGTTCTCGTATTTGTTGGATCACTAGACGGCAATGTTGTGGGTTTTAGAACTCCAGGAGCCATTCATCATGCTAGGTGGGTGGCAAAGGCTATTTACTGTTTAAAAATGTTCATTTTTCGTCGTCAATTTAAGATGTCTAAAGAAGAAGAAAGTTCTGTGCGTGCCATTTCTGTTTTCCTAGTTAAAATTTATTGTAAAGCTTGGTTCAATGCTCCAAAAGCTCATTTTGCACCAAAGCAAGATTTAGGTATTTTGCATAGTCTGTTAGACTATAAAGAATGTGACAACGACATTGCAGAAATAGCCCTGACCAAATTTTCGAACCATTTGTGGTATTTGAATGCAAAGTTGGTGGGATTATCGTTTTTTGATCCCACCATTACAGACGATGAAAAGTTGTTAATGGCTAATAAATTGCTCAGTAGCACAGATGAACCATCACAGCACGCTAGGGTTGTAAATCCAAAAGTTAGGAAAGAAAACTTAAAAGAGGTAGTTGATGGAGGATTGGTAAATTTACTTACCAAAGAAACGTTTACATTCTTTAACCAATTTAATATAAAAACAGATTTCCTAAGACAACATCCAAACACCTGGCCTCAAAATAATGACTTCCAAGAAGGATTGAAAATTGTCAAAACATTAAAAGTAGTTAATGATATGGCTGAGCGTGGTGTTAAATTAATAACCGACTTTAACGACCTTCTGACAAAAGATGAAGACCAAAAGCAATATGTCCTGCAAGTTGTAAGTAAATGCCGAACATTATATCCTGACGTTACAAAAACTACTTTAACAAAAGCTCTAGAATAGATTAGATAACTATGTAAAATTATCAACTCATGTAGGTACTACGTCTGTATCTTTTCTGTGTCTGTTTTGTATGTATTATATACCTAATTTTTATATTTTAAAATAAAAAATGTCATTAGACTTATCAGTATTACTTATTTTTTTTATTATATTTCAACTTTAAACTCAAAAATATACCAAAAAAAGCAAAATTTATCACTTAATAACAAAATATACGAAGTATGCTCCTAGTGGTACCATGTCACGTTTTTGGGGCTAAAGGCTGTTGTAACTCGGTTTGACTTAAAATAACAACAATTATGTATAGAATATAAATTTTGAAGAATAACATTAGCTTTCTTTTGAGATATTGAGCGTGTTTCTATTATTTACCATTCTGGAGTTATGGCTCCATATGTCAGCTTTTTGGCCAAAAATTTGGATTTTTTTAAACTTTGAGCGACGAGCGGCACGGGTTAACGTCGTTTAATCGAGCTCAAATTTCGGCTATCTCAATATCTAGAAAGGGGAATCGTTTTGTGGAGTCCAGACGAACAAGATTCCGACATTTTTTTCCCCCTCTATGAGATCCGGTCACTCTAGTACAGACATTTCTCTTTAAAAATTAATAAAAGTACAAGACCGATTTTAAAGAATCTTTTTGTGTCCAATCAGATATTTTTCAACTTAAGCCACCACGAATGAATTATTAAAATCGGTTTTGTATTTTAAACGTTATCTTCATAACAGTAGTTTATATGAACGTGGTGCGATTCAAAGGTTCCAAGGGTAACTCCATAAAATCTAAATACTTCTAGGTTACGTTATCCTAAAAGTAGTCTTTTTGCACCTAAATGCACTGGTCCAATAGTTTTTTGTTTAGTCGACTCTGTCGACACTGTCCAGCGTCTCCTACCGTTCTCGTTGTATCTCTTTTGCCATTCCAAAGTGACTACTCTTTAACTTCATCTTCATATAGGGAAACAGCCCGAAGTTACAGGTTGCCAAATCAGGCAAATAAGGGGTATGGCTGTAATATTAAGTACAGAAAGAATTGTAAATTATCGTGATGCTCTAGAAAAGTTATTTCGTTTCAAGACTTTCTAACCAATAGAAAGTTAATTAGAGATGTTCGGAATTGTCCGAAGACGGTTTTGATGAATCAATTTAGGGGATGATTTCAGGCTTGGAGGCAATTGAAAATGTTTCTGAACTTCTGCTGAAAACCATTCCAAAATTTTCCGAATCATTTCATACGCTTCAGTAGAATTATTTTCCAGTTTAAAACAAAATTTTATACCTATGCGCTGCTCTTTTTTTTCATCACAGAGATATAATTGCATACAAAACAAACTGAACGAGCTAGCTAATTGAGACTTGTCATGTAGAGTTGTGAGGAATGTATCTACCATCCGCGATCTTGCTAAATAATGTTAGTTCAGAATCTTTTTTATCACTCCACGTACATACGTATGTATATATATATATATATATATATATATATATATATATATATATATATATATATATATATATATATATATACATAGATATACATACGTATATTAACGAAATTTGGTATTCGTATCTTGAAAAGTTCGCTTAATTTAGTGTTTACGTAATCTGATATATTTTGTGTTATATATTGCTTAAAATTCATGCGTTTAAAGTGACAAACAGCTTTTGTTAATTATATGTTATTTTATAAACTAGTAGGTAGGTTATTCTGTACCTTTTGTTACCTTTCTGAAGTCGGTTTATTTTTTTTACATTTTAGTTTTTTTCGCTAAAATTCGTCCTATAAACTCTTTCTAAATATATAAGTTTACACTTAGGATCCGTTTAAATGTAACTTACTGCCATACATTATTACAGGCGCTTCGTTGGCACATATACCAATTATAATTGGAACTTGATTAAATTGGCCACTTTCAAGTAATTCATATGGGGATGAAGTTAGAAAGGCTCCCTCGTTTTCAGCTTCAATTACGGGCCAAGCCTGGGTCTAAAAAAAATATTTTTTTACGATTAAGAAAGACACACAGACATTAGACAGAGGCCCAAAACAATTTGGGCCTCTGGCTAATGTAATCCTAATTTTAAAGGCGTATCTGCGCTCTGTCGGGGGCTTTTTAAGGGTACAGTCCGATAAAGGAATTGTTCAGCGAGTTGCTAATAATTATCTCTTGGCAGCGCTTTATAAGATTCTACCCCAAGTATGTTAAAATTAAAATAAACCACTAAAATTGGACAAAGTCTATTTCTTTTAGCAGTTTTTGACTGTTCCCTCATCCGTCAATATATCTCGGGATGCGTTTTGCCATATCACGGCTACATAGTCGAGCTAGGATGGACGGAGAAAGAAAACAAAAGAATAGTACGTATCGAAGTACTAATGCATAGAATAAATAAGATACAACAATTTACACGTCTGACTGATGTCCGCCTAATTTTAAAGGCATACGGGTCCTTTGAATTGACGGATGAGAGTCAGTCAAAAACTGGTGAAAAATAAATTAGAACCATAGAAAGCGCTGTGTTAGCAACTCACTGAACAATTCATCTCTTGGTGTGTGGTCTTAACCCTGCAGCGGGCGCGCTGGCACATTTTATGCGCCAAATTTCGAAAGATGGCATCATTGTCGGTGTTTCCCCGTTTATTAACGTCTAAGTGTAGGTATTCTTTCAGTTAACCTTAATCTTTGTAACTAAGTGCTTGATGTCCTATTTTAGTTTATATATATTTTTTTATTTTGCTTTGATTTGAGACTTGTGGCTTCTGGCGCATAACGTGCGCCACGCGCCTTGTCATGTAAGTATCGTTTTTTATTATTTCTTTTTTTTTTTACATGAAATTGTAAAGGGCCCATTTTAATAATATATTTTGCAAATAATATAAATATGTATGTAACACATAGTTTTGTGCACACATGAGAAATTATAAGCTTTTTTTAATCTTTAATATTTTATCTTGATAATTCAAAATTGATTTCAGGGCCAAAAAATATCTCTCTGATGAAGAGCTGTTCAGAATACTTCATGACGAATGTTCAGATGAGGAACAATATTTGCGAGTGGATGAGGATGTTTCGGAGAAAGATGAAGAAGTTATTATAACTAGTGACCACGACACAGATTCCGAGCTAGAGTATAGTCCCAACGATGACGATCATGGTTCTAGTAATAATCCTGAGATTACATCTAGTGAATATTTTTTTGGCAAAGACAAAACATGTAAGTGGTACAAATTTAGTTTGGAGACAAAATCGAAAACAAAAAGTAAAAACATTACAAGAATTTTTCCCGGTCCAAAGCCAACAGCACGAAAACTTTCAACAGAAATTTCAGCATTTCAAAAAATCATCGATTCTACCATGATAGAAACTATTGTAAAATATACAAATGAGTATATAGAAATTAAAAAATCCACTGTTGAATATTCACGGGAAAGAGATGTTAAAATATGTTCAAAAAGTGAAATTATGGCTTTACTGGGTTTGCTAATATTATTGGGATGTAAGAAAGCCAATCATGTCAACGTTCGAGAACTTAGGGAAACTGATGGAACGTGTCTAGAAATTACTCGCCTGGTTATGAGCTACAAACGGTTTTTATTTTTATTGCGGTGTCTCCGGTTTGATAACCGCGATAGTAGACCCGAAAGAAAAAAAACAGACAAATTAGCAGCTATAAGAGATATATACGAAGCGTTTGTAAAAAATTGCAAAAAAAATTATAGTCTTGTACAATACGTCACAATTGACGAAAAACTTGAAGGTTTTCGTGGTAGATGTAGTTTCATACAGTACATACCCAATAAGCCGGCCAAATACGGTACCAAAATGTTTGTCTTATGCGACGCAAAAACTCACTTCTTTAGCAACATAGAAATTTATTGTAGACAACAACCTGAAGGTCCGTACAGAGTTCCAAATTCGCCAACAAATATTATACTCAGACTTGTGGAAGAAATAAAAGGTTCAAATCGAAATTTAACGACAGATAATTGGTACACTAGTTATCCTTTAGCAAAGACCCTACTTAGTGATAAAATTACACTAATAGGAACATTAAAAAAAAATAAAAAAGAAATTCCGTTGGAATTTTTGCCAAATAAATCCCGTGAAAACAAAATGTCTGTATTTGGATATCAAAAAAATATTACTTTACTTTCATATGTACCAAAGAAAAACAAGTCAGTAATTCTTTTGAGTACTATGCATAACACTGGCGATATTGACCAGGATTCACAAAAGCCTGAATTAATTATGGATTATAATGCCACCAAAGGTGGAGTAGACAGCGTTGACCAAATGTGTGGATCATATTCGGTAAAACGGGTTACCCGGAGATGGCCATTAGTTATTTTTTATTCTCTGATGGATATGGCGGGAATAAATGCCCAAGTATTGTTTAATTTCAACGAGGAAAATCCCAATATAGCCAGAAGAATATTTCTGAAAAATTTGGCAGTTGCGCTTATGAGACCGTTTCTGGAAGAAAGAGCTAATATAAAATCCCTAAAACAAGACATACGGGTATCTTTAGCGAAATATAGAAAAGTTCAAGATCCCAACCAGGAGAAACCTCAAAGAAAAAAAGTGGGACGCTGCTTATTATGTGGACGTTCAAAAAATATTAACACAACCGTGCAATGTAGTACATGCAACAATTTTGTTTGTAAAAATCACTCTGTTAAGCAAATAGTATGTAAAAATTGCAATGAAAATGCAGACATTAGTGAATAGTCAAAATTTTGCACTGTATTTGTATCTAAAAATTCTGTTTAAATAATTTTTTGTTATTAAAATCAATAAATTTCGAAAATATAACAAAAAATTCTTTAAATATTTTATTAATTTCAATAATAATTCCGTGGAGCATAAAATGCGCCGCGCGCCTTTTCGTGTAAAACTTTATAGCGCGCCCGCTGAAGGGTTAAAGAGCCCCTGATAGAGGGTAGGTACGGCTTCAAAGGTAGGCTTACATCAGTCAGAGTACGATAAGTACTTTAGGTTTTATTCTCTTCTTCGTCGATCCTAGCTGGGCTGTGGAGCCGTGATAGAGCAAAACGCAACCCCTTAAGTCAAAATTTAACTTTCAAAACTACACGGCTCTAATGAGGCCATCAATTCCCATATTAGTACCAAATTTCAACTTTCTATGTCAAATAGTTTCGGAGAAAATCGGGTGTGACAGACGGACAGGCAGACAGACGGACAGACAGACACCGAAGTGATCTCATAAGTATTCCGTACGGAACACTAAAAATGGGGTTCTCTGGGACATATGGAACATTATATTTTAGTGGTAAAGACAGATTCTAGGGGCTGGAGGGAACACAAATTAAGAGAATCTTGTTCTGTGAAAATTGCTACCATGGTTTGTGAAGTGTTCAGTTCTATTTGGTTAACCTAAAAAAGGCTTTATGGCACGTCTTTAAGGCTTAAAACTTTTTGCTAACTGTAAATATTGACTTTTGCTGCTTGTGTAAAAAAATAAGCGTGCTCTCATTAGAAAAAATGCAGTTTAGGTTTCTTGTTCGTGTTTAATCTAAAGAAGGGGATATTATAGAATATTGGAATAGTCTATAATAATCTATCAATTAACCTTTGGAAGGAAAAATCTCTTAGGAAACATAAGGAAAAATTATACTAAACATAAAACTAACTTGACCATAATACTAAGATTATACACCTCTAAACCAACCTCTGAAGTCCTAGTTCTTACTCATATATTCTATATCCAGGACTTGAGTTTACAGAGCACAATTCTCAGGTCTATTTATAATTCTACCTAAATTAAACCTAACACAATAAAGGATATAATTAGTGCTGCTAATATTGCTAATACGAATAATTATGCTTTTATAGTGTCTTTACAATACTTTAATTTTCTTAATTTGTTTAGGTAGTTGACCAAACATAGAAGTAGGTAAAAACCAATATGACCTCAACTCCAACGTTTCAGTTTTCACTGTAGAAGTTTCCATTTCGTGTTCATGTCTGGCCTGATATTTACTAGTTATCATTGTAAGTTGGTGTGAATATTTGTTTTATGACAAAATATATTTAATCGACAGAGTTCATGATATGGGCAAGTATTATTTTTTTACAAATGATTTTAATAAATAATTTTTGTACAACATGATGAATTATACTCGAATAAGCTCAAAGTTTATTTGAGACAAACTAAGGCAGAATAGATTATTTTAAGTTGTTCTAGGTTCAATATCTTACTTAGCTGTTTAAATTTATATAAAAGAAACCGTATTTTTAGTGTTCCGTACGAAACACTTCGGCGTCTGCCCGTCTATCTGCCCATCTATTTGACATAGAAAGTTGAAATTTGGCATTAATATAGGAACTGATGGTCTCATCAGAGCCGTGTAGATTTGAAAGTTAAATTTTGATATAAGATAAAAAATTGAGAAAAATCGCTGTCCCTCCATTATCTCAAAAAGCACTGATCAACAAATTGTGAAAAAGTTCTAAAATATTCTCCACGGGGTGTAGATTAAAAGAAAATTATGAATTACCTTTAATAATTTATTTGGTATATACCAAAAAAAAATTTCAAGGTCATCAGTTTTCAGTAAAAATCGGAAAAAAACTTTGTTGAAAACTCAGTTGAGGTGTGTTTTGTGAAGTTATTGATCATTTTATTTCTCCATAAAAATTTTTTTTATTTTTAAAGCAATCAACGTACGGAACACTAATTGCTCAATTCCAACTTGCACCTGACCAGTTTTTTTAATTAAATATGGTATATGTAGATTCCATTTTAAATGTCAATCAATATAGACCCGGAATATTTAATATGATTTGTTTCTTTAATATAAACACTGTCGGCTTAAGAACTTTATACTTTTTTTAGTGTTCCGTACGGAACACTTATAAGATCACTTCGGTGTCTGTCTGTCTGTCTGTCTGTCTGTATGTCTGTCTGTCTGTCACACCCGAGTTTCTCCGAAACTATTTGACATAGAAAGGTGAAATTTGGTAATAATATAGGAATTGATGGCCTCATCAGAGCCATGTAGTATTGAGAATTAAATTTTGACTTAAGGGGTTAGTTTTGGGGGGTGAAGTCGGAAGTGAAAAATATTTTTTTTTATTAGGTCATCGAGTGTGGTGTCAAATGAAAGCTTGTGAAAACACAAGTAAAAATTATATATATAATATTATACTTGCGCCCACTTTTCTTTGTATTATTTTTAAAAATTCGCGAAAAATCGCTGTCCCGGGCCTTATCTCGAAAAGTACTTATCAAAAAATCTAGAAAAAATTCTGGAATAATCTCCACGGGGTGTAGAGTGAACGAAAATTATCACGAGTGAATTACCTTTAATAATTTATATGGTATATAAAAAAAACAAAAGTTTCAAGGTCATCAGATCTCAGTAAAGATTGGAAACAAACTTTGTTGAAAACTCATTTGGGGTATGTTTTGTGAAGTCACTAATCATTTTATACCACCGTGACATAAATTTTGACTTAAGGGGTTCGTTTTGAGGGGTGAAATCGGAAGTGAAAAAAAATTTTTTTTACTAGGTTATCGAGTGTGGTGTCAAATGAAAGCTTGTGAAAACACAAGTAAAAAATATATATACAATGTAATACTTGCGCACACTTTTCTTCGTATTACTTTTAAAAAATCGCTGTCCCCTACCTCATCTCGAAAAGTACTGATCAAAAAATTTTGAAAAAATTCTAGAATATTCTCCACGGGGTATAGATTGAACGAAAATTATCACGAGTGCATTACCTTTAATAATTTATTTGGTATATAAAAAAAAAACAAAATTTCAAGGTCACCAGTTTTCAGTAAAGATTGGAAACAAACTTTGTTGAAAACTCATTTGGGGTGTGTTTTGTGAAGTCACTGATCATTTTATACCACTCTAACAAAAATTTTATTTTGAAAACAATCAACGTACGGAACACTAATTGTGCAAGTTCAATTTGCACTTGACCGGTTTTTTTTATTTCTATGGCAGTTGAATGCAACAGGGTATTATTGTAGTTTGTAGTAATTAATCCGTATTTTTTATACCTTCCCACAAAGCATCTGTAAATGGAAATATTACGCCATTCTTAATGTGTAGTAGATCATTTACATAAATATAGAGTAACACAGGGCCTAAAACTCTTCCTTTAGAAACTCTGAATTTCACTTCTGAAAATTCACCTATGACATCATTTACACTGCCTTATTGCAAATGGTGTCAATTAAGCGTAAGTTACAATCTTCGCAATGCTACTTCATAACTTTCAACTCCTCACATGATTATCTTTGTTGTTGTTATTTTTCAATAAATGACTATATTATGTACTCGTATATTAGTATGTAATTTATACTGTAGATCTTTTTGATATTCTATCCTCTATGCAACATTGCTCAGGGTGTGAGTATAAATGTTACACATTTAATGATTATTAACTCTACAACATAAAGTCACGCTTACCGACTTCGCATCTATATCCATGAAACTGAACTCTAACACAGTGGCAGCTAAGTTTATCTCTTCAGCAGTTTTTTCTTGTAATAATCGTTTTAGTTGCCATGTATCATTTACGTAATTACCCAGAAATAGCGCATTAGCTAACTTGTCAGCGTACGCTTTCGGATTTTCATCAATGGAAAAACTAGTTATAGCATTACCACTTTCAACGATTGCTGCTCTAAATAAATCTAGAAATATATAAAACTATTTAGTATATAGTCATGGGGAAGTCAAGCCTAATGGCGTTTTGATGGGTATGCGTGAAGGAGATGCGTAGCCAGTGTGCCCCACAATGAGCGCGTAAGAGGTTATTTCTTGTATTGTGCAACGTATCGTAATAAAACTGGCGAGGAAGAGGACCAGGACAGTTGAAATCCTTTGATAATCATGAGCACAATTCGGGAGATCCACTCTCACACAGGCCCGTGTCTTTTATCACTATTAAATTACCATATTACGATCTTTATCCAAGATCAAGTCTCACAAAAAAAAACATTCATAGGGCTAGACAAATTCTCGAGACCAACCATCGCCGCAAGATTCAAAAAGTCATTGTTCTACTTAAAATCGGCTATGGTAGTGTCCAAGAAATCATTCAGCTCTCTGCTGTCATCTCACAAACCAGAAGATGCTCGTCTTGACTTCTGTCAATTGCTTTTGGAGTAATATGAGAATGAGGGGGCTCCTTTTTTTAGACCAAATAGTTACCTCTGATGATAGCTGAGTCCAAAATTATACCCCAGAAAGCATGCATGCGACTACAGTATGGCGAAAGAAAGAAGAGTCAGCATTGGTGCAAGCCAAAACTCGCTTATTAGCTGGGAAAGTTTTAGCTACATTTTTTGTGATTAATGTAGCAGACCATAGTCAACTTCTCAATCAAGCAAAGTCTAAGTATTGCAAAGACGAAACCCACTGATAAATGATGTAATTTTGCTCCTAGACAATGCAAGGCCACACACGACGACCCTCAGGTGTAAAAAATAGGAGATCATTTCTTGAGTAGTCCTGACTTAAGTTCATGTGACTTCCACTTGTTAGAATCAAAGAAGCATTGAGAGGAAAGCGTTTTAAGAATGACGCAGGCGTAGAAGCTTTCATACGCAATTGGCGCATAACACGAACCAGCTTTTTCTACAGTGATGGAATAAAAAAAAGAATATTGATACAGTGTTGTCAAAGGTGGAGAATATGTAGAAAAATAGTGTGACTGCTTAGTATTTTAAAATTAGAAAAACAAATTATTATACAATTCAAGTTTATATTCGATTCACACATGTATAATTAGGATTTGATGCGTTCCCTAGACTAAACTGTGAATTAATATTATTTAGTTTGATAGGTGTTTCTCTGGATCCTAAATTAAACTTTTCTGCTGCCGCAAATATTTACCGAACAAACAGGTTTCATTCTAGGAAGTGGGACTAGAGAACAAATTCTGAACATACGCCAGATAATAGAAAAAGTCCGGGAATTCCAAATAACAACATATATCAGTTTTATAGACTACTGTAAAGCTTTCGACTGCATACAATGGAACAACTTCGGACAACTTTCGGATCCCTTTAACGTACAAGCCGGCGTCAGACAGGGCTGTATTTTGTCACCCGTACTTTTTAACATATAATGAGGTCTGTTTTGGATGGCTGGGGTGGGGGTGTGACACTCGGTGGAAAGAAGCTAAGTAACCTTAGATCTGCGGATGATACCGTTATACTTGCAACTTCAATATAAGATCTAGAATCAATTATGGAACGCCTGGAAATCACTAGTAAAAACTATGGATTGACAATTAATAGAGAAAAAACCAAAGTAATGATTGTTAGCTGTAATGAAGATTTGTCACATATAAATGAAATTGTTGGTTTCACTGTTGCAGGCCATTTCAACAATTTGGGATCCCTCATAATTAACAATGGTGGTTGTGAAGCGGAAGTAAGAAGACGTTTGGCTATGGCTAGAAACTTGAGGATCAAACTCAATAAGGTCTGGAAAGATCCAGCTGTCACAAAAAAACAGAGTTAAGATTGCTATCCAGCCTTATATTCCCCATAACAACTTATACATCGGAAACAAGGACCATTAAATAAGCTGACAAAAGACGATGCGTTTGAGATATGGGCATATCGAAGAATCCTCAGAGTATCATATACCGAAAACCGTACTAATGTATTTATTCTTGAAGAACTTAGTATAAATGACCGATTTTCAAATAGAATTAATAGACAGTACCTGAAATATTTTGGTCACATTATGAGGAAAGTGGATGCCAAGGGGACGGTCTCCGACAAGATGATTCGACCAAGTAGGATCTCTTATTGGTATGGATATTCATGAGTAAATTCAGGTCGTGCAGGATGGAGATGCCTGGAGATTGACTGTTGAGGTCGCAACTGCATAGTGTCACCGATACTCCTATTGGGGTGAAACGATTGAGAGAGAGAAGGTTTGATAGATGACTCTTCTAAATTATAATTTATGTAGTTTTGATGCACTTTTCTGTTGACATTATGAAGTAGTGTAAAAAAATATCTTTACAATTAATATAATTATGAATTATCCTAATATTAAATATATATTGTAGTTTTAACTTATTACCAATATAATTGTTTAACAGGAAAAAAACACTTTTAGAGACCCATCAGAGTGATCGCCATGTAAAAATTTATAAATATATGTATTACATAAAAAACTTTCCTAACCAATATTTAGTTCGAACATAAATACTAACTTAAACCTTTTCACACTAAAGAATTACTTAGTTGAAGTACTATAAGTTTATATTTTAAATGGCAGAAATTTGAAAATAAGATATCAATCAAGAAAAAACACGAACAGTGCTTCCGAGGTATTAAAAAATGAGACTTCAGTTTATTTCCCATATTATCCCTGTTAATAATAAAAGTAATGAAAACATAACACTACTTTTAGATTTTTCTATTCTAATAATTTTGAAAAGAAGATAGAGAACGATAAATACGAAGCAACTTCTTTAAGCCTCTCTTCTATCTCGTGAACCCCTTACATAACACGTAGGCTGAAAAGTTTATAATCTAGCTACTTGAAACACATTTTTTTTACAAAATTCGACTTTATTCAACATAGTCTCCTTTAAGAGCGATACAATCAGTCCCACGCTTTTCTAACATTTCTGTACCTTTCTTGTAGAGGGAGTTGTCTTGGCCTTTAAAATAGGTCTATTTCTATACCTTTCTTGTAGAACGATTTGTCTTGGCCTTCAAAATAGGTCTCAGTTTGGACGATAACTTCTTCATTGGGGCCAAATCTCTTTCTCGCTAGCACTTCTTTCGAGGTGTACGAATAGATAATGCTCCCTGGGCGCCAAATCTGGAGAATACGGTGGATAAGGAAGCAATTCGAACTTCAATTCATGCAATTTTGCCATCGTAACCGTTGACTTGTGACACGGTACATTGTTTTGATGAAAGAGCACTTTTTTCTTGTTCATTTAGGGCCGTTTTTTCGCTATTTCTGCCTTCAAACGCACCAATAACTTTATATAATATTCACCATTGATGGTTTTCCCTTCTCGCATAGTCGATGAAAATTATTCCATGCACATCCTAGAATACAGAGACCAAAACCTTCCCAGCCGACTGTTGTGTCTTTGGTTGTTTCGAGCGGCTGTCACCAGCTGATGTCCAATCAGCTGACTACCGATTTGATTCAGGTGCATAGTGGTGGATCCATGATTCATCCATTGTCACATATCGTATGAAAAAATCCTTTTTGTTGCACTTAAACAGGTAACAACAGCGCTCAGAATCATCAAAATGTTTTTGTTTTTGGTCCACTGTGAGTAAACGCGGTACCCATTTCGAACAGAGCTTTTTCATGTCCAAATGTTCATGCAAAATATGACCAACATGTTTTGGGTGTCAGCTATTGCACGCGGTTTCATTTTACGGTCATCCAAAACAATTTTGTAGATTTTTTGATGTTTTAGAGTGTAACCACCTCATTTGGGCGTCCAGAGCGTTCAGCATCATTTCTATGTGTACGACCGCGTTTAAATTCAGTACACCAGTAAATGATGAATGATTTTCCAGGGGCAAAGTTCCCGTAACACTTATCAAGCCATTACTTTGCTTGAACGGTATTTTTTCCATCAAAAAACAATCAACACGAATCAATTTTTTTCCATTATTTTGAAAAATATCAAAAGTAGCGTCACTGAAACCACTGTAACTAATAATCGAAATGTCATGAAACTTTGACACGTATCGTTTGAAGGTTGGTACTTCCTAAAAATTATATGGATTTTTTGAAAAGTGCGACATCTATGTGTCAGCTTACATGTTATTTGACAATAAAAGATTAAAAATAAATAAAAAATAAGACAATTTTCAGATTACTCGAGTCCAGGACACTTGTAATGATCGTATAATATGATATATGCGAAGTAAGTTCTCTAAGCCCTTCCACCGTCTTTCAACCTTTCATATATTTCACAATAAACAATAATGCTTACAGTTTTTCAATATAACAAATAATCAAAAACCAGGAAATGTTTCTCGCATACCTTTCACATTTTTTTCTCTACACGATATCGCTTAAAAATTATAGACTCGAAAAGAACATATATGTACCAAATTTCAAGTCAATCTCATTTAAGAAGGCGCTATTAGCTTTGTCCAACTTTTTTTTTTAGCCATAGTGCCAGTTTCACGAAAGACTTTGGCGAAGTCCTGTTGATTCAATATAAACTATAGTATAACATAGAACTCTTTCTTAAAAAATGATCGGAAAAAAATCCAGAAATAATATTAACAGTTTCATTTCAGTGAAGCTTTCTGGGAGATATTCCGGGAAACTGATACGGCAACGAGATGTGCTTCTTCCAAATTGAATAGATTCCTGACAACATCTAACCCTTCTTGTGTAAGTTTAATCGGCATTTGTCAGCTTTATTTTAAATAGTCTGAACATCTTACCTGCAGAACTTTTGCTTACTAGCTGAAGACCTACAGATGCTCCACCTGCACTTTCTCCAAAAATTGTAATTTTTTCTGAATCTCCTCCAAAATATTGAATGTTATCATGTGTCCATTTCATTGCCAATCTTTGATCTTTTAACCCGGCATTACCTGGTATTGCGGTATCTCCTGTAGAAAGAAATCCAAATGGACCGACCCTATAGTTAAAGGAAACTATAATTACATCTTCTTCAATAAGAAAATCTGGACCATAAACACCTTTCATAGAGCTTCCAACAACAAATTTCCCCCCATATATCCACAACAATACTGATAGTTTCTCAACAGGCTAAAATTATCATTCAAAATGAATAAATAAATGTTATGTTAGCTATTTACTTTATAAAAACACAAAAATTACCTTCAAATAAGGAGTATACACATTTATGTTCAAACAGTCTTCACTTTGGCCATCTCTAAGGATAAGATGAAGTGAAGATAAACATGTTTTTTTCCATCTTTAGTAGCATCTAGAATATCATTCCAAGACTGTGGTGATTGAGGTGCCTGTAACAAATCTTATTGTAAAACAAGAAAAACATTGCGGATGATTTATTTGCTATCTTTAATTTTAGCTACAAGAGACATTATACGGAGTACAGAACTGTTTGGGACAAGTCCTTATATATGGATAGTTTATGAAGAATGTCGGTATAAAGACACCCTAAATCAGTGAGTATGAGTCTTAGCACTCTACAAAACCCAGTCTTCCTTACAAGAGCGTCGCAAAATGTATCATTTTAATGTGATTTCAGAAGCCTCTATAACTGCTAGATTGTTGTTCACAATAACTAGTTTCTTTATTGTCTTAATAATTTCTCTCACTTTTTCGGCACTCTCTTTTCGCATATAAATATCTGTTAGTTTTGCGTAGCCTTAGTCTTCAATTAGTTTTCAATAATTGTATCAAATGCATGTTATTGTCATTAAGTCAATTATAGCTTTTAAGGTTCTTCTTAGTGTATGTATATTTAAAAATAAATCGGTCTTTAAGCCGTGAACGAGGTCACGCATTAAATATTGGCAAGAGTATGAAGAAGAGTAAATACCAAAAATATGACAGTTATTTAGACTTTAATTTTAAGTCGACCGAAGACACTGGTAAAAATAGGTCGTAGTGCGTATTGGATAAGAAAGGTTTGGTATCAGAGTGTATACTATCAAGTAAGTGGAGAGGCCATTTAGAAATCAATCATCCATGTCTAATCAGCAGTAGTAAATTTCATGATTCTAAATGTTACAAGAACTAAATCAACAAAACAGTACTTTTTATAACTAAGGATTAATACCAAGCTATTATTTGCTATCATTTTATAAGGTGGTATATGGAACCATAAAATATAAGAATCTTTACCCATTAGAGATTTTCCGGAGGCAGTTTAAAGTTAATTTTAAAAGAGGTTTTTGTCGGCTTTATTGCTACTGTTAAGATGTACTTTCGGAGTAGTCAGCTAAAGATATATATATATATATATATATATATATATATATATATATATATATATATATATATATATATATATATATATATATATATATATTAGATTAATATATATATAGTATACGAACGAACACGTTACACACGGTTATGCGGAAAACAACAGAATATAATGTGTATTGTGGTGTTATATTGCTATAACTTGTGATCTTATAAAGTAATAAATATTTATAAATAATCTAACGTAACAAATGTTTATAAATAATATCAGTGGACTGTTAAAATCAATAATAACCAAAAAATCGCAAAAATGTCGAAGTGTGGAATGTGCAGTGATAAGATCGCACGAAAACTGAGTATCGTATGTGCTGGAGTGTGCAATCAGTCTTTTCATGCCGCCTGTGTAAATATACCAACGGACATTATTCCATTATTTTTAAACATTAAAGGTTTATTTTGGAAATGCCATGCCTGTCTCTCCATAAACCGTTTAGAAAATCAATTGCAAAAAAATATAGAAGAAAAATTTCAAACCCTCGTAGATGATTTCATGGAAAAATTCAGTGAATTGAAAACCGCATTGATAACAGAGGCATCAAATAAAATGTCTCAAATGGTGACCAGGTAAATTTTGTATCTCAAACACAAACGTACGCCCAAAACTCACGCATGGATAAATCAAGAATAATATTAAAACCTAAGAATCAAAACCAGAGGAACTCTGAGACAAAGAAAGATATTTTAAGTACTATCGATCCTATTGATATTAATATTCACAAGGTTAAACACCTAAACAATGGTGGAATTCTCCTAGGGTGTGAAAATCAAGCTGAATCTTCAAAAGTTAAGGAAATTGCGGAGCGGAAATTGGCGGAAAAATATGAAATTCAACAACTTAAGGAGCTCTACCCTAGAGTTACGATTGTAGGGATGACACAGGATATCGATAAGGAGCGCCTAGTTTCCTGGATTCGGAAGCAGAACCAAGAAATTTTTGGAGACAGTACCATTGAAGTTCTGCGAATATGGCCAACGAAGAGAAATGATAGTGTTTATCAAGTCACGCTGCAGTTGAATGAGGAGGTATTTCGGAAGGTAATGTCTCGGGGTTCTGTATTGGTGGGTCTGGATACATGTACTGTCTATGAAGCTTTTAAGTTAACCCGATGTTTTAAATGTAATAGTTTTAACCATAGCTCTAAATCATGTCAAAGCATTTTGAAATGCCCCCTTTGTGCTGAATCTCATCTGGTAAAAGATTGCAAGGTTGATAATTCCACTCAATATAAATGTAGTAATTGCACATTAGTAAATCAAAAACAAAATAGCAAAATTGATACAAATCATGCTGCTTGGAATTATAAATCCTGTCATACCTATAAGCAAGCATTGGAAAGGTTTAAATTTCATGTATTGGGTCCTCAATAGCAATTAAACGCGGCCTCTAACATCAAACCAACGACTGAGTTTTATAATAGGTCCTCAAATTCTGTTCCCCTTAGGAGCATGGCTTCTGACAAGGTAGATAATTTATCTGTCTATTATCAAAATGTTCGTGGTATGAATACAAAAATTACGGAGATTTACAATGCCGCTGGCTCTGGAAATTATCAAATTGTTGCCCTTACAGAAGCGTGGCTCAATGGTGGTGTGATTGATTCTGAAATTTTTCCTCCAAATTTTATAATATTCCGAAGTGTTAGAAAGTTCCCTTTGGTTGACATGCAGAGGGGTGGTGGTGTTGTTCTAGCCCTCGGATCTGAATTTTCCGTATTTCCATTAGATATGTCTATGTTTGACCGTCTAGAGATTATTGATATAACTGGCGTAAAAGTCTTTTTAAATAACGTAACTCTGTATATCTTTGTTTTGTATATTCCTCCAAGAGTATTGGTCCAGATATACGAAATATTATTTGAGACTTTATTGTCTTTACCGTTTGTTATGAATAATAAAGTGCTAATTATGGGTGACTTTAATATACCCAATTTTAATGTACCTGAGAATACATTGCGTAACAGTAGTAAAACAATAATTGAAAATTTTCTAAACTTTTCCGGTCTATCTCAAATTAACGTCATAGAAAATTCCTCTGATAGACTTCTTGATCTCGTGCTCACAAATAACGATGGCAGTGTTGAGAGAGCCATGGATATTTTGACAGCGGAAGATAATCACCATCCTGCTTTAGATATTTTTTTAAAAGTACAGTGTGAATCCAAGAAACATAAGCAAAAGAATTATTCAAACTATTATAATTTCAAAAGAGGGAATTTAGTAAACCTATATCTTAACTTTTCATATATTAACTGGGACTTTCTGTCTCAATTTACAGATGTAAATAAACCCTGCGAAAGATTTTATCAAACAATTTACACTACTTTAGATATACATGTTCCTAAGACACAAAAGACAAATAAATATTATCCGCCTTGGTTTACTAGTGAAATTATACAAAATATCAGAACTAAATACAGCTCTTGGAAAAAATTCAAAAGAACGGGAAATTTATTCGAACTAGAAAAGTTTAAAAATCTGAGGCGAATCATTAAAAATGACACAAAAGCTTCCTACAAAACATACTCTTTAAATATTGAAAACAACATAAAAAATGATCCTAAAAAATTCTGGCGCTATATTAATGACAAGAAGAACTCTCATGTTATACCAACCACAATGTCTTATAATAACAACATCCTTAATAATCCCAGACGTATAGCTGAAAGTTTTGCATCCTTTTTTCAAGACTCTTATGTAATGTCTTCTCAGAAACAAAGAAACGTGAAGAACAATTTATTCCCATCACAGAATCCTATTAACATGGAGAAAATAACGGAACAACTTGTTTTTAAAGTATTAAAAAAGTTAAAACCTACAGCTACTGTTGGTCCAGATAGAATTCCTGCCTTCTTGTTAAAAGACTGCGCCTCTGTTTTTGCTCATCCTCTTACAATATTATTCAATTTATCGCTTGACACATCTATGTTTCCCGACACATGGAAAACATCACGCATTACGCCTGTTTTCAAAAAAGGTGATAAGAGTTGTGTAACAAACTATAGACCGATAAGCATTATTAATAACTTTTCAAAAGTCTTCGAAATCATATTACATGATTATTTATATAATTCAATTGGCACGCAGATATCACTGCAACAGCACGGTTTCGTGAGAGGCCGTTCGACGGTTTCAAATTTATTTTGTTTTACGCAAGACCTTGCCGAATCACTTGATGGGGGTGAGCAGACCGATGTGATTTACACTGATTGCTCTAAGGCCTTTGATCGGCTGGATCATGGGATTCTGTTGGACAAGTTGTTCGCAATTGGCTTTTTGAGTAAGTTATTATCTTTTTTTAAATCATACTTGATAAATCGCTCGCAGTTTGTACAGTGTCTTGGTCAGAATTCTTCTAGCTTTGTTGCCACATCGGGAGTGCCGCAGGGATCACATTTGGGACCACTCCTTTTTAATATATTTATAAATGATCTTACTCAGAGAGCGGGTGTTGAATACCTACTTTATGCTGATGACGTGAAGCTATACTGCAGAATCAGAGACCTGAATGACTGCATAAGACTACAGGATGGCTTTAATCTTGTAAACAATTGGTGTAGTAACAACAAACTCCTTTTGAATGTAACCAAGTGCAATGTAATTACCTTTACAAAAAAAACTGAGTCCCATACAATTCAATTATGTTACAGTATGAATAGTCAGGTCCTAGAGCGATGTCAGTCGGTGTCTGATTTGGGTGTTTTGCTGGATACTGCCTTGTCTTTTCGTGGCCATATTGCAAAGATTACAGCGGAGAGTTTTAAACTATTGGGTTTCATCATACGTAATAGTGCCGACTTTGTTGAATATGATACTCTAAAATTGCTTTTTAATAGTTTCGTGAGATCACGGCTTGAATACTCAGTTGTTATTTGGTGCCCCTTTTATCAAGCGCACATTCAAAATATCGAAAAAATTCAAAAGCGTTTTTAAAAGTACGCTAGTTTTAAACTCGATGGAGTATATCCCGAAATAGGTTATCCCTATGAAAGTCTCTTGGATAGATTTTCGATGGAAAGTTTAGAGGCACGCCGAAACAAAGCCCAAATTATATTTTTACATAAGATAATATCAAACAAAATTGATGCAAACAAAATCTTGCAGTGTCTGCCTTTTCATGTACCTAGAACCGCGGCACGTAGTGTGCAAACTTTTAATTTACCAATCCCAAGAACAAATGTCCTAAAATTTTCTCCCCTTTTTCAAATTTGCGAGAAATACAATCAAATGCAGAACCAGCTTGATATTTTCAATTGTAGCGTGACAAAAATAAAAAAAAATGTAGTTTTAAAATATGTTGTTAATAAGCTATAATATAATTTTAATTAGGTTTAGTACATTTCATTATGTTATTTTCCCATTCTGTAATTGGAATACTGTAGAATGTGGTGAATAAATAAATAAATAAATAAATAAATAAATATATATATATATATATATATATATATATATATATATATATATATATATATATATATATATATACGTGCAAAGTCCGAGAGATGGCACCACCGGGGCGTATCGAGGTCATGTTTAGTTAGTAGCATCTCTTGAATGAACGCACGCCAAGTTTCAGCCATATTGGTCTATTTCTTTGTGTTTGGCATTCGTGTGAATCAAGGAATTCGAGTGATTTTCAAGAAATGGACGAAAAAGGATTTCGTATGGTGATTAAACATTACTTTATGAAAGGCAAAACGCCTCAGGAGACTAAAGATAAGCTTGATAAACATTATGGTGACTCTGCACCTTCGATTAGAACAGTTTATAAGTGGTTTCAAAATTTTCGGACTGGCCATACGGGCACAAGTGATGCTGAACGTTCTGGACGGCCTGTGAAGGTTACGACTCCAGAAATCATTGATCAAATCCATGATATGGTGATGGATGACAGAAGAGTTAAGGTGCATGAGATTGCTAGTGCTGTGGGCATCTCGACTGAACGGGTACATAATATTTTGCATAAACATTTGGATATGAGAAAGCTATCCGCAAGATGGGTGCTGCGATTGCTCACGCTTGACCAAAAACGGAATCGTGTGAAGTGTTGCAAGGATGGTTTGCAGCTGTTCCAGAAGAATCCGGAGGACTTTAAGCGTCTGTCTTTTGGGATTCGCAAGGGATAATCCTCATCGACTATCTGGAAAAGGGTAAAACTATTACAGGTGAATATTATTCATCGTTATTGGACCGTTTGAAAACCGAGCTGCAAGAAAAACGCCCTCGATTGGCCCACAAGAAAGTCCTTTTCCATCACGACAACGCACCAGCACACACCTCAGCAGTTGTGGTCGCAAAATTAATGGAAATAGGATTCCAACTCGTTTCACATCCCCCCTATTCTCCAGACTTGGCTCCCTCGGACTACTATTTGTTCCCCAATTTGAAGAAATGGCTGGCGGGACAAAGATTTTATTCAAACGAGGAGGTGATTGCAGACACTAATGGATATTTTGCAGACTTGGACAAATCCTATTATTCGGAAAGGATCAACAAACTAGAACATCGTTGGACGAAGTGTATAAGCCTAAAAGGAGACTATGTCGAAAAATAAAAAAGGTTTACCCCCAAGACATAAGTAGTTTTTATTTTTGCACGGACTTTTCAAACCAGCCTCATATATATATATATATATATATATATATATATATATATATATATATATATATATATATATATATACATATATATATATATATATATATATATATATATATATATATATATATATATATATATATATGAATATTTAGTTTATCTTACACACATACACATAAGTAGTTTTTATTTTTGCATGGACTTTTCAAACCAGCCTCGTATATATATATATATATATATATATATATATATATATATATATATATATATATATATATATATAATATAACATGTAGGGTGAAAAGTTTTGGGTCCAGCTAATTAAAACAATACTTTTTTACAAAATTCGACTTTATTCATCAACATAGTCTCCTTCAAAAGCAATGCAAGCAGTCCAATACTTTTCTTGTAGAAGGATTTGTTTTTGCCTTCAAAATAGGCCTCTCAGTTTTCGGCGATAATTTCTTCATTGTCTTGATGAAAAAGCACTTTTTCCTTGTTAATTTGAGGCAGTTTCTTTGCGATTTCTGTCATCAGTCGCATCAATAACTTTATATAATATTCGCTATTGATGGTTTTTCTCTTCTCAGCATAGTCGATGAAAATTATTCCATGCGCATCCCAAAATACAGGAGCCAAAACCTTCCCAGCCGACCGTTGTGTTTTTGGTCGCTTCGGGCGGCTTCCACCGACTGCTGTCCACTCAGCTGACTGCCGATTTGATTCCGCTGTGTAGTAGTGGATCCACGTTTCATACATTGTCACTTATCGCATGAAAAAATCCTTTTTATTGCGCTTAAACAGGTCCAAACAGCGCTCGGATATGTCAACACGTTGTTGTTTTTGGTCCACTGTGAGTAAACGTGGTACCCATTTCGAATAGAGATTTCTCATGCACAACTGTTCATACAAAATATGATCAACACGTTCTTTTGCTATCGTTAAGGTGTCAGCTATCTCACGCAATTTCACTTTACGGTCATCCAAAAAATTGTCTGGATTTTTTTTTATGTTTTCCGGTATAACCACCTCATTAGGGCATCCAGAGCGTTCAGCTACATTTGTGTCTGTACGACCGCGTTTAAATTCAGCATACCAGTAAATGATGAGTGATCTCCAGGGGCAGAGTCCTCGTGACACTTATCAAGCCATTGCTTTGCTTGAACGGTATTTTTTCCCATCAAAAAACAGTGTTTAATCAACACACGAAATTGGATTTTTTCCATTGTTTTAAAAATATCAAACGTAACGTCACTAAAACCACTGTAACTTCTAAACTAATAGTCGAAATGTCTTAAAATTTTGACACGTATCGTCTGAAGATTGGTACTTCCTAAAAATCATATGGATTTTTAAGAGCGACTTCTATGTATCAAATCAAAAACTATTCAGCGTACGCGTTATAATTGAATATGTGACTTGATACATGTCACACTGTGCGGAATCACTTATAACATATACACATATTTCAGTAAGCAGCTATTCGGTCTAACTTATTTAACTCTACTATAGTACATGGGTAGGTTGGTGAGATTAGAGTGTAAGACTTGGACAATCATCAATCGGCACTTGGATTGCTGTCTAGGAGCCAACCTTTATTTATTATTGTTCAAACCTAGATATATTTTAATTCCTGGTTTTCTTTCCTTCTATATTGGAGTTTGTTGAACAGCTCATCAGGGAGTGACAGCCAAGTCTGCCTATGGCGTTCTTTCTCCATTAAAACTATAGTAGGGCAGGCCATGTACCCGTTATTGGTTTATACGTTAATATTTAATGAATGTAGTTTACATTTGTGTATTACTGTATTTTTGGGGGCCATTCTGTACCCATAATGGGGGAGGGCCCCCCACTTCTCCAACAGTTCATTTCGGTCGTAAAAGATATTTGTTCTACTTACAGGTAATTTCATCGCTACCCCTTACAAAGGCATATGACTAATGTTTCCAAATATAATGCGGATTGTAACCCCTACCTCTATTAAACTTATTAGGGTGTTTTTAAATCTCAATTGATCCTAATTTTCAATCTGTTGTTTATGTCTATTTTATTGTACTGTATATGTCACGTAAAATAAGGGGGGGTGTGGTTCCATGATGTATTCTTATTACAGTTTTGTCTGAATGTTCAATTTTTACAGCATTAGCGTAGCATCTATTACTTCTTGAGGCGCTGAGCAGTTTATCTGGTTCTAATAACATGGACTCGGGGCATACGTGACTGGTAGAATTCTAGATATTGATGTGTTAATAGAAAATAGTTCTTGATAGGCGTCGTAGTGGTTATCAGCTTTCAGGAATCTATTTGTATCTATCTGTCTGTGCCAGTACCTAGGGTACTATTAATTTTATCTTACCTAATCCAGCTAGAAAGGGAAGGGTTGAGTCAGTTTCTCTTGTTAAGCTTATGTTTGGATAGTGTTTATTGAGATGATCGAAAAAGGCATTCAAATGTACTCACCATGCGCACAAATAAAAAAGTTACCGTTGGCATATCAATACTAAGATTTTAATTTTAGGGGAAAAATTTAGTGTACTACAGGAGATTGCAGATAACCTATAGGAGCTTATGAAATTTGTCTATTAAATATTCATTGGAATTTTCAACTGTGTTAAAGTGCATTAATCTAAACGTACGTAAAAATATATGTACCTGTAAATACCTTCCCATATATTTATTAGTTTAATCATAATTTAAATAAAATGATATAAAAGGATCCACTTACTTCAAACCTTAAATTACCTAATGGTGGAGCAGCATAAGGAATCCCTTGAAATCCATAATAAGTTTTATTCTTCTGGGTAACATAAGTTGTACCACGAACTCGTCCGTCTGGTAATGAGACAACTAAATCATCTACAAGTGGTGCTGATAGCTAAAAAGTAATGTTGAACTCATAGACCAGGTGTTAGAAACTTGTAGCTTTAATGGGTCATAACCGTGTATATATGTAGGTTTTAGAGTTTTTATTAAGGAAGTTGAGTTTTTTTCACTAAAACAATTTGACTAACGTCAAAAATATATTTTTCCTTATGTTGCTAATCGCCAGTGAAAGGAGAGATGAAGGAGAAGGAGAAAGATAGGGAGAGCAAAGGGGAGAGAGAGGGAGAGGGGATCATGATCAACATACAAGCCAGCCATACAGAAACGCTAGAAGCTGAACAGCTCCATAAGAAAGTTCGGGAGGCTTTGCATCTACTGAAATCTCAAGAGTTTAGAATGACGATAGGAGATTTTAAAGTAAAGATTGGAAATCAGGCAGTGAAAAGCAAAGCAGAAGACTTAGGTGACTGGAACAAACGTGATGAGGTTTTAATGCATCATTGTCGTGATGAAAACTTGGTTCTTAAGGACATTTTACAAATTACCTTTTATATGACTCTATACTTGAAAGTCATAACGGGATAACAATGTTAAAGCTTTTTAAGGTTAAGAAAATGCTTTTTCCTATGTCAGAATATCAGAAATTGTCTTATTTATATATAGAATATGTAGCACCAAATTTATTTAAAAGTGACCGTAAAATCCAATAATCCAAAATAATGCTAGACGCTACATTTAAAAAAGACCTTTTTTTAATACAGGGTTATGTATTTAGCTATATTTTATTCGTTAGTAAAGGTATGCTGCGCCTCATTTATTAGAAACACCCTATAAATAAATTAGTTCGGAAAAGCATACTTTCTATTTTTTTAAGAACCTCCTTTATATTAAAATGCGTCTTTCTCTAATTAATGGAAGTAAGGTAATTTAATAAAGGTCTCTTGAATAAATAAACTTGTTGAAATTGTTTTGTAACTTAGGATAAAAAATTGTTCTGTAACAATAATAAAAGATAACAAAAAAATTTACAATAATATTGTTTGCTTAAAGTAAGAAAACAAAATGGAGAATTTTATTTTCTCTTAAATACTTTAAATATTTTAAATGTACAGCTCGACTACCTAAGGAAAATCATACGGGGTCAGTTCACTTTAGACGCCAAAAAAAAAAAATGTATTTTTTTAGCGATATCTATTGGAAATATTAAAGTAATTCTTTTTGGGCTGTAATAGTACACTTTTAAAACATAAGAAAATTTTTTTTTATTAATTTTACATAACTTTTTTTTATGAACAAATGCGAGACGAATATAGTATGTCGAAAAAGGTGTGTCCGTGGCAATGACGTTTTTTCAGCTTTGGCTGCTTTGAAGAACACCAAACCACTTTTATACAAAAATAATAAAATGGCGGATGTTAAAAAAAATTGCGAAATTTTTTTTTTATTTTTTATACCAAAAAAAAAGTAAAAATGACAATTTTGACTTTATTCTAGGTCCGGCCATAGCCATTATGTGCTGAATATGTGGTAAATAATTCTTAAAGGTCGGCTAAACATTTTCGAAAAAAACTTCTAAACACTCTTCGAAATAACAGTCTAGCTAGGTCTTAAGGTCTTCTTTTGCTCCGAAAAATTCGATAGAAAGGTCTCATCCTGTGAATAACAGTTTATAATTACAGTAGGGAGCCGCTGCGTTTAGGAAAGTAGAAAGCGCATAAGAGGGGCAGAGCGAGCGCGCGTGCAGGGACGAGAGTTTAGAATCCTTATAAAATTTTTGGACAACTTTTCTCATGGAATATACTTTTGAAAACGCTCTTAAAAAAAATTTAGATTTTTTCAGGCTGGTAAAGACTACTGACCCCTAATTCGATCACATACCTCTTATCAAGTTAAAATGCGGTTTCAGGTAAAATATTGATAAATATTCATATATTCATATTCATTAAAACAATTAAAAAAATGTAAAATATTTTTAAGAAGAAATTTCTGCGTGTTTTAAAATCTAGTAAAAGTGTGTTAAAACTCTTATTTGTTATGTGATTTATTTTTGTTGGCTTCTTGTCAAGCTCATTTATCAGAGATTAACCATTAAAAATAACTTAATATAAAATTACTTACCACAGATGGAATTGCAAAAACAAATAGTATAGTGAACTTTACCATTTTAAATAAATTTAATAGTTTAATCGTGAAAGGCAAACAACAAAATTATATTTTTTAATCTTTAATCACTAACTATTTATTTATAAATTTGCTAAGTACTTTTCTTTAAGAGGCTGGCTTAGTCAGCATTCCATTTCACAAACAATTTTTGAATTACTCGTATTTTTTATCATCCCGTACTAGAAATTAATAATTTTTTAAATAAAGATAATAAACTGACATGAGGATTTAAAAAAGATTTTATTAAGATACGATGTTTAGAGGCGTGCTTTTTAGAATTCGTGTATTGTAAATTATTTATCTTATCAAAAATTATCCATCTTTCATTTAAAATTATTTAGAAAATTTTAATTTCTAAATGTAGATACGATTAATTGCAGCAACTAGTCTCTGCAAATTTGCCATAGCTAATTGCCTGGCAATTAAAGCCGAAATTTTGAGCTTTATTACTGTAGATTCAAATACCTCCAATTCAAACCATCTATGTATTTTAGCCATCACAGGAGAGTGCGGTATTCTCATCTTGTTTATAAACTCATCTTTTTCCTTATACTATGAATGCAACACTACATCAAATCCTACTACTGATGGGCATTTGTTAATTTGGTTCTGATTATGTCTTTTAGGGGAGTGACTAATAGTACCCCTATTACAAAATGACGAGATAGAAGCGAAAAAATCACGGTATCTCTGGATACAGTATCGAATTTGGACAGGAGTTTCGCTTTCTTAGTTTCTACTATAGTTTTACGTTAAAGATACGTTTCACGATTAAGATTATGCTCTTCCAGTAGATTCACTGTTCCTTGTGGTAGCTATTAGTGGAATAGCTACACAAAAAGGATTTATAAATTAAACATCTTTTTATAATAACATAGTATATACATAAATCCTTTTAAAACGTGCTACGACGTTGTCCGATGTCTAGATTCCATTGTCTTCGGTCTCCCCATTATTCCTCTTCTAGATTTCGATAGCTCATAGCTTTTCTAATTCTTTCTATCCAATTTTTCTTCGGTCTCCCTATTTTCCTTCCTATATTCGGTACCCATTCCCTTGTTACTTTTGGTAGTCGTGTTTGTTCTATTCGTTGAAAATGGCCATACCAGGTTAATGCTTTCTTTCAATATCCTTCATAACTGTATCTACAAGTCCATTTGCTGGCGGATCTCTTCGTTTCTTATTTTTTGCATTCTCGATATTCTGTTTTTCTTTTCTTGTTTTTTTTTTTTCAGGCTCAGATCATATATTAAATTGCTCTTTTTCATTGTGTTGTAGATATTAAATTTTCATTTTTGTGTTATGTGTTTACTCCATAGAAGCCCATTCAAACATCCTATTATTTTCCTTGCTTCTGTTACTCTTGTTCTTATTTCCTTTTCATCTGTACTACTTGTGTCGAACGTTATACCTAAATCCTTATATTCTTCTCATGCTGTTATATCTTCTGTATCGTCAATCTCTAGGTACTAATTTTGTCTCCGATACATAGATATTTCGTTTTCTCTGTATTTATATCTAGCCCCCAGCTTTCGTACATTTCTTTCAGTTTACGTGTCATATACTGTAGGTCATTTTGGTCTGCAGCAATAATTGCTTGGTCATCCGCAAACTGCAAAGTGCAGATCGTTGTTTCGTTCAAAGGTATCCCCATTCCAAAACATTTTCGTTTCCATTGCGTTAGTGCATGTTTAACATAAATCTTAAATAGAGTGGGTGAAATAGAGCAGCCTTGTCGTAATCCCTTTGTTATATAAATAGGCCTTGACTGTTTGTTACCTATTTTAATTTGTATATATATATATATATATATATATATATATATATATATATATATATATATATATGTATATATATATATATATATATTTATATATATATATATATATATATATATATATATATATATATATATATATATATATATATATACATATATATATATATATATATATATATATATATATATATATATATATATATATATATATATATATATATATATATATATATACATATATATATATATATATATATATATATATATATATATATATATATATATATATATATACATATATATATATATATATATATATATATATATATATATATATATATATATATATGTATATATGTATATATATATATATATATATATATATATATATATATATATATATATATATATATATATATATATATATATATATATATATATATATATATATATATATATATATATATATATATATATATATATGTATATATATATATATATATATATATATATATATATATATATATATGTATATATATGTATATATATGTATATATATGTATATATATGTATATATATGTATATATATGTATATATATGTATATATATGTATATATATATATATATATATATATATATATATATATATATATATATATATATATATATACATATACACACATATATATATATATATATATATATATATATATATATATATATATATATATATATATATATATGTATATATATCATTTATTATTTTATAGTTTTTATCTGAGTTTACTTTGTCCCTCACTATTTCGCAACTTAATAATCTCTTTTCTTCTGCTATTTAGTTTCTTGCTTATTACTAAGGACACCCAAATATGCAAAGCGCATATATTGCATATTTTGCATATTATATGCATTTTTCTAAATATTTGCATAAATGCTTTAAAACTAGCATATATGTGCATATTTGAAGGAATTTATAATAATGTAGGCCTTTAGCAGGCGTTTTCATTCATTTTTCGGAATAAGGGTCAATGTTTAGGCCGCCGCCGCCGCGCCGGTGATTTTTCCCAAATAAATTTTGTTATTTTAAGGTCAGTAAAAACCAGTCAGTAAACCCCAGACGGCCATCAGAGCATACTTGTATTATTAATTTATTAGATTTTATTTTTGGTTCTGCTTTTAAAGTGGTTACGTCGATTTGTGCTTTTTATCTTGTGAGTCGTATTTTACTACAGTGAAATACCCAAAGCCAGTAGTGTGTCAGTGTGGATTAAACCATACAAAGAACTAAGAATAGATATGGGAAAAATCTACTGTTCTGCATGTCTTAAAATTGTAAGTATAATTTTTGAATACCTATTGAATATACAGGGTATTTCATTTTCGTTTAATATTTAAACATAACGAAATTTTTGTCACGATTTTGCCGTTGATGCTATTTTCAATGTTATTTAAGTTATTTTTGTTCCCTTTAACGAACAAAATTTGTATTTAACGAAACTACGAAACAGAAATACATACGTAAACGTATGTATTTCTAGGTAATCTAATAAAAAAAGTACAAAACAGAATTTTAATTTTTGCCTGCCCTAAGCACCTAGTTTTCTATTTAACGAAATTTCTATTTAACGAATTTTTTCCTTGGGATTTTAATTAAATTTTCTTTTTTTTTATTGCAGATACCATGCGATAAAAAATTTCAAATAGAGCAATACGTGAAAACTGCTTGCCATATTGCCAAATTGAGTAAGACGAAACCTGGAGATAGGCCACAACACACATTAATGCAATGTTTCCAACCAACGTACAAAAATAAAGAGCTAAATGAACAAGACATCTTTAACCGAGATCTATGCCGTGCAATGATGACATCAAACATTCCGTTATCAAAGCTACGTAATCAAAACTTTATTTCCTTCCTCCAGAAGTACTGCAAATTTAATATCCCAGGTGAAACAACAATACGGAGAAACGACGTAAGCTCCTTGTATTCACAGGTAATTGAGGAAATTAAGAGTAAAATTCGGAACGAACATTTTTACATATATATTGATGAAACCACCGATTCAAGAGGACGGTATATTGCGCATTTATTGATTGGAGTTCTTAGCGATGATATTTTGCCAAAATCTTATCTGATTGCTTCCAAACAGTTAGAAATAACAAATGCATTGACAGTGGCCAGATTTGTTCAAGAGGAACTATCGAAGTTTTTTCTTCCTACGCCTGTTACAGGAGATAATTTTTTGCTTATCTTGTCAGATGCAGCACCGTACATGATAAAGGCCGGGCAAAATTTGAAAATTTTTTATCCAAACTTAATACATGTAACATGTCTCGCTCATGCTTTAAATAGGGTTGCTGAGGAAATTAGGTATCATTTTTCGCTTGTGAATAGCTTAATTTCTAACATGAAGAAAATCTTCCTTAAAGGGAATTTAGAGATTCAGTTCTACAAAGAAAAACTACCAAACACTGTTCTTCCACCTCGGCCTCTTATTACAAGATGGGGCACTTGGTTGGAAGCAACATTTTTTTATTGTGACAACTTCTGTCAACTAGATGGTCTAATTGCAGAATTATCAGACCAATCTTCCCAATCCCTTACAGAACTTAAACGATTATTCAAAAACGAGGAGATAAAACAACAACTTTCCCTTCTTAAAACAAATTATAACTTTGTTTCTAAAACCATAACTCAAATGGAGGAATCTAATTTGCCATTAACCCGGAGTGTTCAACTAATAAAACAATATGAGATCGCTTTTGAAAATGTTGCATGTAAAATTGGGAGCAAAATTTTTCAAAAATTTCGGAATGTTATGGAAAAAAATAGTGGGTTTCAATTTGTCAGCCAAGTAGCTAATGTTTTAAAGGGGGATTTTACTGATTCCACTGATTTAGATCCTTTGCTACTAAATAATTTTAAAAACGCCCCTATTACATCAGTCGATGTGGAAAGGAGTTTCTCAATTTATAAATTTTTATACAACGATAGAAGACAAAACTTTTTAATGGAGAATTTTGAGAAACATTTAGTAGTTTATTGTTTTTATAACTAACGGCGACCTTGTCTTTTGCAATATTTGCATATTTCCGCTTACTTAGTTGCATCGCACGCCCTGTATGTATCAAATTTAAAATGTACGTTTTATTATGCTGTTTACTACGTATATAAATTTTTATAATATGTACCTACATTATCATTATTATTATATGTTCATCTTTAAGTAAAGTAATAAAATACATTATTATTTATATTTATTTTTTACTTTGTATAATATTATATTTAGATTTAGTTCATTCGCCCTGTATGTTGAAAATTTAAAATGGGTTTTTTTATTGCTACATTTGTATAGTACTCGTATCATTTAATGTAAAACAATAAATTTACATTTTTTAAGTCTATTTCGATTTTTTTTACTGCATATCTACAACATGTATGTACATATTTTGAGAAAATTATTTGCATATTTATGCGCATATTTTAAAGTTTTTGACTTGCATATTTGGGTTTTCTTACTTATTACTTTCGGGCCTTTATTTCCTACAGTGGTTTCCCAAATCACTTTATGCTTGTGCGTTCCTATACCTTTTCTGATCTCTTCCTTCGCTTCCGAAAATTTTTTTTTTTTACAATATTAGGTAGATAATTTTAATTAAATATTATTTTAAAAATTATCAAATTAGAGCCATCGTTTTTTTTTTTGTTGAAAATTTTATCAGGAAGACCTACTACTACTACTACTACTAAATTTGGTGTAAACAAAACTTGGAAGTTTAAACTTTTAGTTCTAAAAACTCTTAGCTACCACAATCCGCTACGGAAACTTCATAATAGTTTGTACACATTCGGCGTCATTTATACCGTTTCAATACGTAAGCGCACTAGGTGTTCTAAAGCCATGCGCTTTATATTAGACCTATGTTATAGCTTAACAATAGTAGTTTTGTTAATTATGTAGATATCCCATTTTCTAGCGTAGAAAATTATGTATATAAAATTTTTCATCGGAAAACTAAGTATAGTGTCAGCCAAAAGATGAGTCTTACTAATAACATTATAATTATTAATTTATTTTTAGTAGCAAATTATACATTCTCTTTTTTTCCAACTTAAATTTTGATTTTTTTTTTAAATTGCAATAATATATTCATGAAATGAAAATTCTTGCCCAATTTATACTCTTCAAAACTTATTCTTTCATAATTGACATTCTTCACATTACCAATTGGCCAAATGATCATTTTTCGCCTTTTTAACAAACTAAAATTTTTTAAAATATCGAAATTATTTTTTTTTTTTCATAATTTTCATATAAAACTCATTAATATCATCTTCAGGAAAGATTACTGTGAAAAGTAAAATAAAAAAACTATTTTCTAAGGATTGGATTCATCAGCACACACTTGGAGGTAAAATATATTTGTGAAAAGAAATTTGTATATATCATAGAAAAACGCTCTCTATAATTATTTTCCTTTACACAAAATATTCATTAAGAATGACAAAATGGCACGAAATAACCTAATTTTAAGATTCTTTGCTTGCTCCTCCTTCATACTTTTAACCCTTTTTATTTTTGATTATAAATAATATTACTTACAGTTTATTGATAATCACAACTAAAAACCAGGAAAAATTCTCATAAAAATATTAAAACTATGTAAGATTTATCTACCCCAACTCCTTTTACCCCTTTCTTCTGGAATAATATCGCCGAAATATTGCTCAAATCGGTATTTCCGTTTGTAAGGGAGGGAATGGTTTTGATTACCTCCGTATGTGGTTCAGTTTGTTACGCTTCATGCCACCCTCTTCAAGATCTGATATAGATAACCTTAGTCCCTTGGAATGAATTGCCAAGGAATATATTTCCTACCAAGTACAACCTGTAGCCGTTCGAGACCAACGTAAATCGCTACCTCCGTTCACTAGCTACTCTTGTGGTGATTTAGGGTTTATTTTGAAACGCACGCGGTGTGCATAAAAAAGGTGAAAAAAGAACTTCCTCTTTTACATATAATCATCATAAAATCGTAAGGAAATCTGGATCAACCGGAATGATGTCAATCAAATACTTTACTGTTAACAATTTCTGTTGGAAAAAGATATGCCAACGAGTCATAAAATGCTAGAATACTAATTTTTTTCGTGACAGAACTTTAAACTTATTAATATTTTATTAAAAAATTCCCAACTTGGAAAATACCTTTGGTACTTTTTTTATAAAAAAGATAATAAACATACTTTCTTTTTCTTGTGTTCCTCTCAAGTCAACGTAAATTAGCGTTATGACGTAATTGTAATATTTTTGCAGGTAGGTTTTTAGTTACCCTAACATATAATGTATGAAGAAAATAAGACGTGGTCGTAGTAAAACCAAACATAATATTGCTTCACAGCAGCTTTTCTCAATTGAAAATTAGTGTTCAGAGAAGAAAAGTCGTACCTAAAAAGTTGTGCTTGGAAAAAACCTAAAACTTTCTATACCCAAGGGTAGGCCACCTTATGCCACTGATGAGATCACTCCTACCAAATCAATCATCAATTTAAAAGCATAATGAGTGTGAAGGGACAGGGAAAAGAGAATGAAATTATGTACAATCTTTATTTGAAGCATGCGCCAACCATTTGGCGCTTGCTCAGTATAGAAACAAAATAAGAGAAGCTTTTTTAAAGGTCAACGATTTCCCTTATAAGAGAGGGTAGTTGAAGTTGGTTATTTTTATCGCTATTATGATAGTTTTTTTCTACTTAGGTATACAATCCACTAAGAAAACACAGTAAAATTGAAATGATACTCTTTTATTGCAAGTAACACTGACAACAGTTAATCATTGTTCAGATTATGTTGGAATTTTGCAATCTTTGTCACAATGGCATTACAACGTATGTAGTGCTAATTTCAAATAAAATTTCATTTATCGCACATTCGTATTACGTTGGAAATATTGAAGGAAGTGATAGAAACCTGCTAGACACATCTTTAGTTTAGAAACTTGTGTTGACCCATCTAATACTAATAACTAGTTTATAAAAGATGGGAACTAACCTAACCTTGCAATTGCTTCGCGTTCATACTGCGCATGCTTAAGAGAACGAAAAGGACAAAGGCTTTTTTTTGTGGGTCTAGCAGACGTGCTGCAGGGAAGTCCCTAAAGCGCTCCAGGAGCCGAATGTGTGCGGAAGCGGCATGTGTGCGGATGTGGCATGTGAATAATAAGCGTTGCAAAATCTCTCTATTATACATTTCACTGATTCGTAATATGTAAGCATTTTATTAACATCATAAAGGAATAAAGACGAACCGGGGAATTAATTTATTTATCACTAATATTTTTGGGTTGCTTCGTATTGCGAGTAGTTGTGTGTTGCCATGAAACGTTCGTTCCTCAAAATTATTTACTACTAGTTCATATTTATTTTATTAAAACTTGAAGTGGACTGTTTACTGAATAACAACCTTGAGTGAATGCTTAAACAGTTACTACAGTTATTGTTGAATTTAAAACACCTGCATACTTAAAATATGTTGTTTTGAAGGCTAGTTCAAGAATAATGAAATATATTTATTTCAGGTCCATCTACACTGAAAAAATGGAATATAAAATCATTTATTCTTTGGCAAAGATCCAAGTAGTATTCAGAAACTCATAGAATTTGTCATAATTAGTTTAAGTCAGTCACACCTTAGTGAGCTTGTAGAAGTGATACAAACCTCAAATTAACTACAGTGCCAACATTAAGTCTTTCTAGTTAATTTCAAGGCAACAAGTTATAAATCAATACCTATTTTATGGTATATAGATACCTAATATGCATATGAGTATACTTTAAATTGTCAATTAACATAGAGAACCCTTACTTAATATTCCGGTGAGATTTCAGTAAGGTCAACAGCTTTTTTAAACATATTTGGACGTAATGTTAGACTAAATTATCGAAAATAGTTGAAAAGTTTAAATATTTATTAACCATAAAAGCGTTATGGATCAGTTTTACTTTCATCCAATAGTCTAAAACTACAACTTTCAGAGTAGGCAAACTTAGATCGAATATTGTTTTACTGTTCTTTACATTTTTAATTTTTGTAATTAATTTTAATTGTTTTAAAATTTTTAGTGCTTGTATTTTGAGATTTCGTTAAGCATCTACAGATGATTTTGTCCCAGATAACCAGAATTCAGTAAAGATAAGCCTCTGTCTTGAAGAACTAAGTATCAGTAATGTTAAAACCTAAGAAGAGCTGTTACTACACTATATTGAAAAATTGCAGGTACTTTAACAAAAAATTTATTTTAGAAATATTAAGGAATATACTATATTTTTTAAGTGAGAACCTAATTTATTTATAAGAGTTTTTGATAACTTCATTAATCATTATTAATTAATTAATAATAAATAATTAAAAAATTAATAAATATTATTATTAATTTTTTAATTTAATAATGGACAAAATGAGGTAAATAGCGGATACGAAATGGGACGAAAAGCTCTAAAAATATTGTGCTTTGCTGATAATGCAATATTAACAGCAGAAAACGAAGATGATTTTCAGCGACTAATACAACGTTTTCAAACCACAACAGAAACTTACAACATGAGAACGAGGATGATTATAGGTAAAGACATCATTAGATATAAATTGGGGGTCTACAATAAAATGGTAGCACAGAACATGTACTGTACATTCCTGGGAGTACAGCTATCAAGCTCAAAAAATCTATATCAAGAAGTACTCAATCAGGCAAATAGCCTTATGAGAGCTACATAAATGAAAAACACTGCGCAATATCGAAGGAATAACCGTGAGAGACCAAGTACGAAGCACAACTACACCAAAAGAACTCAAGATTTAAAACATCGTCCGTTTCGCCAGATCAAGATGTCGATATTGGAGGGATCACGTAAGTAGGATGCCAGCTAATAGACGGTCAAGATGGGCAAAAGATGAAAAACCAGAAACAAGAAGACTTCCCGGTCGACCACTAAAAAGATGGCCAGAAAACTGGAGATCTACGTCACAAGAGACTTAAAAACAGACAAACCAAGACCTTGTCTTATAGGAAAAATAAGAAGATTATTAAATATCCTGACAATAATTTTTCATTGATAGCTGCTGAAAGATTTTTCAAACCTATTTATTTATATTTGTTATGTGTTTTATAAAAAGTGTACAGCAGTACCTAACTAGTTTTGATATTTAAATAAGATTGCAAATTTTACTTGAGAAATTTAACTGTAAATTGCTGTACATTGCAACTTCCAGAAATTACAGTGCTTCTTTCTATATGAACAAAATTCTTCTAGAAGTTTAGGGATATGATGGTTATTTGTTCTATTACTAATTATTTATTGTATTATTTCAAACAAATAAGGGTTAAGTTTTAACTTTCCTGGAAGTTTTGCAAGTGATTTATTTAAAATACCTTTAATTTTTTAAAATAATAAATGTTCTCAAATAATTCTTTCTATATTTTACCCGAAAATATCTATTTCGATTCAAAACTTTCTTGTCCTACACATTTTTTTGGACGCGGAAATACTTAAATTCAGAAGTTGAATATTTAACTTTAAATAAACTTCCGCCGCTGCAGTATTTAATTTTATCTTGCTTAAATGTCACTACTTTTAGGGAGCCAATCTTACCTATCGATATGATGTAAACTCACCTGAATTCCCTGTCTATGTTATAGAGGTCCCATCTACTTAAAATGTATTCAATTTACAAGTTATATAGACAAAAAATTTAATTTTTAGTAAGTACTATTATTGTATTCAATTTAAATCTTCTTTTTGTTTTATGACTTATAGAAGGATCAATAAGTAAGGTATAAGATTTATTTGATATGTGTTATAAAATAATTATTCCTAATATTTGGTAATTTAAAATATCTAAAACAATTGTTCTCAATAACCATTAATTAATAAAATATATTTAAAAATTTTTTTTTAGAGAATATGTTATTTTAATTACTCAAAATTCCTCTTATTATTATGTTAATCTGTTTTTTTTTTTAAAGATTTCTACTTGATCATAAAAATGATGTCTAAGGAAAATTTGCTTTGGTTGACAAATTATTGTCGCTATTCTAAGTACTTTTAGTAAATTTTTTACACGCTCAAAATAATTTGTAATTTTTACGATATATTTTTCTTCCGAAAAAGAAACGGAAATAATTTGGAACATCGCGGAGTGATAAACTTTCTCATTAAAGGTCAAAATTTATAGTTATTTGTGAAAGAATATCCTTGGTGTGCATCAAAAACTGTCCATTATATTTTCAAGTACAGTTTTGGTACAAACAGCCAAGAGGATGTTAAAAATTTGCTACTAGCTAAGCGCTCCCTAAAAAAAGTTGGAATTTTCGAATTTAAAGTTTTTACGAGTCTAAACAAAGATTTAACGACGAAAAGAGTTTCTCCATTCCTAAATTGCTTGCACCAGAGCAGAAAGTAGCGAGAAAAGAAGTGCCTCAAGAACATTAGGCCGCATTGGAGAAAGATAAAAGTTATTTTCGCTAACTCTCACAGGCAACGGAACAGCAGAAAAAGGAGTCAATGCAGTAATTTCGTCATTCATCTTCTTAAAATTTAGATCGTGGTTCGGGACTGCGAAGGGTCTACAATTATTGGAGAGATTTAAGAAAAGACGATCTAGAACCTAAAGCCGATGTGAACAAAACTTTGCTCTTGCATGATAACTGCAGCAGCCACGTGGCTCGTATAGAGACCATTATCGAAAGTACACCGAGCATCCAACTAGCCCTGGTTTAGTATCTTGAGACTCCTTTTTACACAAATATCTGGAGAAAGACCCCAAGGATATATATATATATATATATATATATATATATATATATATATATATATATATATATATATATATATATATATATATGTATATATATATATATATATATATATATATATATATATATATATATATATATACACTAAACCAGGGCTAGTTGGATGCTCGGTGTGCTTTTGATAATGGTCTCTATACGAGCCTTGTGGCTGCTGCAGTTGTCATACAAGAGCAAAGTTTCTGTTCACATCGGCTTTAGGTTTTAGATCGTCTTTTCTTAAATCTCTCCAATAATTGTAGACCCTTCGCAGTCCCGAACCACGATCTAAATTTTAAGAAGATGAATGACGAAATTACTGCATTGACTCCTTTTTCTGCTGTTCCGTTGCCTGTGAGAGTTAGCGAAAATAACTTTTATCTTTCTCCAATGCGGCCTAATGTTCCTGAGGCACTTCTTTTCTCGCTACTTTCTGCTCTGGTGCAAGCAATTTAGGAATGGAGAAACTCTTTTCGTCGTTAAATCTTTGTTTAGACTCGTAAAAACTTTAAATTCGAAAATTCCAACTTTTTTAGGGAGCGCTTAGCTAGTAGCAAATTTTTAACATCCTCTTGGCTGTTTGTACCAAAACTTTACTTGAAAATATAATGGACAGTTTTTGATGCACACCAAGGATATTCTTTCACAAATAACTATAAATTTTGACCTTTAATGAGAAAGTTTATCACTCCGCGATGTTCCAAATTATTTCCGTTTCTTTTTCGGAAGAAAAATATATCGTAAAAATTACAAATTATTTTGAGCGTGTAAAAAATTTACTAAAAGTACTTAGAATAGCGACAATAATTTGTCAACCAAAGCAAATTTTCCTTAGACATCATTTTTATGATCAAATAGAAATCTTAAAAAAAAAACAGATTAACATAATAATAAGAGGAATTTTGAGTAACTAAAATAACATATTCTCTAAAAAAAAATTTTTAAATATAGTTTATTAATTAATGGTTATTGAGAACAATTGTTTTAGATATTTTAAATTACCAAATACTAGGAATAATTATTTTATAACACATATCAAATAAATCTTATACCTTACTTATTGATCCTTCTATAAGTCATAAAATAAAAAAGAAGATTTAAATTGAATACAATAATAGTACTTACTAAAAATTAAATTTTTTGTCTATATAACTTGTAAATTGAATACATTTTAAGTAGATGGGACCTCTATACCATAGACAGGGATTTCAGGTGAGTTTACATCATATCGATAGGTAAGATTGGCTCCCTAAAAGTAGTGACATTTAAGCAAGATAAAATTAAATACTGCAGCGGCGGAAGTTTATTTAAAGTTAAATATTCAACTTCTGAATTTAAGTATTTCCGCGTCCAAAAAAATGTGTAGGACAAGAAAGTTTTGAATCGAAATAGATATTTTCGGGTAAAATATAGAAAGAATTATTTGAGAACATTTATTATTTTAAAAATTAAAGGTATTTTAAATAAATCACTTGCAAAACTTCCAGGAAAGTTAAAACTTAACCCTTATTTGTTTGAAATAATACAATAAATAATTAGTAATAGAACAAATAACCATCATATCCCTAAACTTCTAGAAGAATTTTGTTCATATAGAAAGAAGCACTGTAATTTCTGGAAGTTGCAATGTACAGCAATTTACAGTTAAATTTCTCAAGTAAAATTTGCAATCTTATTTAAATATCAAAACTAGTTAGATACCAGGCAACGGAACAGCAGAAAGAAGAGTCAATGCAGTAATTTCGTCATTCATATAAAAATTAAGATGTAAAAAACCCGTTGATCATAACATATTTAAATGTAAAAAATGTCAAATTTTTTTTTTAGTATCTGTAACTGAAACATGGTGAGGATGTGATATTGAAACAGCACTGATATCTTATAAATGACGCATTAGGTCTACTTTGGATTGTGGATGTAGATTATATGGTGTAATATGTAGCGCACTACTTAATAAATTCGAACGTATAAAAATATAAAGCAATTCGAATTAATTTAGGAGCTATGAAATCCCCTTCAACAGAAGCACGTAGGGCAGAGGCCCTGAAGCGCTCTTTAGATTTTAGAAGGGGAATTTTTATTCTGAAAATTCATAAACATAGATAATTTGATTCCAGTCTATTTGGTCTGAAATAGTAATATTCAACACAGAAGATCTTACTAATAACTTTTGGGTTCATAATAACACCGCACCTTTATGTTTAGTTTTTAGAAAATAAAATCAAAAACTAAGAAATATTTGGGACATGTCCCAACTAAAAGTTAATTTTACAGCTTAACTCAGAATGTGAGTGCTGACAATTCTAACCTTGACTAACCATCCTAGCATGAATCCCTCAATACTTAAAGTTAATTTATTTAATTAATGCAATTTTACACACAGATGCATCACAAACGGTGCAAGGTTGTGGAGGAGCTTTCTATATCCCTTCCATTAAAATAAAACCAAATTAAAATTCCATTCTACCTTTTGCATTTTTACCTGTAAAACCATTGCGATTATACGATCGCTTGGTTTTTGTAGCAAATTAGACTGTAATAGGATATTGATATTAATAATAATTACGAAAATTTTATGACTTAGAACCACAGAAAATTGCATATCCTATATGAACTTACTCGGAGTAAAAAAGGTTGTCTTTATGTGGGTTAAGGCTCACACTGATCTTAGGCCTACCGAAAATGTTGACCAACTCGCAAAGAAGGGAATTGTTGATAGTGAATTCTTGCCATTTCCAATAGGATTATGAAAAATCTACATATGTATTTACAAGTAAAAAAAATTATGTTAGAATGGCAAAATAGATGAGAGAACCTCAGAAGAGGTTTGCACAGGTAATTGAACGTATCCAGAAAGTTCGTTACTACTGTTACAAGACTTGAATTTAGCCATGGACGTTATCCTGCTTATTTTTTTAAAAAAATAATGTCATAGAATCTGACTTATTCGAGTTATGTGGAACTGTTGGAGACTGAAATCATTTTTTTTTTTGAAAGTCGTAGCGAAGTACACCAGTAAACTTTCTACATGTAATCATACTTTTAGACAATGTTCAAACTCAAAGGACTATCATGTCTTATTTACACGAAAACAAAGTTTGAATTTTGGATGGAACTAGTGTCTTGATTGTTAAATATAATCCCCAATTTATATTATTCCTGGCCTATCTGTTTGTTTTAAAATGCTCTGATTGGCTTAAAGGGAGAATACTGCAAACTTGTCTAGATTCTTGTTAGTGAAGGTCGTTTTTCCATTTTTGTAAGAAGTAGCAACTGCTTAATTTCTCTCTAATAAATTTTGATACAGTTAAAGTTCATTTTAAAGTGTTTCAGTTAGTGATTGGATCTATAGCAGAACTGCCCAACCCTTCGAATAGTGAGAGAAGAAGTATTTCCAAATTAACGTTACTCATTAATATAAGAGTTCACATAACTACCTAAGAAAACACCAATATATTTTAATTACGTAAGTTCTCCCTTTGTTAGTTAATATTCTGGGCTGAGAAAAGGAAGACTGCAATTTTCTAAAGTAGTTCCATTTACTTTGCAACTAACTTCGCCACAGAGCGTAAAGAACAAAACCGGCTTTGAAGTTTTTGTCCTGCGACAGCCCCGGCACAATAATACAATTTTAGTTTCACCCTCATATTTTATGCTCAACGGTCTCGCTGCCTGTGATTCTCGGCCTGAGTTAAGCGGATTTGTAGTCTGTGGTATTTTTTTGCGATGAAAAGTTTCTGTTTATTAATGGAATTAACTTTAAAGCTTCTAGTGAAATTATTGCTATTCTGCTTTGTTGGTTTATTGAAATCAAGTTCTCTATTTTGTTAAGCACGAGAATCACTTTGAGTGTCATATTATCGGACCAAATTTAATAGCAAGCGATTAAAAGTCTTTGCAAAATTAGAATTATTTTATTTTTAATGTCATTCAAACCTCTTCTTACATTACTATATTTATTTAAGTGTATCAATTATCTTTATATTTAATATTTTCGACGCGGTCGTAGAAAATTGTTAATGTAACTCTTATATTAGAAATCGGAGGTAAGTTTGGGTTAGTAGTAGGTAGATAGGTAGGCAATAGGACCTGAGCAACTTTTTTATATTCTTTATGGCTCAATTATGCAAACTTGTACAACTGAAAAAAATATCTAATTAAATTAATATTATAATTATTTTATATAATTTTCGAGATTAATCACACAGGCCAACACTCATTTTAAACCCTTAGACCTCACTATACTTTTTCGAAGGTTTTTGGTGCAATGAATCCAAATCCAACCTCAGAATTGCTCGATCACTTCAGATTTTCGAGATATCCTAACCTAAAAATGCAAAAAACACGGTTTATTCGGGATTATATTACACCGCGAATTAATTGTTCTCCACAAAACTCGTTGGGGTGTTTGAAAGTACTACTCTTCCCCTTTAAAGTACACTTTGAACTTTTCAGATATTTTATTTCTTCTCCGAAAAATTATTCGTTGAAATTAATTAGTTTGGCGTTTTCGTTACAACCATACCAATGTGGTTAAGAGTTTCTTACATTTGCCTTTATGTTTTGTTAAATTTTGATTTGTTTAGGATTTGAGAATGTAATTTATCAATTTTCACTCGACGACTGAGGTTAGGTTAGGTTCATTTGCCTTTATACTTGTTTGGGGATTAAGAGTGGAATATTTTTATCAATGAGGTATTGAAGAACGGAGTATTATCCAGAAAAATTCTGCGAACAAAAGTTTTGTATGTTTTCTAGAGAAACATGATGCTGTCATAAAAAAAAAATGGGTTCCCATTTAAAAAATCAAGTTGACCATGATCTTCCAAGATCATTACAATTATATCCTTTTATTGCCCCTTCAAAATATTTCGACTTTTATCTAAACCTTTTTTTACTAAAAAAATTAAAAGGCTTGGTACATTAAAATGGGACATGTATGATAACAAATAAACAATGTTGCTACTAGAAAGATAATTTTCTCAAAAAGAAATAAGATTTGAAAAATTCAAAATGCTTTTTGATGGTGAGAGTAGTAATTTATATGCGCAACGAGTTTTGTGGAGAAAAACTAATTCGCGGTGTAATATAATCCCGAATATAGCAAAAAACCATGTTTTTGCATCTTTAGGTTAGAATATCTCAAAAACCTGTCATGATGGAGCAATTCTGGGGTCATATTCGGATTGAGTACACCAAAAACCTTTAGAAAAGTGTACCCTCGTCTCAGGATCTTCAGTTTCGTCCAATTTTTCGGCCTGTGTCATTAATCACGATTATTGTATATTCTCAGAAAATCTATTAGATTTATTCATGGATTTCTTCTTCTTAAAATCTAATTATACCAAAATATATTTTTTTCACAAGAGCTAATACCCAGAAGATTAAACCACTAGCCGAGTGAGTGTCTCAACATAGTTGTGTCGGGCTATGTAACACAATTTTTTTAAATGAAAACTTCGGTCTGTTTTTAACCGACTTCAGTCTATATAAGCGTCGGAATCGACATACCAATTTTAGTGAAACTCTTTGTATTTAATTAAGTATTTTTCAATTTAGGTCACAGTAACAAAATTATTCAAATCGTCCTTGTAGTGCAAAAGTTATTTTCACATTAAAACAGACAGAATTAACGTAGAATTGATATGAGATCTAACAACAAAAGATCTCTATAGTAAAAGACTAAAAGAAAAAATCGACACAAACCCAATAAAAGAAGGAGATGATATAGACCTTAGTTGAGAAAAAGTTAAGAACAACATGAAGAACGCCGCATATGAAGGACTTGTTACAAGAACGGTAAAGACTGAATACAAAAGTACCTATAAAACACCATGGTTCTGTCCAGATGTTACACAAAAGTGCAAGGAGAAAAAACAAGCATACCTCCACATATCGAACAATGAGAACAGCAGAGTTGTCGGAGATGCAGCAAGCCCTACATAAGCTGAAGAATAGAAAGAGCCCCGGACAAGCAAATAAACTTCTGAAATATGGCGGAGAAAGCCTTGAACAACAACTGATTCTACCACCACCGAATTCCAAATGAATGGCGAATAAGTACCACCATTTTTATGTTTAAAAAAAGAGACAAGAAAATACTTTCGAAGTATAGAGGAATAAATTTGCTCAACACCACATTAAAACTCACAACAAAGATCATAACGAATAAAATTAACAGTCTCGCCTCCCTAGAAGATAAACAATAAGCATTCATATCAGGCAGATCTTGCACAGACGCCGTTTTTGTCCTAAGGCAAATATCGGAGAAGTCTATTGTATACAACAAACCTGACGACTTATGTTTTATTCAAAAAGCATTTAACCGTGTCCAGCTAAAAGACGTTATTCATCTCCTCTACAATAGACAAATTCCACACAATTTGATCAAAACTATAGAAAATATATACACAGCAAACAAAATCCATAAACGGAGAACTGACCAATCCGATACCAGCCGGGAATGGTATTCGTGAAGGGGATTCACTGAGCCCCCTTTTCTTCAACATCGTCATGGACGAAGTAATAAGGAAAGTGCGCCCAATGAGAGAATATAAAATGGGAAATAATGAAATTACCATATTGTGCTACGCTGACGACACGGTACTATTCGTGGAAAATGAAAATGATCTACAACGCCTCCTACATCAATTTAATCGTATAGCCAAATACTTCAATACGGTCGTATCTACCGGTAAAACAAAATGTGTAACAACGTCAAAGACACCTTTATGATGTAAACTTGAGGTGGACAGACAAGTTATTCAACAGGAAATGAAATTTCCAGCCAAATACTTGGGCATAGAGATATCGGGTTGTGGCGATGTTGAAGCAGAGATAAAAGAACAAACAACGAGAGCTACAAAAATAACAGGATGCCTAAACGACGGAATATGGCGTAACAAAATATAGGAATTGAGACCAAATCGAGAATTTACAAAATAGCTATAAGACCGATTATGACATACACCGCAGAAATCAGGCCGGAAACATCCAAGACAAAAACACTGATGGAAACAACAGAGAGAGGGTACGTCGCAGAATAGCTGGAAAAAAACACTGTTGGATGGAGAAAGTAGTAGGGATCTAAGAAATACGTGTGGAGTCGACGATATCGACGATTGGGTATTAAAAAGGAAAAAAAAATGGCATGAGCACATTGGTAGGATGGAGGACGAAAGAATGGTAAGAGTAGCCCGAGATAAGTCACTAGTTGGGCGTAGGAGCGTGGGTCACCCGCGAAATGGGTGGAACGATGACCTGAATGCAGAAAAGTAGGAGGCAGGTGGATGAAGACTAAACAGGCGTACGCCTAAAGAAAAAGTAGGAAGAAGAATAAAAAGAAAGAGAAGAAGAAATAGCATTTAACGAAGAAGTAAATGGGAAGATAAAAAAGCTTAAAAACAGAAAAGCACCTGGAGAAGATAATATTCCCAATGAATGTCTAAAGTGTGGAGGAATTAAACTCTGTGCACAACTAATAATGATATTTAATAAAATCATAGAATCGTCGACGATCCCTAATGAATCACTATACCCGTATTCAAAAGAGGTCAGGAAATCAAAACCGCTATGAAGCTTCTCACGTCTTTACTAAAGGAATATTTAGAACATGGAATCGAAATCAAAGAAAAGCAGCAAGGCTTCCGACCGAACTAATCGAAAAGTGACGCCCTCTTTGCACTAAGACAAATAAAGGAAAAATCGATCGAATACAATACTGTTTCCTTCACATGCTTTTTTGACTTAACTAAAACATTTGATAACATTAAGCTCTCAGACTTAACAAAACAAAAGCAAATATCATCTAAAATCACCAACCTTATATATACTCTAAACACAAATACTACACGAATTAAGATCAGTTATGACACTTCGAATGGCATACATACCACAGGAGCCATCAGACAGGGAGAAAGCCTAAGCCAATTCTTATTCAATTTAATTATGGTCGAAGTCATAATAGAATATTCAAAATTGAATCAGGGTTACCGGTTAAACAACAAGCTATATGTATAATTTGCTACGCAGACGACGCAATATCTTAGCTGAGACAGAAAAACGACCTACAATGATAACTCCACAGATTCTACCAGGTGGCTCGCCAATATGTCTATCTCAACAGAGAAAACGAAACCATTAGCGTTCTCCAAAGATGCAAGTTGGTGCTACAAAACAACCCTATCGAATAGGTTATACAGTTTAATTATCTTGGCGTAAACCTGTCATGCAGCCACAACCCAACAAACGAAATGAGATCTCAAGTTAATAAAGACGCCCTCATATCTGGCGCACTACGCGACGTTACCTGGAAAAAGAAATTTATGACAACTGAAAGTAAAGATATACAAAAGATATGTTAGGCCTGTACTTACGTATGGCATAGAAACCAGAGCAGATAACCACAATTCAAAAAATACTCTGAGATCGTCGGAAATGAAAACATTAAGAGCAATATCAGGAAAGACACTACGAGACCAGATAAGAAACGAAGGTTTACGACACGATCATATCAAGAGAATGAGTCTAAACAGAATACTAGGACACCCATTATAAGGAAAACTACCGGGACGACGCCCACAAGGGAACACTTCTCAAAAGGTGGATGGAGAGCTGGCATTTTGCCTGCAATGGGAATCCATAAGGCATTGGAAATTCATAAGGCTGAAGAAGAAGAAGAAGAAGAAGAAGACTTTCATATTCTGCATTTTTTTGCAGTATTCTTTGTCCGAGACCTCTCCATTTTCGGCAATGTCTTTACACTTTTACTAAGAAATAAAATATATGACACATGTAGGCTGAAAAGTTTTTGGTCTAGCTACTTAAAATATATTTTTTTCAAAATTCGACGTTATTCATCAATATAGTCTTCTTCAAAAGCGATACAATCAGTCCAACGCTTTTCTAACATTTATATACCTTTCTTGGAGAAGGAGTTGTCTTTGCCTTCAAAATAGGCCTCAGTTTCGGCGATAACTTTTTCACTGAAACCAAATCTCTTTCCCGCGAACATTTTTTGAGGGTTGCGAATAGATAATGGTCGCTGGGGGCCAAATCTGGAGAATACGGTGGATGAGGGAGCAATTCGAACTTCAACTCATGCAATTTTGCAATCATAACCATTGACTTGTGACACGATGCATTTTCTTGATGAAAAAGCACTTTTTTCTTGTTCATTTGGGGCGATTTCTTTACGATTTCTGCCTTCAAACGCACCAATAACTTTATATAATACTCGCTATTGATGATTTTTCCCTTCTCAGCATAGTCCATGAAAATTATTTCAAGCGCATCCCGAAATACAGAGGCCAAAATCTTCAAAGGCGACTGTTGTGTCTTTGGTGGCTTCGGGCGGCTTTCATCGGCTGCCGTCCATGCAGCTGACTTCCAATTTGATTCTGGTATGTAGTAGTGGATCCATGTTTCATCAATTGTCACATATTGCATGAAAAAAATCCTTTTATTGCGCTTAAACAGGTCCAAACAGCGTTCAGAATCATCAACACGTTGTTGTTTTTGATCCACTGTGAGTAAACGTGGTACCCATTTCGAACAGAGCTTTCTCATGCCCAAAGGTTCATGCAAAATATGACCAACACGTTCTTCTAATATCTTTAGGGTATCAGCTATATCAGACAATTTTACTTTACGGTCATCCAAAACAATTTTGTGGATTTGTTTGATGTTTCCCGGTGTAACCCTCATTTGAGAGTCCAGAGTGTTCAGCATCATTTGTATCTGTACGACCGCGTTTAAATTCAGCATACCAGTAAATAATGAATAATTGTCCAGGGGCAGAGTCTCCTTAACACTTATTAAGCCATTTTTTTGCTTCAACGGTATTTTTTCCCATCAAAAAACAGTATTTAATCAACACATGAAATTCAATTTTTTTTCATTGTTTTGAAAAATATCAAAAGTAGCGTCTACCACTTTAACTAGTAAACTAATCGTGGAAATGTCATGAAATTTTGACACGTATCATTTGAAGGTTGGTAATTCCTAAAAATCATATGGATCTTTTGAAAAGGGCGTCATCTATGTGTCAGACCAAACACTTTTCAGCCTACGTGTTAAGTATCTCGCTTGCCGATTTTAGGTAAAAAAAAAAATATATAAAATTATAGTTAAAAAAATACAAATGAAAAGCAGAAAATAGTATCTCAAAAACTTAATACCTACCTGCTTATAAAAAAAAATATAATTAGCAAAAGAATTTTTCGATGTTGTTACTCTAATATGTAATTGATTTTAAATACATAAAAAAGGCAAAGTTTTGGAGTCAAGACAAATAAGTTAAGCTGAAAATATAAGTAGCAAATAGAAGAAAATAATGGATTTACTGGAGCAACCACAAAAAGCAAATAAATCGCTCAATTTCTCTTTAAATTTGTAAAACTAAGGATAAAATATTAATTAACGCGGGTGCTTAAGCCAAGTTTTTACGCTCAGTGGGTGGGCTTGCATGTAGCGTCGCTATATTACAACCGCATTTTCAACGTTCGACTTCCGTCCGTGGCGTTAATAAGGGGAGCTCGACTAACGCTGACTTCAAAATTTTACTTACTTTTTTGTGTTAAGAATTGGGTCTACGTTTACGTGGCAAAGTTTCTTTACGTTTATATGCAATTTTCATACAATCTATCAACAATTCGACGCAACTCTCGTAATTAATATTAAAAGCAGATGACGGCAATTTAAGTCTCAGTAAGTCAATTTTACCTGACGTGAAAGAATCTTTTCTGAATCTTTAAATTATATATATAGGTATTATGACGATCTATTAATTTTTAGTGTTCAGTACAGAACACTTATGGGATCACTTCGGTGTCCGACGGTCTTTTTTTCACAAATTTGCCATTAATTGGGATGTCAAATGAAAGGTTATATATATATAATATATATATATATATATATATATATATATATATATTATATATATATATATATATGTTTTGACGAATGTTCTCACGGGTGTGAAATGTAGTAGTGGTTTTTCGGGTATCCCGTGTTAGCTTGAAGTCCCTTGATGGACGGTTTCGCTGACGTTTCGATGGAATCTCATCCATCTTTTTCAAAGCGTTGATCACTGGTAGGTGTCTTGGCGTTGAATGGCGAGACTGGCCCTGAGTGCGCCGGTTTTTATGTGCTCGGGGGTGTTTCTATTGGTCGGACGAATCTGGCCAATAGAGGCTCGGCTTTGGCTGCACGTTGTCGGTCCTGTGGTTCTTTGTAAAGTTTGTGTTGGTGAAGTAACATATGGTTTGAATTATTGTTTCTCTTGGTTGGACTTGGTACTGGGATAGAATATGTTTCCAAGAGTTCGATAAACGTTGGCTATCATCCCGATTATTTAAGTTGTTGGGCCTCTTTTCTATTTCTATGGCTTCTTTGATTACCCTAGTGGATAGGTTATTACTTTTTTGTAGGGTTCTGGTTTTGTCAAAATCGATTTTGTGGCCGGTATTGTGTGCATGTTGTGCTAGAGAAGAGGTGGTGGATTTTTGTTTTACGGCGTTTTTGTGCTCGTCTCTTCTGGCACTAATTTTCCTGTTTGTTTCGCCTATGTATGAAAGACCGCAGTCCTGACACGGAATCTCATATATGGTCTTCTAAGGCTATAATGTCTTTTGGTGTAGGTAGAATATCTTTAATTTTTTGGTTGGTTGTGTAAATGGTCTCAATTTGGTGTTTTCCTAGAAGTCTTCCTATTTTGTCTGTGATGCCTTTTTTACATATGGGAGAAATGCTTTTGTAGTATATGTCTTTCTTTCCTGTTTGTGTTGTTTATTTAGGGCCCACCGGATCGTGTTTTGACTATATCCATTTGAAAGTAAAACGTTTCGAAGGAGCTTGGTTTCTTGTTGCAAATGTTCCTTGTCTGTTAGGGTTTCTGATCGGTGAGCTAAGGATTTGGCAACGGAGAAGAGTTGGGCTGGGTGATGATGTGAGCTGGCATTTAAGTATCTGTGTGTATGTGTCGGTTTTCTATATACTGAGTGAGACAAAGAACCATCTAATTTTCTTTGAAGCAAGACATCTAAGATTGGTAGTTGTTCTGCTACTTCCCTTTCCAATGTAAATTTAATGTTTGGATGTATGTTGTTAAGGTGTTCCAGGAACTTGTTTAAGTTGTCTTCAACCGTGTTGCCATACCACAAAAGTGTCATCTACGTATCATAGCCATGTTTTCGGTTTATGTGGAGCGGTTTCTAGAGCTAGTGTTTCGAAATGCTCCATGTATAGATTAGCTAGTGCTGGTGACAATGGAGAGCCCATGGGTGCACCTTCTATTTATTTGTATTTTTGGCCTGAATAGACGAAGTATGTATTAGCGAGGCAGTGTTTTGATAGACTGATGACGTATTCGGGCAGGTTGTATTTTGTCTCTATGACAGACAGTGCTTCGGTAACTGGTACTTGCGTGAAAAGGGATACGACATCAAAACTGACAAGTAAATCATTTTTCTCTAGCTGCATGTTTTTTATGATTTGAATAAAATGTTTGTGAATTTTTCCCGTAAGATGCGGCTTTTTCCACATGATGTTGCAGAGTCATGGCTAGGCGCCACTATGTTTCTTGACGTATGGAGGAGGCTTTTGTAATACAGTTAGAGTTACATTACTGTAATCGAGAATCGAGTCACTCTTATACTGAGTCATAATTTTATTTTATTTGTTTATAATTAAACACATATATAGGTAGTAAATATTTATTTTACATTTTTATTACTAGGTTCTAGATTGAGACAGATTAATTTATTGGCTACTCTGTCGCTAAGAAAAAATATTAAAATACATATTAAATTTTAAGATGACAGGGGCCTAATTAATTTAGTCTAGGTAAGGATTTTATTTTAAAAGCAATCACAGTACGAAAGACTAACTGCGCAGGTCCAACTTGCGCTTGACCGTTGTTTTTTTTTTTATGAAGTTTACTTCTTATCTCGGTTCGGTACGGTACCTTTTTACCTGCATTATACATCTAACCACTCTAATTACCAATAAATGATTCTAGATTCAACTAAATTTGTGTTCGGCATAGTAAGGATTGTATTTATTTAACAATATCGCCGCGCTATTTTGATCTTTTTTTGGATAAATTCTTTTTAACCAGTTTTTTGTATGCACTTTTTTAAATCCCATAATTAAAAGGGGACATCTACGATAATTATTATAAAGAAAATTAAAAGATAAAACACAAAATTGTTACTTTCTCCTGTAAAACATTCCATAAAACCACTATTTATTTTGCCATTTACATGCCCTGGGGATATAAAAATTTTATTTTTATAGAATATTTCTGAAGTAAAAGGAAAATTCAAAATTTGGCTCACATCAATTTATGGGGCTCACAGTCTACTAAGGTTAAAAATATAAATGAATATATTTTTTGTTG
>CM032446.1:47770694-47923194 GCA_019049505.1 Pachyrhynchus sulphureomaculatus
GATTGAATACTCTGGGATGTCCAATTTAAATGTAGATTTTAACTTTCTGAACGCAGACCAAGCTAACGAAACTGTTCTATCCAAGTCAGCCTTTAAATTATTTTTTGTCCTAAATATATTAATGTTTGTACCTTTCCTGTTCTTTTACCTTCTATTAATAGTTTCTGGCTGCTAACTTCACTTTCGTTGTTCAAATATTTGGTTTTGGTGAAGTTTATTTTTAGACCTATTTCTCGAGACTTGATATTTAATTCTAGCAGCATTTCTTGTAATTCTTCTTTTATATTGGCGATCAGAATGACATCATCTGCGAACCTTAAAGTGATTTAGTATATATATATATATATATATATATATATATATATATATATATATATATATATATATATATATATATATATATATATATATATATATATATATATATACATATATATATATATATATATATATATATATATATATATATATATATATATATATATATATATGTATATATATATATATATATATATATATATATATATATATATATATATATATATATATATATATATGTATATATATATATATATATATATATATATATATATATATATATATGTATATATATATATATATATATATATATATATATATGTGTGTGTGTGTGTGTGAGTGTTGTAGTGGTTTTTCGGGTATCCAGTGTTAGCTTAAAGTCCCTTGATGGACGGTTTCGCTGACTTTTCGATGGAATCTCATCCATCTTTTTCAAAGACCAATAAAAAAAAAAAAAAAAAAAAAAAAAAGCGTTGATAACTAGACGATGTCTTGGTGATGAATGTCATTCGTCCCCAAGACATCATCATAGGAAAAGTTTTAATATGTGTTAGACAATTCTGTTTGTTTTTAGAACTATAAAGTATGAGGCTTTGAAAATGCCCAAAAAATTGGGCGAAACGTCAGAAAAAAAAAAAAATCGTTTCATTACCGAACCTAAATACCCAATAATATGAAAATCACCTAATTAATAAAAATAAGAAAACAAGTATATATATATATATATATATATATATATATATATATATATATATATATATATATATATACATTATAATTGTAAAGTCGATACCTCATTTTGTTAGAAAATTATCTTGCAATGGAGGAGACTGTCTCTCGAACGGAAATCAGAAACTTTGTTTCTTCATCTAGGAACCTTCAAACGATAAGAAATACAATGTAATATATTGCTAATGCCATTACACAGCTTTGACCCCCCTATAGATCTTTATATTGGGCTCCTGAGTTTGCGTATTTTCAAATTAAACAAAATGGTTTAAGGTAAAAATCAAACAACGGTTTATAATCAATAATATACTCGTATTATAATTAAAAAATAAAGCGGGTAAAAAACTTATATTATATTTATTATTTTAAGGGTTATATCTTCTCTGTGTCGAGAAAGTTAGATTAATTGCAATCCACAGGGATTAATTGTTCAGAATAAGAGTCTAGTTAACCGCTTAAATTACAGCACATTCGTTTAGCTACGTGGGTGAGTAGCTGAGATAAACAAAAAAACAGGGTGAACACTATAAATACCATTTTATAATGTTTTCGAAAATTGTGTTTTTTCTCCTACTTTCTAATGTTTTATTAAGAAGCAACAACAAGAATGAACATACGTGCAAAGTTATGTTGCTATAGCAACAGGTCCAAAATAACCTTTGAAAAGTGACACTCAGCAGAACGTTATTTACTAATAAGCAGAAAATATTGTGTCTATCTTAAAATTTATTATTAAACGAAAAAAATATTATGTAAATAATTTATAACTCAAAACTGATTTTGCTAAGCCAGTTTGTCAATAATACTTAATTATCGAATTTTTATTGCCTTTACTGTTCTCTCTTTAATTTTAATCAATGTTGCTTATATATATATATATATATATATATATATATATATATATATATATATATGTTTATATATACATATATATATATATATATATATATATATATATATATATATATATATATATATATATATATATATATATATATATATACATATGATAAATACATGAAGGAACACCAATTTATCACTACATATCTTAAAGGTAATAACAATAAAATGTATTTTAAAATTATATTATAAAAAAAAAACCGGTCAAGTGCAAGTTGAACTTGCACAATTAGTGTTCCGTACGTTAATTGTTTTTAAAATAAAATTTTTTGTTAGGGTGGTATAAAATGATCAGTGACTTCACAAAACACATCCCAATTAAGTTTTCAACAAAGTTTGTTTCAAATCTTTACTAAAAAACTGGTGACCTTGAAATTTTGTTTTTTTTTATATACCAAATAAATTATTAAAGATAATGCACTCTTGATAATTTTCGTTCAATCTATACCCCGTGGAGAATATTCTAGAATTTTTTCAAAATTTTTTGATCAGTACTTTTCGAGATAAGGTAGGGGACAGCGCTTTTTCGCGATTTTTTAAAAGTAATACGAAGAAAAGTGTGCGCAAGTATTATATTATATATATATATATATATATATATATATATATTTTACTGGTGTTTTCACAAGCTTTCATTTGACACCACACTCGATGACCTAGTAAAAAATTTTTTTTTTCACTTCCGATTTCACCCTTCAAAACGAACCCCTTAAGTCAAAATTTATGTTACGGTGGTATAAAATGATCAGTGACTTCACAAAACACACCCCAAATGAGTTTTCAACAAAGCTTGTTTCCAATCTTTACTGAAATCTGATGACCTTAAAATTTTTGTTTTTTTTTTTTTTAAATATCAGATAAATTAGGCAATGCACTCGTGATAATTTTCGTTCAATCTACCCCCCGTGGAGAATATTCCAGGATTTTTTCAAAATTTTTTGATAAGTACTGTTCGAGATAAGGAGCGGGACAGCGATTTATCGCGATTTTTTGAAAATAATACAAAGAAAAGTATTACATTATATATATATTTTTTACTCGTGTTTTCACAGCCTTTCATTTGACACCACACTCGATGACCTAGAAAAAAATTTTTTTTTTCACTTCCGATATCACCCCCCAAAATTAACCCCTTAAGTCAAAATTTAACTTTCCAAACTACAATGCTCTGATGAGGCCATCAATTCCTATATTATACCAAATTTCAAGTTTCTATGACAAATAGTTTCGGATAAAATCGGGGTGTGACAGGCAGACAGGCAGACAGACAGACAGACACCGAAGTGATCTTATAAATGTTCCGTACGGAACACTAAAAAACTAGTCAAGAATAAGTTGGATTTGCTCAATTAGTGTTCCGTACCGTGATTACCTTTAAAATAGAAATTAGCTCCCTAACAGCCAATAAATTAATTTAGCTCAATCTAGAATCTAGTAGTAAATGTAAAACAAACATTTACTACCTAAATATTTGTTTATTGTTGTTATAAACAGTTAAAATAAAATTACTTTGTCTTCGGTACTTATCCGTTGGTCACCAGTCATTATGATATTATTGATTTTACCGAATACGTAGTGATATTTCGTAACTTTTAGACCGGGTTGAATTCTCAGTTTCTTAAACCTTCACCATTTTGTCATACCACATATTTTTTTATATTATCAAACTTAATACACTCCTGATAATTTTCGCTCAAACTACACTTTATTTAGACTATTCTAAATTTTTTTAAAATTTTTTTTTCGAGAGTTTTGGCCATTTTTTTAAATAATGGAAAGAAAAGTGTGCGCAAGTACTACATCATATATATTTTTAAACTCGTGTTTTCACAAGCTTTCATTTGACACCCCACTCGATCACCTGGTAATTTTTTTTTTCATTTCCAATTTCACCCTTAAGTCAAAATTTAACTTCCAAAACTCTGATTGGGCTATTAATTCCTATATTTGGGCCAAAATTTAACTTTCTGTGTCAAAGGAGAGGATTAGCTGTGACAGATGGACACCGAAGTGATTTCATAAGTGTTCCGTAAGAAACATTAAAAAAAACATAAATTAATTTTTTAGAGAAGTATTAAGGCAATTATAAGATAACTAAGTGGAATGATACTTTATTATTTTAGAAAACATATCAATACACGTAATAAACATAATCCTCTTTTCGAGTCTAGCTTTAAAATTGTTGTTTCATTTTATCAGAGCGTGGGTAACAAATTATGTAGCAAAACGCTTTAATACAAGCTATTACCCTGTTTGGTGGTTATTAGAAGTAATGTTGCATGGTAGAAAAATTATAATGCTATTCTCTTTAAAATAATCTTCTCAGGGTAATCTCACGCACCTTTTCTGGACATTGGACCCAAGTTTACTTCCTCAGAACTTCACCCTATAAAATAATTTTTTGATGGAAGTACCAAGAGTACATGGTTTTTGAACGTTTAGAGCCTCTAAATTCACTTTAAATTCAACTTGGTTACTATCATTCCACAATAGAATTTGTTCCAGGTTTTTGATAAGCTCAACAACATCTGCTGTCAAAGTAAATGAAGAAATAAGTTTACTGTCATCGGGGACATTACCGCGCCTTGAGGCATCCCGATGTTGATAGTGAAGAAATATGTAGAACGTTCACTGAGGAAATACGGGAGCTATAAACAAAACCTTTCAGACATATAATAAGAATGCAGCTTAGCCAACAATCCATTATGCTAAACACAGTTGAATGCATTAGATATCTCAAAAGCAACTTTTTGAATTCTTTCCAAATAGAAGATCTGTTAGTCTCTCCTTATGAAAGTTAGTGGTGTTCTCCCTGGAAATCAACAGTATAAAGTGTTTTAGCTAATAATTTGGCTTTTCTCAACAGGAGTTGTTGCAATAGTATTATCTGGTCGTGTAAAGTCGTAACCGATTTATTTAAATTTTGCCTAGTGGCCTTAGCAATCTACCAAAAAGACTTGAAATTTTTCGGACAGGTCAGAAGTTTGTTTTTAATTCTTTGATTGTGAGTCTCGGTGGTTTCATCGAGAATTAGTTGCATCTATCCGGGATTTTGAAGCCATTGTCAGTAGGAAAGACCGCCGGTTTATTACTTTCTTCACGTTTGTTACGTCGGAAAGGGTACTGATTGAACGTTTTCGGGGTCCACCTATATTTCTCCTTCCTACTGGCGAATCATTTTTCGTATAAAAATTAAAATAGTATTCCTATTAGCTAGTCGTGATAAAAGCGGAACTCACCGATGTTTACGGAGACTGTGCAACTTCGTTATCGACCATAAAATATTGGACAGCTGAATTCAAACGTGGCCGTACAATAATTTTTGATGAAGAACATCCAGGTCGTCCAAATGAGGTCACCTCATCAGAAATGATTGAAGAAATCCATGATATAGTGATAAATGATGGGAGAGTGAAAGTTCTTGAGATTGCTGAGACTCTGGGAATCTCAATTGAATGGGTGCAGAACATTTTAACAACTCATTTGGATATGAGAAAGCTTTCCGCAAGATGGGTGCCGCGATTGCTCAAAATTGACAATAAACACACATCTGTGTCAACTTCAAAAGAATGTTTGGCGATGTTAAAGAGTAATCGGGATAATTTTTGGCATTGACAAATAATTGTTGACGAAACATGGATTCATCACAACACACCAGAGACCAAAGAACAGTTCAAACAGGGGGATTTCTGTGGCGAACCGGCACCGAAAAAGGCCAAGGCGACTTTATTGGCCAACAAAGTCATGGCCACATTGTTTTGGAATGCATGCGGCATAATCCACGTCGATTACCTTGAAAAGGGCAAAACGATTAATATATCAACTTTTGGATCGTTTTAACCATGCTGTGAAAGAAAAATGTCCGCATTTGGCGAAGAAAAAAATTCTCTTATATCAAGACACACGCGTGCGCTCTTGTGTCATCGCCATGGCAATATTTCATAAGTTAAGATACGAATTGCTTTCGAATTCACCATATTCGCCAGATTTAGCCCCCAACAATTATTTCCTATTTCCCAGTATGGAAAAATGGTACGGTGGAAAAAAAATAGCTGAAACGATGAGGTGATTGCTGAAACAAAAACCTATTTTGAAGGGTTGGAGAAATCGTATTTTTTAGATGGGATACAAAAGATAAAAAAAACGTTGGAGTAAGTGTATCGAACTAAAAGGAGACTATGATAAAAAATAAAATAAATTTTACACATAAAAATGTTTTTTTCTGTCAAGATCAGGTACTTATCGTACAACCTTCGTATAATTAAATTGTTTTTACTTCTTTGATTGTCTGTCTCGATGGTTTCACCGATTTATTGTTTGCATCTATTTTGGGATTTTCAAGCCATTATTAGAAGGTAAGACTGAAGGTTTATTACTTTTTTTCACGTTTGTTGCGTCGAAAAGGATATTGATTCAACGTTTTCGGGGTCTACCTATATTTCTCCCCCCCTACTGGTGAATCATTTTTTATATAATAATTAAAATAATGTGTCTATTAGCTAGTAATGATTATTTCATTACTAATAGAATTTTAATAGTTTTGTAATCCTAGTTATTATTACGGTATTATATCTTCAAATCAGTTTATCTTTATCATCGCATCCTTATTCTGTACGTAATCATAGGAATATAGTCGATATAATCAAATTTTCCATAAAAATTATCCGGAAATAGGATTAGTTACAATTAAACTGGAACCAATAATTTTAAGATTTTGGAAGATAAAAATGTCGTACGAAAATATATGGTTCACTAATGTTCCTTTTAAACTTCCATTATCCTTATAAGTCCTCCTTCTAAAAATATATTTCTGGATTCTAATACGGCAATAACCTTTTATTATTTTTACCGATTTCAGTATGACATAACCCAACGTATATATCAGGTATTTTACTCCACCGTAAATCCTTATATCTTCTATAAAAATGTCACTACTTACAGCTTCTTGAAACGGGTGTTATATCCAGGTTCGACATTGATTATTATTGTCACATCTCGAAGCTCTTCAGGACAAGAAGACATCGTCAGGTTTATATATTTTTAGCAGGACCGGGCTTTTTATACAATACTGAAGCTAAAGCCTTGTTTAATACGATATAATGGGTTATTTCAGTTTACCTGATAAAAATTCTTTTAGTCATTTATAAATTAAAGTGCCAAACATTAATTACATTTCTGTTTTTACGATACATCTTCTGAATAAAGAACCGGGGTTCTAGAAAACTGTAGAAAATTGTAACGCGTATTATTGTGTATTTTTTTTTTATTGAACCTTAAATCCTTCATTAGTGTTGTACCAGCCATTTTATAATATTTAATTTGCTACAATTGATAGAAAAAAAGATCCAAAAAGATGACGAAATACATATGACCTTTATAGAGCTTAAGAAGGCATACGATAGTGTACCGAGAAATAAACTTTGGCATGTCTTGAGAACAGTAGGGATAAAAGAAGGGATGATAACAACAATAAAAGAGTTATATAATGAAAATACAGGATATGTGAAACAGGGACGCTATCTCTCGGAAGCTATCCATATTACAAAAGGTCTAAGACAAGGGTGTTGCCTTTCACCAATCTTATTTAATATATTTGTAGACAACGCTCTAAAGAAGTGGAACCGCACTTGCCAAAGCATGGGTATCCCCATTAGTGATAAACACCTATTATCGTTAAACTTTGCAGACGACCAAGTAATAATAACACAAGATGCACTCGATATGGAATATGTATTCAAGAGATTATACACAGACTACAAGGAATGGGGACCAGAGATGAGCCTTGAAAAGACGGAGTATATGGTTATGAACTCGAAAATAGAATTTGATATCTTAATTAACAACGATACACATGTCAGCAAGTCAAGGAATTTAAATATCTAGGAGTATTGATTGACAACAAAAATGGTATAGGTAAAAAGGAAATACAGAATAAAATACAAACAGCCAGAAGGATCATAGGAGCACTTAACTCAATATGGTGGGATCAAAATATAACTACACAAAACAAAAAGAGAATTGGAAAAACAACGGTAGAAATGGTTTTAAGTTATGATAGTGAACTGTGGGTAATGAAAGAAGAGGATAAAAGAAAAATAACGACGATAGAGATGGATTACCTGAGAAGAAGCGCCGGAGTGTCCAAATTCCAACACATAACAAACCAAGAAATATGCAACAGAACAGCAGCAACAGAAACAATTATAGAAATAATAGAAAATAGAGATTTAAAATGGTTTGGACACCTACTCAGAATGAACGATGCAAGATGCCCCAAAAGGCTCTTGAGATGGAAACCACCGGGAAGAAATAAAAAAGGATGACCACGTAGATCCTGGAATGAAGATATGAGACAAGCCATGAGGTCACGAGGAATAGACAACAATTATACAACACTTAGTTGTATAATTGTTATATATTACTCGTGTATATGTACAGTTAAACCCAAATATATACGAGGCTGGTTTAAAAAGTCCGTGTAAAGTCCGAGAGATGGCACCACCGGCGCGTATCGAGGTCATGTTTAGTTAGTAGCATCTCTTGAATGAACGCACACCAAGTTTCAGCCATATTGGTCTATTTCTTTGTGTTTGGCATTCGTGTGAATCAAGGAAGTCGAGTGATTTTCAAGAAATGGACGAAAAAGAATTTCGTGTGGTGATTAAACATTACTTTATGAAAGGCAAAACGCCTCAGGAGACTAAAGAGAAGCTTGATAAACATTATGGTGACTCTGCACCTTCGATTAGAACAGTTTATAAGTGATTTCAAAATTTTCGGACTGGCCATATGGGCACAAGTGACGCTGAACGTTCTGGACGGCCTGTGGAGGTTACGACTCCAGAAATCATTGATCAAATCCATGATATGGTGATGGATGACAGAAGAGTTAAGGTGCGTGAGATTGGTAGTGCTGTGGGCATCTCGACTGAGCGGGTACATAATATTTTGCATAAACATTTGGACATGAGAAAGCTATCCGCAAGGTGGGTGCCGCGATTGCTCACGCTTGACCAAAAACGGAATCGTGTGAAGTGTTGCAAGGATGGTTTGCAGCTGTTCCAGAAGAATCCGGTGGACTTTAAGCTTCGTTTCGTCACTGTGGATGAAACATGGATACATTACTATACTCCTGAGACCAAACAACAATCTAAACAATGGGTTACCAAGGGGGAATCTGCATCAAAAAAGGCGAAGACCGTTCCTTCGGCCGGAAAGGTTGTGGCGACTGTCTTTTGGGATTTGCAAGGGATAATCCTCATTGACTATCTGGAAAAGGGTAAAACTATTACAGGTGAATATTATTCATCGTTATTGGATCGTTTGAAAACCGAGTTGCAAGAAAAACGCCCGCGATTGGCCCACAAGAAAGTTCTTTTCCATCACGACAACGCACCAGCACACACCTCAGCAGTTGTGGTCGCAAAATTAATGAAAATAGGATTCCAACTCGTTTCACATCCCCCTATTCTCCAGACTTGGCTCCCTCGGACTACTATTTGTTCCCCAATTTGAAGAAATGGCTGGTGGGACAAATATTTTATTCAAACGAGGAGGTGATTGCAGACACTAATGGATATTTTGCAGACTTGGACAAATCCTATTATTCGGAAGGGATCAACAAACTAGAACATCGTTGGACGAAGTGTATAAGCCTAAAAGGAGACTATCTCGAAAAATAAAAAAGGTTTACCCCAAACACATAAGTAGTTTTTTTATTTTTGCACGGACTTTTCAAACCAGCCTCGTATATATATATATATATATATATATATATATATATATATATATATATATATATATATATAATTTGCTAAATGTCTAGTTATAATGGTAAGAATGGCAGTACTCTTTGACAAATTTTCGGGAAATGAGTTTCAATAAAAGAGTTGTGACTGAACTTTGTGTTAAACTTGTTTACCGAAGTACAAAAAATGGTTAAAAAGCATATTGGGATAAATGCTTATCTTGTTTGTGTGTAACTGATTTAAGCGATCCAGTGAGGTCGTGTGATTCTGGAGAGCCACGACGAATCAGGCCTGGACTGAGCAAAGATGGTATCTATTCGTCTTATCGTCTATAATATTCATTAAATTGATGATTTCCAGATCAACTGAGAACACTATTTTTAACAAAGGTTTGCGCATTTGTAAACTGAAGTCGCAAATTATTTTCTTCTCACTTCGTTTGGCATTGTGAGACAGTTTTTGAGTATTAACAAAGTTGGTAGTTAAATTCTTCTTCTTATTCTACGGACGTAGGCGGCCTTACCTGTGGTTCGTGCCTTTTAAAGGGGACTTACAGATTATTACCTGTTCCGAACGGCTAAAGTGAGAGGGCTTAACTGGGTATGATATTACAGGTGGTTTGTCATCACCTTCCTGAGAGAGGTGATCATCACCTTGTAATTTCTGTTTAAATTTATTCTTTTTCTTTCGAACCGAGTAGTTAAATTATATGTCACATTCATCGAGTTTGGTACACTGAGACATCTTCCTCTTTCCCTACTGTACTTGCTGGAGAAAAGAAAGCGCTATAAGGCCACTGAAAATGTTGAAGAGGCTGTGATCACGGCTCTTAACAATAACCCAAGCATAGCTAACAAAGATTCATTTAGTGAATTAATTGACCATGGAAAAGGAGTGCCGAAGCTATCAGAGTGCATGGATTGTAGTAAATAATTTAAACAATTTTAAAGTGTTCTAATTTTCATAAAAGGAAAAGTTTCCGTTGAATGAAAAGTCACTAAGTTAGAGTTTAAGAAAAATACATTTGATAATATGTTGTTAATAGTGCAAATACATTCCTTCGATGTTTTTTTATAATATTTTAAGTATAAGCTGCTATGTTGCAAAATTAAGAGGTATTATTTTTTTAAAAAATACCCATGCTCTTGGTATCTATAAAGGTATTTGTTTTTTAGGTATTATAACTATCTGACAAAAGTTTTCATGACATTTGTTCAATTAGATTAGAACTAAAATGGAGTTTTAAGCAATGAATTTGCATAAAATTTATTTTCAGAGTCTAAATGTCTTAGAAAGTTATTAGCGTGATGAATATTTAGCCAGATTAAAATTGATTCAAATCGTTTAATATGGATAGAGGATCAGTTGAAAACGAATTGTGTTTTCCGTGACAATCTAACAGAAGGAAACAACGAAATAAGAAACCAGTGCTCAATAAATGCAATTTAATTATTTTGTGTGATCCAATACAATCCATTTTAACAATTTGGACTTGTTTCTTCTTATCTCCTCTCGTTCCCAAACAACTGCACTTTCAGCGAAAACATTGTCGTGTTGAGATGTTTAAAGAAATTTCCTTTATAACGCTAATCAAAACTCGACTAAATTGTACCCGAGCTAGTCTTATTGTAGTCCACCAAATTACATTATAACTACATCTAATGCTGGAATAATTCCTTCACAATCCTTGAGTAACATTTTAACGTACGCTTTATTAGCCCTATTCGTTCCTTAGTTGCTCGCTTTAACGGAACAATAAGTGGTCCGAGATTATATTATTTTCATTATTGTGCATGATAGTACATGACTATCCAAAGCGATCACCCATCCAAATAGTAACCACAGTCTATGCAGGTTAATTCCACTGGTGCTTTCGGTAAAACTGTACAGTTTAAATTTTATATTGTTGGCTTTGTTAGAAGCCTTCTATTGTGGCAAAAATTGAAATATTTGAACCAAAATCGTGGACCCACTATATATAAAATGGAATACAATGCTAAGTAAACAGGTTTAAATATAGATCCGAAATTTAAAAGCACTAAAAGAGCCTCAGAAAACAGCACTAAGAAAAAGATAACACGCTTCCAAAATACTACTGGGCTTGATAAAAGAACGCAATGAGTCAAAACTCAAACAATTGCTCAATGATTAAAAAGAGATAGGAAGATCTTTCTCTTGTTTGCCAAAATATTATTATCTAAATGCCTTTATACCGGTCCTCTTCACTCGAATTTTACTTTACGCATTTTTAGTGTTCCGTATACACTTCGATGTCTGTTCGTCTGTCTATCCGTCAGTCACACCCGGTGAGTTTCTTTGAAACTATTTGACATAGAAAGTTGAAATTTGGCATAATATAGGAATTAATTGCTCCATCAGAGCCGTGTAGTTTCCAAAGTTAAATTTTGACTTAAGGGGTTAGTTTTGGGGGGTGAAATCGGAAGTGAAAAAAAAATTATTAGGTCATCGAATAGGATGTCAAATGAGAGCTTGTAAAAATTTGATTCAAAATATATATATAATGTAATACTTGCGCACATTTTTCCTTGTTTTATTTAAAAAAAAAAAGGCCAAAAATCGATGTCTCACCTTATCTCGAAAAGTACTTACAAAAAATTTAGGAAAAATTCTGGAATATTCTCCACAGGGTGCAAATTAAACGAAAATTAGAAGTTCATTACCTTTAATAATTTATATGGCATTTAAAAAAAAGTTTAAGGTCATCAGTTTTCAGTAAAGATCGGAAAAAAACTTTCTTAAAAACTCATTTGGGGTGTGTTTTTGGCAGGTTTTTTTCATTTACACTACCACACTATGCAGAATATGGTATCCAAAAGACTGGTATGAATCTATAACAAAGATAAGTAATAATCTGGTATACAAATAATTTTTCATCGAAACAATAATTATTTTTAAAGATAAAGAAGAAGTGCAAACCTAAAATTTGAAAAACCAGTGTACAAAAATCTCAGTTCAGTCCTGGCGTTTTCCATAGGAATACGCTGTTTCTTAAGCTAGATGCGTGTAAGTTTTATAAATAGCGTCGATTGGATGTCGTAGTGCTAAAAAACATTTTTTATGATTATGTGTTATTGGTTTTTTTTACCGACGTATATGAACAGGCCGTAATTGAAAGAAAATCTTTTATACCTTAGAAAAAGCAATAGCGTGTTTTCAGTTTGCTGTCAGCCTTTTTTTAGATCCGGGGTTATGGGTTTATGTGTGTTTGGAATTAAAATTATTAGGGGTGCCCAAAATGTAGGCGTTCTCCTTTGGCCGTCTTTCCATAAATAAGTTTTCCTATAAAAATATAAATGGACTTTCACTTTGTAGTTAAATCACGTTGAACAGTAATGGTGAGAAACAAGGCTTTCTAACTAAGAGTGACCGCCTCAAATAACTTAAAAATAGTTGTTTCCATAAAATATTTAAATATGACAGAGAATTTTCAAATAATTTTTCCCTCTTCGTACTGCAGATATTCCTTATACAAATATACTCTCTTATGTTTTTTTTTAATGGGACTTCCAGGTAAAAAGATATCCCTACTAATATTTCACTATTTTTTGATCATTTTGTTCAAGAAAGTCTCTTTATGACGACATCGTTTCAAGTTTTTACAAAAACAATGAAAAAAAAATGGTATGAATCATTTTGTTGTTTCTCAAAATATTCACCTTTAAGATCTATACACCGTTGCATTCGTTCAAACCAATTCTCGAAATATTTTTTCCACTCTAAAGAACCTCAAAAACATAGTTTTGGAAGGATTTACTAGCTTCTTGATGTGATGAAAATTGCTTTCCACGTATCCTTTTTTGGCATTCGGGAATAAAAATAAGTCGTTAGGCTATAAATCACGTGAATACAGGCAATGAGACATTAATTCGATGTTTTTCGCCATCAAAAAATCAATACAGGAAGCAATCAAAGAACATCCGAATCTTGCATCTTTGACGATCATATCAGTAACGACACCACAAGAAGCGAAGGAAGTTAAAAAGGAGGAAAAGAAAGCGACGTCCCGTAAGGACACACGTTCTGTGTGAGACCTGACATTATCATGATGAAAAATGTTACTTCCGGTAAACAAATTGTGATATACAATTCAGCATTAACTGTTCTTCGATCCTCTAAAGCAATGGTTGCAACATGTCCAGTATAACCAAAGAAACAAGAGCTCATTTTCTGGGAAGTGCTTCGTGAACGAACCACTTTTGTTGGATTCGGTTCATCTCCAACAGTTGCTTGGTTTCTGGCTTGTCCGATGTGTCTAAGTTTCGTCTCCTGCTACGATGTTGTATACGGATGTCCTCGGTCGAATTTTTTGAGCATTTCCTTAGACCAACTGACACGAGTCTCTTTTTGAGTTTTCACAGCTAAATCTTCATGCAAAAGCGAATATACTCTAATCTTCGATATGCCTAAGGATGCCTCTATCTCACGGTAAGCTGATCCTCTTTGACCCTCTTCAGTCATGTTGCGCACAGCACCGATGTTTTTTGGAACAACAACCGATTTTGGTCGACCTTCACGAAATGAATCGCTGACGGAAGCACGGCCATGACGAAATTCTGCAAATCAATTGTAAAAAGTCCTTTCTGATGATTCATTACTAAAGGTTGAAAGAAGAGATTCGAGGCATTGTTGTTAAGTTAGGCCTTTACTAAAATCGTAAAAAATCATCCGACGAAAACCTTCACGTGAAATTTCCATTTGTTCGAAAAACAGTTTTTTTTAAAAAGCATACTGTAAACAAACTACTCGACCAATTTCTGAGCTGCCACTATTTCAACAATAAAAAATGTCTGATTTTACAGCAAAGGTAATGTCATATTTCAATAGCGCCACCTAGTGGTCGTTTGTAAAAATTTAAGAGGAGGCCCTCGTACACAGAGTAAAATATTTACATTTTCCGAGAAAATAAAATTTGAGAAAATAAATCGTATCTTCGCAGAGGTTTAGCCAATATCTGAAAATTTTAGTTATTCAATTTTGTAAGATGAATAATTAAAGCACTTTTATTTTATCTATTGTATTTTTCGCTACAGAAACCTATTTATTATTAAAATTATCATTTGCAACCAAGAATCTGATACGATTGCTTTTCTAACGGTACTTGTTCACTGATAAAAACTTTAAAAAAAGGATTTTGCTTGTTTGTTTTTAATTTTAACTAAAAGAATCATTATTGTCCTGAAAAACAAGGTTAGATCGATCCACTAAATGTTTCGTGTTTTATGGTTATTTTATTATTTTAATTATTGTTTGCAGTTATTGTATAATTTACATTATGGTAATGTGTTTGATTTAATTTCCTTATTTATACAGTTTTTTTTAGTTAGCTTTCTTTTTCAAGGCCTTTTTCTGTATCGCTTGCAAGGAGTTTCTACATGTTTTACGTATATAAGTCCATATTTGTCAGTGATATGGAAGTCCTAGCCTTCTGAACATTTTAAAGACTGTTCTGTAAGTACCACAGGAATTAAATTGTGCGTAATTTTTTTTATGAGTTTAGTAATATTATTAAAGGTTTCATTTGGTAGTCATCATGTTGCGGTTAGTCAGAAAAAAGCCTTACACAACGGGGGAGCGCATTAGGAGAATTTCTCTCCGAGACTTTACCGCTTTTAGTGATAATGTGGTGGAGTCTCCCAATCCCTCAGCGTGTTGTCGATCACTGCACCTGGATATTTCAAAAATGTAATGTTCCAGATTTTAGATTTGCATCTTCAGCCATTTAAGATTTAGCAGACTTAAGAATTGAAGCCAGGCGATCATTTAATATGCCGAGAATTTGTCGATTATGTAAGAGAAATTGCTTAATACCTTCAGGAATACTCTGTGCATACACAATGAGTAATAAGAATTTTGATGTTGTCAATTTATTTAGTCATACCCTTTAAAAATGAGGCTGGAATTGTAGTGACTACCAATAGTGAATATTATATTGAGATAATGTCGCATTTTTATGGCTTGACTTGGACGGTATCGACTTTTATGATGATGATAAGAAATTCCTTCGATCTCACACCGTGCGAAATTGTTATTGAGAGTGTCATGAAGTCATAAGTTTATAATGCGATACTAAGAACGATTCCAAAATAGGAAGCAGAAATTCGAAAATCATATTTATGCGAAAAAGAAGTCCAGTATTTTCTAAAAAAAATCGAAGATACAAAATGAGCTATGAAGGATATTTTTCCGCGCATTTTATTCCAGATTTAATGGTAACGTTTACCCATTAAAATAATGTAATAACTTTACCTAAATGAAATACTTTTCCTTAAATTGGAACCTGCGATTATTTTGGGACATCTTTTATATTTTCAACGTATTTTGAAGCAAAAGTTTGCTGGAACCATTCAATAGCATTCAGCATAAATAAAACGGACTTAACTATTTCAGCTGCAACCTGATCCTTTCATATTGGTCTCTGGTCGTAATAAAGGCTGCAGTGTTTGACACCATTGCACCTTGCAAGTCTGTCACCTCTAAATCTTCATGAGGAGGAGTTTGAGTAAACTTAGAAGAGAGTCATTTGAGTTTTTGCTTAATTGACTTTGATTCCCCAGTGATCAAACCAATTTCATAGTTTGGTTAGTTGTGCCTGTTAGTTTTTTGAAGATGCTCTAATCGTAGGGTCATTGGCATACGGTGCTTTGTATGATTTGCCTTAAGGATATCAGCAGTGTAGAGATTCATTAATATAATATACTAAATTAACAATAGTGGTGACAACGGAGAGTTTGTGGGACTCTAGCCTCCATTGTTTCTTCTGTCAGGGACTATCGATCCATATAGCGAATGTTATTAACTTAAGACACAACAATAAATATTTAGTTCAGTTCAAGATACCGATTACGAAGATACTAAATTTCGGTTCTAGTCGACGTATATAAATGTCTAATTCCCAGATTATTATTAGACTGATGCGTCTATCCCTCTAAAGACCATACTTACATAGTATTGGCGTAAGACTGCAAGTTGAGCACCACTTAAAATATTAGTCAGAAATCTTGTTTTTTAAAATATTAGTGTTCCTCAAACCAATTTTTAATACAACTACTAAAGATTATCTTACTGAAAACTATTGCACAATATAAATAAATAAATAAATTTTATTAAATCCATTGGACAGTATAAAATCTGTATGGATCAGGTCAATGTACAAAACTTTTACGATACTATAATTAAATACATGTATTTCTACCCTAACTATAAATTAAATTATAAAAGTAAACTTAAAGCAATTAAAAAATAAAAAAGAAAACAAAAGAAAACACACATTTATTACAAGCGTAAATTAATGAATTATAATACGTGAAAAGTAAAGTTTAGAGATATTCAGGAGTTAAACAGTTCAAATATTCATCCAAGCTATAAAAGCTGTCATATATTAGAAATGGCCCAATGACGTTTTAAAATTCTTTCTCATTGGAGATCCATTTAAATCTATCCGATAACTTATTATAAATCTTGGCACCAATATAATATATATTGTTTTCAGTAATGCTAAGGGAATGAATTTGATACACCATAGTCTTGGAATTATGATATTGAAAATATTGTTTAAACTTGTGAATATTCTTTCTTACAAATAGGATTACGTCAAATATACTCAGCGAGGGTAATGTCATGGTTCCCTATTTTTTAAAAATAGGTCGGCATGAAGCCAACCCATGTGCCTCAGAAATCATTCCTATTATACGTTTTTGTATTTTAAATACAATAAAACTTGTCAAAAGCGGCCACAAAAAATTTAGGAATATTGGACGTTTAAGACGGGTGGCCGTTATTCCCAGGTTTTGCGCCCTATAAATAAAACACATATATTTTTCTATTTTTAAACATTTTCTTTATTTTACTAAATAGAGGTAGCATACACACAGATTGAAAAATTAAAATGATTTAATAATATAAAAAAATATTTTGAATGTACAGTATATACACTATAGTAATATATACATAATATGGATTTTTAAAAAATGTATTGTTTAAAATTTTTTAGCTTTGATTTTCGCCCTAACCTTAACTAACCCCTCAAGTCAAAATTTAACTTTCAAAACTACACGGCTTTGATGAGGCCTTCAATCCCTATAGTAGTACCAAATTTCAACTTTATATATCAAATAGTTTTGGAGAAAATTGGGTGTGACAGACGGACAGACGGACAGACACCTAAATGATCTTATAAGTGTTCCGCACGGAACACTCAAAAGATATCGAAAATCTAATAGCACCACGTGAAAGAGCCGGAAATTTTACAAAAACATATAGATTATTTTTTCTTTAGTTTTACCGTAATTCAAAAAAATATATATATTTAAGATAAAATCGCTGGTTTAATCCCTTCAGTTGTAATGGGAATCATGCTTTATGAATAAATTAACATTTATGTATACCGTTAAATATTTTTAAATTGGTTATTAGGGGTTTGCTCGGGGTGCTGATTCAGAATCCGATGACGGATTTAAAAATTTCAAAATGGCGGATACAATATGACTGCTAGAGAGTACGTAATTCATTTTGAATTGTTGTGGCTGTTACTGGATGGAAATTCATAACGAATGTAATGAAAGACTGATTTTGTCAAATTTCCACTTTATTTAGTTTCACTGAAACTCTATGACGCGTTTCGCTATACTATAGCTTCGTCTGATACAAAATTTTGTATCAAACGAAGCTATAGTATAGCGAAACGCGTCATACAGTTTCAGTGAAACTAAATAAAGTGGAAATTTGACAAAATCAGTCTTTCATTACGTACGTAATTCATTTAATTTCTTTGAGTAATTTAGAATTTTTGTATTTTCAAAAACTGTTTTCTTTGTACTTGGATGTTTAAATGAATTAAAAAATATATATATATATATATATATATATATATATATATATATATATATATATATATATATATATAAGCTTAGACTTTTATCTTTTAGTTCTCACCTTTAAATATATTTTTTTTAATTTTAAGTTTAAATTGTATCATTATTAATAAGAAAAAAAAATATGTTTTTAAGAGCAAAATTACAAAAAAAGAGAAAGTATTTTTTAAGTTTTTAATGATTTGTCCGACTTTTTTTGACCAATTTTTACTGCTTTGGACGGTAAATAGCCGGCTGCGTACTACAGCAGGCTTATTTTTATATTTTAGAACTAAATTTTTAAATAACACAGACAACGTGGGTATTCTTAATTACTCTTATATTGAAACTTAAGGTATAATAATGATATATGTACAAGGATTTTTTTCAATACTATATTTTATTAAATATTTGTAATTTACTATAATTTTGTAATTTAACTATAAAGCAACAAAAATAAAAACTCTTAGTATCGTGTAAAAGCTGAAAGTCTTCTCTTCAAAAAGCTGTCTTTTAATTTTTTTACACTCTGAAAACAAGTAATATCGATTAACATTCGAGCGATTCACCTGTTTGGCGCGCTACACTTTTTGAATCATCTATCCAAATTTTTAATAACTTCTCACGCTAATAAAAAAAAAATGGAAAAATAATCTCTATACTATTTCTTTGTAAAATTTCCCGCCCTTTTATGTGGTGTTATTAGTTTTTCGATATCTTTTTTACTTCCGAGATGTTACCGAATAACCAAATTTTTTATTTTATTTTAATTTTGTGGGCTTAGGGTACATCAAACTTTAGCAAACTTCCAAAAAACTACCTGTGTGCTAAAATACAGCCTGTTAGTAGTTAATGAGAGCCCAGAACCCCTGGCGCCTGTACTAGCAAGAGTATCAAATGGAATAAACAAAGTTACAAACAATGATCCCATCGAAAATCCATATTTATAAAAACCTAAAAATGTAGCCAGAAAGACAATTTAAAACTGCTTTAGTTCCTTTAATCATCAATAAAATTTAAGTGCTGGTGTTTGCTTTACGACCTCATACATTGAGTAATATATAGGTCATGGGAACACACAATGCTGATGCGAATATAAATAAATGATAACACTCTAAAATCAAGCAGTAAACATAAAACCTACATCAAGGCGGTCATAGTTTAGAGCATAGAGGTGTTAAGACATCATTTATTAAAATTCTCAAGACAATTTATTTTATAACCAAACAAGAAAAAGAGGGAGGCAAAATACAAAAGGTTTATTATCTTTGACCTACTTCATTAAACTGTGACATTTTAGTAACAATTTTTACATAAATATTATAAAATATAGATCTATAACAAAAGACTGTTTTTAGTCAATTTCCACAGGTTTATTTGTAATTGTGATGACGCGTTTCGCTGTCGATGCAGCTTCTTCGGATCTACATTTTACACTGTCAAGTTAGGTTTAATGTTTACAATTTTATATAATTTCTTAATTATAATTTTACACCTATTTAAATTATATTGATAGAATTGGAAAACTCACACAGACATGGAATTAGGAGAATAAATTCAATAATGGTGAATTGTTTGAATCTACCTGGTCGTTGAGCAAAGTACCTGTAGTCCTTAATCGATTTATTTGCCTTGCCTCTAAAAGGTTTAATTTTAAACCTTTTTGTTTTTTTTTTTTAGTGTTCCGTACGAAACACTTATAAGATCACTTCGGTGTCTGTCTGTCTGTCTGTCTGTCACACCCGATTTTCTCCGAAACTATTTGACATAGAAAGGTGAAATTTGCTAATAATATAGGAATTGATGGCCTCATCAGAGCCATGTAGTATTGAGAATTAAATTTTGACTTAAGGGGTTAGTTTTGGGGGGTGAAGTCGGAAGTGAAAAAAAATTTTTTTTACTAGGTCATCGAGTGTGGTGTCAAATGAAAGCTTGTGAAAACACGAGTAAAAATTATATATATAATATTATACTTGCGCCCACTTTTCTTTGTATTATTTTTAAAAATTCGCGAAAAATCGCTGTCCCGGGCCTTATCTCGAAAAATACTTATCAAAAAATTTAGAAAAAATTCTGGAATAATCTCCACGGGGTGTAGATTGAACTAAAATTATCACGAGTGCATTACCTTTAATAATTTATATGGTATATAAAAAAAACAAAAGTTTCAAGGTCATCAGATCTCAGTAAAGATTGGAAACAAACTTTGTTGAAAACTCATTTGGGGTATGTTTTGTGAAGTCACTAATCATTTTATACCACCGTGACATAAATTTTGACTTAAGGGGTTCGTTTTGAGGGGTGAAATCGGAAGTGAAAAAAAATTTTTTTTACTAGGTCATCGAGTGTGGTGTCAAATCAAAGCTTGTGAAAACACGAGTAAAAAATATATATATTGTAATACTTGCGCACACTTTTCTTCATATTACTTTTAAAAAATCGCTGTCCCCTACCTTATCTCGAAAAATACTGATCAAAAAATTTTGAAAAAATTCTAGAATATTCTCCACGGGGTATAGATTGAACGAAAATTATCACGAGTGCATTACCTTTAATAATTTATTTGGTATAAAAAAAAAAACACAAAATTTCAAGGTCATCAGTTTTCAGTAAAGATTGGAAACAAACTTTGTTGAAAACTCATTTGGGGTGTGTTTTGTGAAGTCACTGATCATTCTATACCACCCTAACAAAAATTTTATTTTAAAAACAATCAACGTACGGAACACTAATTGTGCAAGTTCAACTTGCACTTGACCGGTTTTTGTATTTAAAATTTTGAAATTCTTATTAAACGTGTGATTCTCTGTTAAAAGATGATTAGCATATGTTGAGTTAGACCTTCTATGGATAAAACTTTTTTCTTGTTCTGTAATTCTTTGTATAAATGTACGTCCAGTTTGTCCTATGTATGTTTTAGGACATGACCCACATGTGTGCCAATTCCACGAACTTTACAATATCTCGAAGAATTACTTAGAACAACACAAAACAAGACTTTGGAGACGAAATTATTAGTGAATACTTAACATTATCTAAACTTTGTATGGAACAAAATTATTTCCAATATAACAATCAATTTTATGTTCAGAAAGAAGGAACAGCTATGGGTAATTGCTTATCACCTTTCATAGCCAATTTACTCATGGGTAAGTTTGAAATCGAAGCCAGTCAAGAATTCGAATATTTCCCAAGGGTATGGTATAGGTATGTGGATGATATTTTCGCGATTTTTGATACAAATAAAGCAAATATTGAGGATTTTATTTCTAAATTTTATAGCCGGTATGATTCCATTAAATTCACTTACGAAGTTGAGAACAAAGGACAATTGCCTTTTTTAGATATTTTAATTATTAAAAATAATAATAGATTAGAATTTGATATCTATAGGAAGGACACAGTAACAGATAGATATATTCCTAATGATTCATTTCATTGCAAATAACATAAATTAGCCTCATTACATTTTTTAGTCCATCGTTTAATCACTTTCCCTCTGAAGAGAGTAAACTTTAATAAAGAAAGGAATCGTATTACAAATATAACTATAGTTAATGGTTATGACGACGACTTAGTAAATAAGCTAATAAATAGACATAAGTTTAGGTTTAATATTCAGAATTCCACCTTTTTTACACGCGAAGAAAATAACACCAAGTATGTCTCCATACCATATAATCCGAAATATAGCAAGGGACTCAATAAGGTATTTAATAGTTTTTAGTCTATAAGTCATCAGACAATCTGAGGAATATCTTAGGAAATCCCAAAGATAAGATTCCTAATTGTGAGAAAAGTGGAATTTATGAAATTAGTTGTAATGATTGTGACAAAAAGTATGTTGGGCAAACTAAGAGGTCATATAAAACACGATTTAAAGAACATTTAGCACACTTAAAATACAATAGAACAGAAAAGTCTGGTATTGCCGAACATGCCCTTGAAGCTGACCATACTGTAACATTAGATAATCTAAGATTAATAAAAAATGTATCTGATAGGAGATTGTTAAACGCATACGGAAGTATGGAAATCATAAAATGTAAAAGTAGTTTAAATAAAGACATAGGGCCTATTCCTTATAGTCCCCTCTACTGGTTACTTGACCGGAACTATGTCATTAGTTCCGCTTGAGTAAATCAAGGGTTAGGCTAAGTATAAATAGGGTAGATTTGTAGTTTAGCTTTAGTCAATCATCGCTCCTGATGAAGCTAACATGGTTAGCGAAACGCCCGTCGAGTGCAAAAATAAAGTGTTTGGTGTAGTGGTGATATATACTGAGAAGTGACCCACATGTTAATTGATATACCTCTGATTTATTATCTTTATTGATTTGCGGTTTGTAGTTTTTGAGATATTTCCCTATAGTATTGTTTATAAGATAATTTTACTAAAGAATTAAACTACATAAAACAAGTAGCCGTTAACAACGGTTATTCAGTTACCTTAATCGATAACATCGTTAGGAAAAAACTTAGAAACGAGGCAATCTCAGAAATATACCCATGTTTTAAGGACAGAAAAACCACATTTAAATACTTAACCTATTTCGGCAAACTAACAGAAAAACTGTGGAAATTTTTAAATCAAAAAAAATATCAACATAGCTTACAAGAAAAACAATACTATAGGGAAATATCTCAAAAACTAGAAACCGCAAATCAAGAAAGATAATACATCAGGGGAATATCACTTAACATGTGGGTCATGTCCTAAAACATACATAGGACAAACTGGACGTACATGTATACAAAGTATTACAGACTACGAAAAAAGTTTCATCCATAGAAAGTCTAATTCAACATATGCTAATCATCTTTTAACGGAGACTCACAGGATTAATAAGAATTTCAAAATTTTACGTACCCAACAAAAAGGTTTAAAACTAAACCTTTAGAGACAATGCAAATAAATCGATTAAGGACTACAGGTATTTTGCTCAACGACCAGGTAGATTTAAACAACTCACCATTATTGAATTTATTCTCCTAATTCCATGTCTGTATGGGTTTTCCAATATTATCAATATAATTTAAATAGGTGTAATATTATAATTAAGAAATTATATAAAATTGTAAACATTAAATCTAACTTGACTCGCTCCTGATGAAGCTAACATGGTTAGCGAAACGCGCGTCGAGGGTAAAAATAAAGTGTTTGGTGTAGTGGTGATATATACTGAGTTGACTAATCTAGATTAAGTTAGAACAAGTCCTAGTTTAAGTTAATAATAAGCCCTATGTCAAGTTAGCGTAAGTCTTAGGCTAAGGTAGTTTAAGGCTTATTATTAAGAAAACCATGTATCATAAATCACATTTCCTAGGTTAAGTTAGTATAGGACCACTAGTATAAAAGCTTAGGTTAAGTTAGTATAAGCAAACCTATCTAATAAGTTTCTTTTGTAACCATTCATTTAATGTAAGCAAGAGGCCTAATCTTGCTTTTTAAAAGTAATAAAGACAACGATCCTAACTTGACAGTGTAAAATGTAGATCTGAAGAAGCTGCATCGACAGCGAAACGCGTCATCACGGTTATAAATAAACCTGTGGAAACTGACTAAAAACAGTTTTTTATTATACATTTATAATAAATTTCCATCAAGTAGAAGCTACAACCATCCGAAATATAAAATATAAGTTTGAATTCTTAGGAAAATCAATGATATCTACTCTGTAGATACAAAATTTCGGCTTGTTACAATCTTTAAAATGTAACGTATGGCTTTCTTCCATAAGTTTCAAAAATCCTATTCCATTCTGAGTAAATTTTTTTCATTGGTGATCGAAGCTCCAGTGTATGATTGATATTTAGAAACTGCATCTCATCTGGGTTTAGAACTGGCCATTTAATATTTATCAGCTCGGATGTTTCTGGAGTGGGATTTCTAAAAACATTAGATTTTAAAAATATTTATTTAGATTTAACGAAAGAAAAATATATTAGAAAATATTTCATTTCATTCAGTATATAGTTTTAATAGAATATATATCTTGATATAAGAAAGTGTCTTTAGACATTTATTCAGAAACTCAAAGTACACGAAATATAAAGTATTGTAAAAATAATGTAGTAATACAAGGTGACGCAAAAATAAGTTCAAAATCAGGTTGGATTGTTCCACAAACGCGACCGGTAGCAGAGGTATGGTGAGGGGTACAGAGCGTAACCCCTGCTTTTGCAATTATCGTGGCACGAAATTTTCTCGTTTAATATCATCAACTTTAAGTAAACCATGGAAAGCGTAAATAAGATCATTAAGAAGCAATCCAAATGAAAACTCTCAGTCACTTCGCCGGCATCCCGATTTCTCAATTCGCAAACGATCAGGTTCCGTAAGTGTGCTGAGTTCGATACAACGCATTCTTCCTAAAGATTTATATTTACACCTTTACAAGATAAAAATTTAAAGCCAGCCAAGACTTCTCAACTTCGTTATTTAAATGTTTAAACGCTTTAAAAGATTTGCCTACATCTTATTCCCAGTTTTTTATACAAAATGGAATGTTATTAGACTTTAACAAGTTCAAAACTACAACCTCATATATTCATCATTACATTTCGCTAAAAGGATGGCTTAAGATGTAGCCGCAATAAACGGCCCATGCTTCTTTGAGGATGACAGAGGATGTACAATAACTCTTATTATTATATTATATATGATATATTATGGTGATTGAGGACTTTTTACATCCACTTTAAAACATTTTAGAACTAGAGAAACTGGTTTCAGCAGCATGAGGTAACATTATAAACCTCAAAGATGTTGAGATTGAATTCCAAAAGGGCCGACCTATGGTAAAAAGGCCCATTTAGTAACTCTGATTTGACACTGATGGATTCATGAGCATATAGTAGAAATTAAAAGAATGTATCCGAAATAAAATGGCAGCAATGATGGAAAAGAAGCACCTCACCAGTGGCCATTTATTTTGCTTCTTAGTTAGAAGAGTATCGGGAATGTAATAGTTTGCATTTACATAACGTTATCTTTAAAAAAAAATTATTAGGGATTCTAGTTTAATTTACACTAAAGGTTACCAATTTGTCTGTTATCTAAAAAGTCCATATCTGTAAATATAAACTTTCGACTAAAAAACATTCATTAATTATTGCTGTTTAATTACAATTAAAATTAATGAGAAATACTAGAATTTTATAAAAAAAATTCTAGAAAACTATGTATGTATTGTAATTATTTCAATTCAATTATTGATTTATAAATTATTATATGATGGTACTAAAAAAAGTCATTATTTCATTGAAATATCAATTCAATTTTATGTGTGCGTGTTTCTTAATATATTTAAATCTATTCTTTGCCAACAACGGTATGGACTTTGTATATAAGTTTTTAAAAAGCATTGTAGTGTATATGCTCTTATCTTCAATGACGTATTTTAACTTCTTATCCATTCAGATATACCAGTATATGTCAAGAATATCGGATCTTCTCAATGGAAATATTCTTAAATCAGCTAAGTTTATTTTTTCACTTTTAGATACGAGCACCCGTTAGTATTTATAATTCATTGAGTGATTTCGCAACAACCTGATGATCTGTTAGTACAGGCTCTCTCTATATAACATTGGTGCATAAATTATACTACATTTCGTATATAAAGAGTGGTAAAAGAAGTTTTACAATGAATTCGATAATTGAAATGGTTCATTTTACTGGCATACCCCATAAATGTGTTACATCGGGCCACAAAATCGATTTTGACAAAACCAGAACCCTACAAAAAAGTGATGACCTATCCACTAAGGTAATCAAAGAAGCCATAGAAATAGAAAAGAGGCCCAACAACTTAAATAATCGTGATGATAGCCAACGTTTACCGAACTCTTGGAAACATATTCTATCCCAGTACCAAGTCCAACCAAGAGAAATAATAATTCAATCATATGTTATTTCACCAACACAAACATTACAAAGAACCACAGGACCGACAACGCGCAGCCAAAGTCGAGCCTCTATTGGCTAAATCCGTCCGACCAATAGAGCCACGCCCCTAACACATAAAACCGGCGCCCTCGGAGCCAGTCTCGATATTCGACGCCAAGACACCGACCAATGATCAACGCTTTGAAAAAGATGGATGAGATTCCATCGAAACGTCAGCGAAACCGTCCATCAAGGGGCTTTAAGCTAACACGGGATACCCGAAAAACCATATATATATATATATATATATATATATATATATATATATATATATATATATATATATATATATACATACATATATATATATATATATATATATATATATATATATATATATATATATATATATATATATATATATATATATATATATACAGGGTGCCCCATATGTATGGAATAATGATTCTACAGCGTTTATTAATCCGTATATCAATGTTTAAATAAAAGTTATAGGGTGTTATATGGCGCACATGCCGATATTGACAACAAAATGTTTTGAACTGTCAATTTGAAGAAATTACGCCATCTTAAGTTTTTTAAAATAGGAAGCCCTTTATATTACTTTATTTTTGAGTCTTACTAGAAATTCTAGATGTTACTTGTCTAACATACTATATCTTTAAATTGAACTGTTTTGGAATTATTGATATTTGAAATTAAGAAGATCAAATTAAAAAAATAAGCTGGCTCGTGTCAAACATTTACTATCAGGTAACGACTTAACGCGTCAAAAAATGATTTGTTGACGAAAACGTTTATTGCTGCATTTTGTGAAACTGCAATTTGAGAGTAATATCATAATGGTACATTTAACAGTACCCGTAGGACAACACAACAAGAGGTGTGTGTTCTTTTTAACGCAGAATATCCGATTCGAGGACCTATTACCCAATCCGTAGTAAGGAAAACATTAAAACGATTTAGACAATCAGGTCATGTTAAGAATCGTTCTAAATCTGGACCTCCAAAAGTTAAAACAAGCGATGATCAAAAGTTAGATGATTTATTGGAAATTCCCATATAGCCACTAATCAGCTTCGGCTAGACCACAACATAAGTAAATGTACCTTCAGTCGTGTACTGAATGAAGAAAAATTGCATCCATACAAACCCATTCTATGCGCAAGAATGATCTGAAGATGACTACTAGACGCGTTGAATTTTGCAAGGTCATGATGGGACGAATCAATAATGATCCTAATTTAATTTATAATATTGTTTTTCTGACGAGGCCACATTTTGTCTTAACGGAAAAGTTAACAAACATAACTGCTGGGTCTGCTCTACTTAGAATCCCCACTGAATAATCTACAGTCATTCTCAAAGACCACAAAAGATAAACAAAAGCAAGTTATTTCAACTTGTGCAGGTCTTTTTTTCGATGAAAATAATTTTAATAGCCTTAACAGAAATTTGTGGTATCAACAGGACGGAGAAGCTCCTGACTATGAAATCAAGGTTCGTAGATATTTGGATGCGATTTTTCCTAGTTGATGGATAGGCAGAAGAGGTGCTATAGAATGGCCTGCAAGGAGTACCGACCTTAGGCCACTCGATTTTTTTATGGGTTCATTTGAAAACCAAAATTTACTGAAGTCGACCTGAAACTGTAAAAGATTTACAACCAAGAATACAATATGAAGTCGCACAGATCACCCTGGATTCTCTGCAAAACTATGTTTAGGCTAAGTTGGGAATGTGGAATCTTTGGCACAATGATACTACTCAGTATATATCACCACTACACCAAACACTTTATTTTTGCACTCGACGCGCGTTTCGCTAACCATGTTAGCTTCATCAGGAGCGATGATTGACTCAAAGTCAATCATCGCTCCTGATGAAGCTAACATGGTTAGCGAAACGCGCGTCGAGTGCAAAAATAAAGTGTTTGGTGTAGTGGTGATATATACTGAGTAGTATGTTTAGGCTGTTTATTGGGTCACTACTTCGCTGTTAACGGTAAACATTTTGAGCAATTGTTACCTTAAAAATAAACCCAAAATATTTGTTAACAGTTTTTTTTTGTCTTTTATTATTTTAAAGCTCAAATGACACTGATTCCAAAACAGTTCAATTTAGACATATGTTATGTTAGACAAATAATATCTAGAATTTTTAGTGGGACTCAAAAATAAAATGATATATACGACTTTCCATTTAAAAAAATCAAGATGGCGTAATTTCTTTGAACTGACGATTCAAAACATTTTATTGTCACCGTCAGCATATGCGCCGTATAACACCCTATAACTTTTATTTAACCATTTTTTTGATACACTGATTAATAAATGCTGTGGAATCATTATTCCATACATATGGGTCACTCTGTATATATATATATATATATATATATATATATATATATATATATATATATATATATATATATATAGGGTGTTCCAGTATTCCGTGTACATAGAGTTACTGTGGATTTCTGGAATGAAAATATGACCATTTAACCCATCTTACCTTAATCTAAAAATTCGTAATTTTTGAGACATACGGTGTCAAAGTTGTACTTTTATTTTAGATTTTCTTAAGTAACTTTCTTAATAATTGTACTATTTGTACAAGATTCGGTACTAAGGGGTTTTCTCAGATGGGAGATCGAAATCAACTCACAGTTTTGTTGTATACTTTTAAATTGTCATAACTTTTTTATGCCACTCTGTATGATATTTTTTGACTAAATATATGGCACAAATTTAGCCTAGAACACCATTCAAGACCTACTTTATCTTTATGCAAATTTAGGTCAAGGAGATCCTTTTATCCATTTTTATGTGATGCTGTATCGAGCATAGAAAACGTTCCCAAACATTTTTTTTTTGAGCGTAACACACGTGCGGAAGAGAAATCCCTAAAACTCTACAGGAGCGACATGTGTGAGAAAAAAGCGATTTACGTTAGTCTTAAGTCGCTGTTGTACTCGGTGGGTAGCCCAGTCTTGCCTAAATCATCCCAAAGAGATGATATGGCGAACATATCAAAAGACTTCTTGAATAGTTGTACGAGGAATAACAGAGTGAACCTCATATGGATATGATGTATTAGCGCGACATGTATTAATAGCGTACACCACTCTGGAAGGAATTAGGCGGGCTATATCCATTGAACACTTTTCATGAAAATATCTTTAGAATAGATTCAAGTCACTAACCGTTCTTCCATGTACCAAGATATTAAGATTTCTGGTGAGTTCTGGGTCTTCAATCAAGCAAATCTCTTCTAAATAGAATCCAACAAATGCAATGTATGTTTGTTAGCAGAGCCCTAAACATGTCAGTTGTATTCCATCGCTGGTTGAATTTGAGCGTTGTACAGAATTGCGGGTGGGAGTGGGTAATGGGGTGTAATGCTTGCTAGTTCGAAATAGTTTTCCCAGCTTTTGAGAAGCATGCATGCGACATGTTCCTGCCAAGACATATTTGCTCCCAAGTTAATTGAGTGACGATGTTAGAGGAATGGAGTGTCTAGATATAACTATGTCGGGTTCAGCAACGTTAACTTTTTTAGAAAAAAAACTGCCGCCTGGGCTTTTGTAGCTTTAAATTCCACTGGGTTACTGTCACCTCAAGATACAATTTCTGCCAGGTCTTTATTATGTTGAACATCTCTCTGCTGTTTACGAATATTTGCATGAGTAGCCGATGTTCGAGCTTTCAAAGTGAATGAAGAAATGATCGCACTGTCATCCATAAAGCTGCAGATTGAATTTCTGGTCCTTTCCAGCAGATCGTTAAGGTAAGTAAATAAGAAAGAAAGTAGCAGACAGTATGGAGCCTTGGGGCACACCGGCGTTGATAGTGGAGGTATAAGAAAGAAGTTGTTGACCGCCACTGGTACTCTTTGAGTAAACCCGAGGGCCATAAACAAAACTTTTCAGATACACCATATGAGTGTAACTTAACCAACAATCATTGTCACGCAAAACACGGTCGAATGCTGGTTAGTCTCCAAACCTGTGTTATCGAAGTTTGAAGAACTCCTGTCGATCTTTGCTTACGACAGCCATACTGATGATATCTAATAATGTTAAATCCTTCTAGATATTTTAAAATATGCTGAGTGATAGCCCATTCCAACTTTAGATATTATTGAAGGTCTTCTTGCCTTTTTTGGGTCTCGGCTAAACTGTAGCGTAATTCCAACAGGAAGGAAATAGCCCCTTCTGTATTTTTAATTGAAAAACATCTACGAATCATTTACTCTTATAAATAGTCAAAGTACAGTACAGTTCCCGTACGATTTAGTTGTATGTATGTATTTTACTAGATGTAATTACGCAAGAGAAAAATAATATGAAAAAGTACTACCATTGCAAAAAAAAAAATGTAAAAATAGATATGAAATATTAAGCGGAAAAACATATAGTGACTGAGCAGACCCAGATTTTCAGTAAGTTTTGTTTTTTTTATTTAAGGTGTATGAGATCTAAGCTGACCCCCCGTCTGTTAATCGGGAAATTAATATATACCAATATCAATTCTCTCTGTCATGTTACGTAAACCATTTTCTACTGTAAGTTAGTAATAGTAGCCTTAAGCTATTGAAGTACGAGTACATATGCATACTACGGACGCGACTAAGTTTATACGCTTAGGAAGACGTATACTCACAAGTATTTGGCGAAATTTGTCCAAAGCTTAACTATTCTATTTTGTGTCAATAAATCTTCCTGATTAGTAGGGTCACTCGTCCATACCATAGACGCATTAAATAAAAAGGGAATTTCCGCTCCGTGCGAAGCTTCTTTAACACCTGCAAGTAATTTTGTAAAAGAAAAGATACCTATAAAGGACATTACCTAAATTCCAGCATTTATTTTGTTAGGTTATAGTACACCTCGCCAAATATAACTTGTATAAAAGTTAAACAAGAAGGAAGTCATCCCTTTTTGAAATTACTTAGCGTTTTAAGTGCGAACCCTAGGAATAAATAATCGATTAAGAAAATGATTTTTTTTTTTAGTTTTTCTCATCAGGACTAAAAACAATTTTTTCAAAATTTTTATATTGGTGATATTTGCCGAAGTGACTTTATTTAATGAGTACTACATCCATGTACAAATATTAACCTAACTAGAAAATGTCAAGTGATTTTCGCTTTCAATACAAATTGCTTAAGAAAATATTCGTAAAATATTTTTTTCCTTAACCTAACATTAAATATTTCCACAAATTGTAAATTAAATTAAAAGTGATTCTTTAAAGATTATGGCCTAAATATTATATAAACAAGCATACTTAAAAGGCCACTAACAGACACTTAAAATTTCTGTAATCATAGCTACGCTTTTCTAAGAATTTCAATTCTTCCAAATCTTAACAAAAATATTAAATGGAATAGTTTAGTCAAATGAGTTTTAGTTCAGATTAGCCTATTTTATTAAAGATTAGTTTTAAGTTTAAAAAATCGGCAAAGTAATTTTACCGAATGTAATATTTTTCTTCGGCAAGGGATGAAACATCAATTTATCTACATTTACATTTATGATACGATAGCATAGGCGAAATCTAAATTCCTTCAGAAATCGTATAGGTAGATCACAGGAGGCAGCCGAAGGTCGATAGAATCGTCTACAGCAGGGGTGCTCAAACGGTCGATCGCGATCGACAAGTCGATCGCGATCGACAAGTCGATCTCGAATGCTTTTTGAGTCCATCTCGAGAAAAAAATTCCGATATAGAACTATTCACAGATTTTGTTTTAGGTAACTAAAACAAAATGTAATGAATAAACTACTAAAATTTATTCGATCCACAATTAGGCCAGAATAACCGCCTCATCACTTTATTTTATCGTAATAACCCTCTGCTAGCGGCAAAAGGCGGCTTTATCAAAGGAACGCGCGGTACTTGTCAAAGAAAAGCCGCGTTTTTGATTCCCGCCGATTTTTCTAGAAACTTCGGGCGGCGTGTTTGACGGGAACATTCGAGACTTCGTTCGCGCCGATATAAATGTTGCGCCTGCAGGAATAGGAGTCAGTCTGAGTTGTAACTTGAAGGCGATACATCGGTACAAAGTTTATTAATAAATAGTCCAAAATGAGTGCGGCGAAGAAAAGTAAAACTTATCATTTTAATAAAGATTGGGGGGAAGAATTTTTCTTTTGTATGGTAAAGGATAAGTGCATTTGTCTCATTTGCCGTGCGTCAGTTGCAATACCTAAGCGTGGGAACTTAGAGAGGCAACATAAAACGGTTCATAAAAACTATGAAAAGGATTTTCCGTCACAGAGTGAATTAAGAAAACGAAAAGTACTTGATTTGATAACTTGTTTGAAACAAGAAAAAACCATGTTCACAAGACCAGCCAAACAATTAAAAGCTGCAACGATCGCGTCATTTAAAATATCTCATATATTGGCGAAACACAAGAAACCATTTGATAATGGATTGGTTGTGAAGGAAGCATTTATTGAAGCGGGTGAGACTTTATTTGGAGATTTTAAAAATAAAACAGAGATCATGTCTGCTATTAGAGAACTTCAGTTATCTCGTCCGACTGTCAAAAGGCGTGTTGAAGTCATGAGTCAGGACATGGCAGATACACTAAAACATGATATCATGGAATGTACATACTTTTCTTTACAGTTCGACGAATCCACCCATATGACAGACACTGCCCAGCTGTGTATTTTTATTCGAATGGTATTCAATGACATGTCGGCTAAGAAAGAGTTTTTGACAATGATTCCTCTGAAAGGAAAGACCCGTGGCGAAGATATATATGACGTTTTCTTCAATTTTGTAACAAACTACAAGCTACCAATATATAAACTAGTGTGCATTACAACCGATAGAGTACCAGCAATGACTGGAAACAAAAAAGGGTTTTGTGTGTGTGTCGAGCTAATGATGATTTCCCTTCATTTTTTTCCTTCCATTGCATTATACATCAACAAGTTTTGTGTTCAAAAGTTCTAAACATGGAGGAGATTTTGGGCATTGCAATAAAAATTGTGAATTCTATCCGCGCACGTAGCTTACAACGACGGCTCTTTAAATTGCAGTTGGAAGATAGTGAGTCAGCTGAACACACTGATTTAGTTCTTCACACGGACGTCAGGTGGTTGAATCGCGGAAAATTCCTAGAAAGGTTTCAAGAATTATTGCCCGAAATAACAGCTTTTCTGGACGAAAGAGGTGATGACACTCAGATACTGAAAAACGGAAAATGGCTGACTGATTTGGCATTTTTGGCAGACATCACAATGCATTTAAACACCATTAATTTGGAGCTTCAAGGTAAAGGAAAACTATTATTGAGATGATTAGAGCGATAAACGCATTCAAAAGTAAATTGCAACTTTTGATAGATCAACTGAAAAGAAAGGATCTGAAAAATTTTCCGTCTTTGAAAGCAAGGATTTCTCAGTTGAATTATGATATTTATGAGGCAGAATTATCAAATATTTTGGGCCAATTTGAAATACGTTTTTTATGATTTCAGTAAATTAGCAAATATCGCATCATTTATGAGTTATCCTTTTTCGTGTAAAAACATTGAGGAATTAGCTACTGAAATAGCAAGTCAGTTTAACATGGACTCATGTTCTGTTGAAAATGAGTTAGGGCAGATTATATCAGATATACATCTCAAAGCCACAGCATCTGATACAAAATTCTGGTGTTTTATATCTGAAGATAAATATCCGAATCTAAGACAAATCGCCCTTCAACTGACGGCAATGTTTGGGTTGTGCGAGTCTGCATTTTTTGAAAAAAAAAGAAAATTAAGTCAAAATATCGCAATCGACTAACTGACGAACATGTGTCATCATGCTTGCGATTAGCACTCGGTAATTACGTACGATCGTATGAAAAGTATGCTGAAGACATGCAGTGCCACGCTTCAACATCCAAAGTCACTCTTTAGTTAAGTTTAGACACCAGAACTCGTTTGTTTTGTAAGAACCAATAAACTCGCAATTTTGAATAATTACTTTCCTTGACATTTTAGAGCAGACCTACACTTACCTTGACTAAAAAAATGCATATTGTGCGGAAAACTAATATCTGTGCCACGATACATCCTACCTAGACGACAATCCTGCATCACACTTACTTGCAGCCTCTCAGAGTCGATCGATCGTAGTCTAACAATATTGAGGTAGATCGCCAGCAGTTCAAGTTTGAGCACCCCTGGTCTACAGCTACGCGTTAGGTGGCAGGGACGTCTTAAATACGACTACTCAAATATTACGAAAAGTAAAAGGTACAGTTCAATTTTCATGAAAAATTTGCTTTTGTTATTTAATTGTATTAAAGTTTTTGTCAAATGGAAAAATTAGTCTAAAGTTTGATCTACAAAATTTGTCGTTTGGCGCTACCCCCTTTAATGTTCTATGTTTGTCCTAAAAGAAACGTCATCCATATGCTCTACCCCTCCTTTGAATCTGAGAGATTTTTTTAGTTTGTGGCGAATGGAATTGTACATTATAATCATCAAATTTTTTAATATATTGACCAGTCAGCTTTCGTGAACCAGTTCAACCAATTCAAATAATTTTGCTTCCATGGAATGGTAATCGGCACTGGCATTAAAGATATTTTTAGCAGAAATCTTAGGTGGTTTTAAATGAATCCGTTTTCACTTTCTACGTGAATAATTTTAATCCATTTTTACCTAGTTCAACGAAGTACTTATTTTCCCGACTGTCTATCCATTTTTTCTGACGTCATGAATGTCATTTGGTCTTGCGTTAAGATTAATTAAATTGTTTATAGTCGTTAGCATTTTGTTAAATGTTGGAATATACAATAATATAAAAAAGTATTTTCGGTGTACGACTAAGTCTGAAACAGGAACTAACTTCATATTTAATGCAAATATATCCCCTTAAAATAATTGCAGAACGAGTTCAACAAAATTAGAACGGGGGCCCGCCCGCCTATTTGATTTAAGAGCGGCAAGGTGACTCTTTCTAAGAAATGCGTTTACATTTTTTAAAAAAAGTTATAAAATACAATATTTTATAATATAATCACAATAATAAGTATATGAGGATATAACCTATATGTTTTTGAAGACACTTGTACATTAATTAATAGTTATGACATAGTTTTATTTCATTATATCCATGAATAGGCTAATTTTTGTTTATTCTATTATCTGAAAAATAACACAGCCCCACAAAAAAAAAAGTGGGGTATACTTTTGATGCGATATATCAGATCCGTAGTATTTTTGCCCGCTGATCACGAATCTGACGTCAAAATATCGCCATCACATCTCAATTTTTTTCTAACCTTAAAAAATAGGTAAAAATTAGTAAAAATTAAAAAAATATACTCTTAAAAAATTGATTCAAGCTTTTTCATGAATCCAAAGATGTATTAATATGTATTCGGACACGCTAAGCTAATACTCATCGGTTGGATTGAGCCATACAGTTCTATTTTCTTTCTAACCTCAATAAATCAGACAGATATAGTGCTTCTCGAATTCAAAAACGAATTCAAATTAAAATTCAACCCATCCTTACCAAATTTGGTACACGGGGATTTTTTGGGTCGCTGATCACGAATCTGAGGTTGGATTGGCAAAATTCAAGATGGCAGATGTTTTCGCGCCATTCTGAACGCCGAGAAAATTCATCGGTCGATTTTTATTCTTCTACCTGCATCCAGGGCACCTCCACGTGGTGACGGTGGGCAACGGTGTTACTCCCCTAGCCGGCAGAGTCCCTGGATAATGGCTTAGATGCCGTCATGGCAGGTAGAAGAAAGAGAATTACGATGCAGGGACTCGGAAACCCAGTATCAGCGGTTGGTCAGGGTGGGAAAGCAAACCCGCAGCCGTCGCCATCCAGCGCCCGTAGCTCTTCATGTGTGGGTGACTTGGCTCATGTAGAGTATAATGCTACAAGAAAACGGTCTCATGGTACAAGGACTTTTCATAAGTGCGATAAAAACAGTGATTCATTTTGTTATATTTGCTGTCAACACGTATTGAGTAAAATGGGGTTACCGATAACGGATAACATTAAAACCTTATATAAGGATTGTTTTAACATTGAAATACAGCACCAGGATACAGATTGGGTTCCCCATATCATTTGCAGTTCTTGCAAAATAATGTTGTACATCAATAAGAAGGCGATTAAATATTCCAGACCAGCAATATGGAATAGACCATACAGTGAAAATGATTGCTACTTTTGTATGAATGTTGTATCTAGGCATAACCGAAAAAATAAAAGCATTATTACTTACAACGATGTTTCGACAGTAACAAGACCAACTAAACTAATTCCGCCTCCTGAACCACTTGATGCTGATGTTATGGAAACAAATGATTTCACCTTATCAGTTCATGCCGAAAACATTGAGACTGTCGAAAAAGATTCAAACACTGTTACTAATGAATGTTCTAGTGACAACCTATCATATACTAGTGACACAGATAAAGAATTTTTACCATACAACCGTAAACCAGAACCAATACTCGTATCACAGTCAGAACTTAGTGATCTAGTCAGAGATTTAGGCTTATCCAAAGATGGTTCATAGCATCTTGCTTCCTTTTTAAAGAAAAGACATTTACTTAAGCCAGAAGCTACGATTTCTTATTATAGAAACAGAGATGAAGAATTTCGAAAATATTTCACAATGGACGAGGAATTGTCACTTTCATATTGTACCGATGTAAAAGGTCTAATGGATGAATTTCAAAATAACTCATACGATCCTGAAAAATGGAGACTGTTCATTGATTCTTCTAAACGGAGCATTAAGGCAGTTTTGCTGCATAATACCAACGTTTACGCTCCCATTCCGATTGCTCATTCCACAGTTATGGAAGAGCAATATGAAAAAATGAAGCAGCTTTTGATAAAAATAAAATATGCTGATCATAACTGGAAAATTTGTTGAGATCTGAAAATTGTAACAATATTGCTTGGCCAACAGTCAGGGTTTACACTTTATCCCTGTTATAAATCTCTGTGGAATAGCAGAGACAGGGAACGTCATTATAAGAAAAAAATTTGGCCAACAAGAGAATCGTTCACTCCTGGTGAAAATAATGTATTGTTTCCACCATTGGTAGATCCAGGAAAAGTTCTTATTCCCCCGTTTCACATTAAGCTTGGACTTATGAAGCAATTCACGAGAGCATTAGATACAAACGGCCCATGTTTCAAATATTTGCATAAAAAATTTCCGAAATTTTCTGAAGCTAAAATTAAGGCAGGCGTATTTGACGGGCCACAAATAAGAAAATTGTTTCAAGATTCATTATTTGTTACTAAAATGAATAGTTGAAAAAGCTGCTTGGCTTAGTTTTAAAGAAGTCGCAACAAACTTTTTGGGAAATAATGAAAGTCCTAAGTACAAAGAAATAGTCGAGAAAATGGTAAAAAATGTTCAAACATTAGGTTGCTTAATGAATCTAAAATTACATTTCCTGGACTCCCACATTGATGATTTCCCAGAAAATCTTGGTGACTACAGTGAGGAGCAAGGGGAACGTTTTCACCAAGATCTGAAAATCATAGAAAATCGGTATCAAGGACGATGGGATGACCATATGCTAGCGGACTATTGCTGGTCGCTAAAAAGAGAAACAAGTCCTCAAAGGCGTTTGGGCAGAAAGCCTTTGAATATGTCATTCGCGGAAAAAAGAACAAGATACAGCCAAAAAAAGGAAAGTTAGGCGCGGGTCTAACCTTCGCAATTCTAGGGCTTAAGGGTCTACTATTTGAGAGTATATGGTTTAAAAGTCCTGGTTTTGAGTTTATTGGGTCTCATTTTTAAAGTTACAGGGTTATTGAGGTCTATTTTTTGAGATTACAGGGTGTGGGAGTCTAAGGTTTCAGGGTTTAGGGTTTAAGAGTATCAGGTTTGAGGATTCCCCAACTGTATACCAAATTTGGTAGGAATCGGTTGGTTTTCAAAAATTTTGTCCGCCATCTTGGATCCGCTATTTTGAATTTTGCAAATCCGACCTCAGATTCATGATCAGCAACCCAAAAAAACCCCGTGTACCAAATTTGGTAAGAATCGGTTGAATTTTAATTTGAATTCGTTTTTGCATTCGAGCACTATATCTGTCTGATTTATTGAGGTTAGAAAGAAAACAGAACTGTATGGCTTAATCTAACCGATGAATATTAGCTTAGCGTGTCCGAATACATATTAATACATCTTTGGATTCATGAAAAAGCTTGAATCAATTTTTTAGGAGTATATTTTTCTTAATTTTTACTAATTTTTACCTATTTTTTGAGGTTAGAAAAAATCGAGATGTGATGGCGATATTCTGACGTCAGATTCGTGATCAGCGGGCAAAAATACTACGGATCTGATATATCGCATCAAAAGTATACCCCACTTTTTTTTTTTGTGGGCTGTGTAATTTGCATAGACTTATCGTACATATCGTAATTTTTTCTATTATCCAGAAATGATCAATTAAAATAATAAATACCAAAACTTTAAACGAAATATTTTTCCTCTAATATTATAATATTTTCTAGATATTAGAGAGATTTTGCAACTCATATTTTGGTAGGGCACTGTCTTTATCTTTATTTAAAGCATGCGCCCATCCTATAGAGCTTGCGCAGTAGTCAGGGGAAGAAATTAATTATAAAGACTCAGCTATTATCGTTATTTGAAGCATGCGCCCACCATTTAGAGCTTGCACAGTTTTGAAACGAAATAAGAGAATCCTTTATTCAGGATAACGACTTCCCTTATTCAGGAATTTATAAAAGAGGTTATTGGAAGCTCGTTATTCTTATCGGTATTATGGTAGGGTTTTTTTTTCCGACTTAGGTATACCAACCACTAAGAAAATACAGTCAAATTGAATTGATAATCTTTTATTGCAAATAACACTAACAGTTAATTAGTGTTCAGATTATTTGAGATTTTGCAATCTTTGGCACAATGGCATTACAGTGTGTGTCGTGATAATTTAAAATGAAATTTTATTTATGGCACATTCGTATTGCCATGAAACTATTGAAGGAAGTGATAGAAATCCGCTAGACGTAATTTTAATTTAGAAACTTGCGTTAACTCATCAAATAAAAATAACCAGTGTGTTTAACCATGAAATGAATGGAAAAAAAATCCCCTAGAAGATGAATACTAACCTAACTTTGCAATTCCTTGGCGTTAGTACTGCGCATGCTTGAGATAACGATAAGGACAAGGGCAGGTGAAAAATAAGCGTTGCAGAATCTCTCTAGTAATTAAAAAATAGTTAATAAGATGGTTTTAGAAAGAGGTCGATGTCTGACGGTATATGTTTTTGTTTATTAACAGCGTAAATTGTAATTCGCTGCAGAATAATAGGAAGGAAAGCTCATACAATTTCTGTGTTGTACCATTTGGACATTTTTTTTTATGTTTGACAAAAAATAATTGGTAAAAAACTAACCTACAAAATGTACTTAAAAACTTGTGGAATAAAACCAGTTAGATTGGTGACAGGTCGACAATTCATACGTATTCTAGTGAAGCCTTTAATTAAAAAGAGTTATTTATGAATTTCTGTAATTCACTGTAATTATCTCTGTTAAGAAATTCACTCACCATCGATAGGTGTTGCAAAGGGTAACGCTCTTCCATAATAAGCAAATTGATAAAGATAGACTGGAACATGTTTAGATGTTAACTCGGCCTGTTTTAAAGTTGCTCTTGAGAAATAATTGTCTGTCATGTACTAAAAAAAAAACACTGATAAAGTATATTATCTAGAACTTTCTACCCAATTTCAAAGGGTATTTGCTAAAATGGGTTGTTATTTATAGCGTCTATAACCAAAAATAGAATATTTTGTTATGCTTATTCCGGTATTCTTTTGATGACAGGCGCAGTGTTTTAAATAACACTTGTTAATGACAAAGTATGTCATTGGTCTAGTTTCATCATTATGACATTACTAATAATTATTATTGTAACAATTTTTACATATTATCCGATTTTAATTTTGTGTTTTAAAATTGACAATCTTACAAGTATTCGTTCCAATAAAACTTGAAAGCTGATCCATATTACTTTTTAGTGTTTCGTACGGAACACTTATAGAATCACTTTGGTGTGCGTCTGTTATATTCGATTTTCTCCGAAACTATTTGATATATGTATAAGGTTGAGATTTGGCACAAATATAGGAATTGATAGCCCAATTGGCGTCGTGTAGTTTTGAAAGTTAAATTTTGACTTAAGGATTTAACCTGTAGGGGGAAGAGGAAAAAAAATGTTTTTCAAAGGTCATCGAGTGGGATGTCAAATGAAACCTTGTGAAACACGAGTTCAAAAACATATATGATGTAATATTTGCGTACTCTTTTAATTGCCCCCCACCCTATCTCGAAAAGTACTAAACAAAAATTTTCAAAAAATTCTGGAATATTCTTCTTAAAGTGTAAATTGAGTGAACATTATCACAGGTGCATTACAACCGGCTCATCGAGTGGGGTATCAAGTGAAAGCTTGTAAAAACACTAGTTCAAAAATCTATATGACGCACACTTTTCTTTGTATTATTTTTAAAAAAATGGCCACAAATTTCTGTCCACCCACCCTATCTCAGAAAGTACTACTAATAATTGATCTGATATATAAAAAAACAAAGATTTCAAGGTCGTCAGTTTTCAGTAAAGTTCGGAAATAAACTTTGTTGAAAAGTTATTTGGAGTTATTTTAAAAGCAATCAACGTACGGAACACTAATTGCACAAATCCTACTTGCACTTCTCCGGTTCTTTAATAGCAAGTTGTTAAAAATTAAAGGTATTATTCCAAAAATTCAAAGCTACTCTAATTCACATAGTTGGGTTAAAGTTTGGTGAGTTTATTTATTGTTTTTAAATAGAAATTTGATCAATTTTGTAATAGCAGATCAAAAAACTTTAGAATAATTTTGAAAAATATGATCTACTATGTTCAAATGTCCTCAAAAATGTGTGTTATGACTGAACTTACCCGTGTTGCTGTTGTTAAATTATTTGCAAAAGTTTCTCCATCATTAAGGTACATATTTTGTATTATCCTAATGATTGCTTCATTATCACTTGAATTTTGGTGAAGGTTATAGGGAATAAGAGAGCTCGGTAATGTATCATAAGTTTCTGCCTTTCGTCTTATATTATTCAGAACTAGAAATGAATTAAGTATTAATTAGGCTAATAGCTGAAGCAGTTGCTTACAATGATAGGTTTCTGTTATCCAATATATATTATACATGGACTTACTTCCAAACCATAATACAGACGCTTCGTTAGCACATGTACCAATTATAATTGGAACTTGATTAAATTCGCCACTATCGAGTAACTTGTATGGGGATTCAGTTATAAAGGCATCCTGGTTTTCAACTTCTACTACTGGCCAAACTTGGTTCTAAAAAAATCATTTTTATGTAATATATATATATATATATATATATATATATATATATATATATATATATATATATATATATGCATATATATATATATATATATATATATATATATATATATATATATATAAAATATATATATATATATATATATATATATATATATATATATATATATATATATATATATATATATACATATATATATATATATATATATATATATATATATATATATATATATGTTACAATAGAGGTTTTCAGGGATGGTGGAATGTAATACATTAAAATTCCGGGTTTCAATTCGTCTAACAATGAATTTGCACGACGTTTCGCCAAAATCTCATTTGGCATTTTCAAGTGCTCCCGCTGCTGCTGCTACTCGATACTGGGATTTTGCTGCTGCTGCCGCTGGAAGCTGAGATTTGTGTCTAGTGTGGAGTTTTTGGAAAATGCTTGAAAAATAAATGGGTTTGAATCTTTTTTTATTTATCTAATAAATTTCAATATATCGTTTGTTTAGGAATTCTCCTGATGTTTTCAATTTTTAGGTCGGTAGGCAGCAATACCTGAGAGAGGTACCATTTTGCATTCGTTGTGAGTTTTAGGGTTTTGTTTGGAAAAGCCTGCAGGGTTTGAACATGTATATTAGTTTTATGGCATTAAGCGTTGCTTATATATTCCTGATACTCGTATGTTCTCCTATCTGTTTTAAAGGGATTACTTTGTTTCTGGTATTTAATTTGCTGTTCTCGCCTAGGAGGAGGTATAATTGTTGTTTGATCTTGGTTATTTTGTCATACTGGGATTATTCCAGGTAAGTCTCCAGTAGATCGTTAGACCCAAATATTTTAGAAATTGTTCATATTCTATCTAGGAGACCATTAATTATACAGAACGTAACCTGTTATTAAATTTGCTGATGCAAATGACTTGGGTTTTTAGGGGATTTATTTTAATTTTCTAGTTGGAAAATCATTGTAGGCTAAAGCGGATATGGATGTTGGTAAAATAGATAACCATGTCGTCGGCATAGTTGGAAACGATTGGGAGTATTCCAGAGTAAGAATTCTGTCAATTAAGTTCTCCTAAATATTTTAGAGATTGCTCCCATGCTACCAGGGTCTTCATTAGTTCGACAAAAGGGAACTAACTATGCTTGTTGTTGATGTAAATGGTGTTAGTTTTTAGGGAGTTTAATTCAATTTTACACTTGGAGAATCATTCATTAATGTCTTCCAACTGTCTTTGCAGGGTAATGGTATCAGTCTGTTCTGAGTAATTGTATAATAGATAATCTTAGCGTTTAATTCTGTATATATATATATTATACACGATTGAGGGGATTAATAACCCTTGGGATGATTGATTTTACAGTGTCTTCTAAAAATAAATAAATAAAATAAATGAACTCGACAAAATTTATATCTTGCAGGAGTAGTGCATGTTATAAGTAGCACCTTCATGTCATATTTTGTCAAATACTTTTTGTAGTACTCGTACAAGATGGCGTTCTGTGGAATGCCTATGTATAAAATTGAACTATTTTATGGCAAAGATGTTACCTTCTTTGACATTACCAAGAAATCTGAACAAAAAATCAATTCTCAAAACTTCTCCAGTAAAAAAATCTGGTATATTGGTCTGCAGTCTGATATAAAAATTCCCATTTTAGTTTTTTCTAGGGACTATGATGACGATTGCATTGTTCCATATTACTGGTAGATGCTCAGATTAAACATGGCATTTGTTATGCAATCAATGTTTGATTGAGGTCATTGACAAGTTCTGCCTGGAATATTGTACACTTCGGAGAGGTTGTGGTGTGGTGACATTTTATTTGGAGCATAAATTTATCTAGATCTGTGGGGGTACAGATAGGGGAATCTGAAAGTATAGGCCTGTGTAATATACTGCCAATAGTGTTGGATCTTTGTCTGGGGATAGTTTCTCCGGTGGTAGGTGTTCCAGCATCTGCATGTACAAGCGGATGTTTTCAGATGTAGATTTTTTTTTCATAATATCGTTAATGTAAAGGAGAAATAGTGAGAGTTATGGGGTACATAGATATTGGTAACAAAAATTCCCGAAAGAAATCTATCAATTGTTTCCTTCAAATATAATAGAATTAAAGCTTAGCCAAGTTCAGCCATTATAAGAAACAAGATATACCATTAATTATAACAAGCGAAATACTCTATTTTTAAAACAAATTCTATAACATTTAAGTCTTTATTTAGTTTTATTTATTCCGTTTCCTTTTGAATTATACAATACGGTTATTGATACTGGTGAGCTACCTTTCTTGTTTTCTTTTTCGACTACATGGAGTTTGTATAAAAATGTTACATTTTTAGTGTTCCATACGGAACACTTATAAGATCACTTCGGTGTCTGTCTGTCTGTCTGTCTGTCACACCCGATTTTCTCCGAAACTATTTGACATAGAAAGTTGAAATTTGGTAATAATATAGGAATTGATTGCCTCATCAGAGCCGTGTAGTTTTGAAAGTTAAATTTTGACTTAAAGTGTTAGTTTTGGGGGGTGAAAACTTAAGTGAAAAAAAAATTTTTACTAGGTCATCGAGTGTACTCGAAAAGTACTTCTCAAAAAATTTTTAAAAAATTCTGGAATATTCTCCACGGGGTGTAGATTGAACGAAAATTATCACGAGTGCATTACCTTTAATAATTTATCTAGTATATAAAAAAAAACAAAAATTTCAAGGTTATCAGTTTTCATTAAAGAATGGAAACAATCTTTGTTAAAAACTCATTTGGGGTGTGTTTTGTGAAGTCACTGATCATTTTATACCTCCGTAACAAAATTTTTTATTTTAAAAGCAATCAACTTACGGAACACTAATTGCGCAAGTTCAACTTGCACTTGACCGGTTTTTTTTAATTATTGAAGTCTTTTCGTCATGGTGTAGTATGAAGTAATGCTTACCGACAATACTGTTGCATCAAAAATTGTACTAAGAACTAACACTTCTGCAGCAGCGTTTATCTCTTGAGCAGTTTTTTCTTGTAATAGCTTTTTAAGTTGTTGAGTATCGTTTAGATAACTGCCAAGAGCTAATACATTAGCCAGCATGTCAGCGTATCCTTTCGGGTTTTCATCAATGGAAAAACTAGTTAGAGCATTACCACTCTCAACGATTGCTGCCCTAAACAAACCTATAAATAAATAAAACTATTTAATATATAGTCGAAGGTCTAGAGTAACAAAAGTACTACACGGACACCTAAATCCAAGGGTGAACAATATTGTTTAGATATATCTATATTAATAATTACGCAGATATACAGTAATATAATAGATCGAGGACGATGCTATATCTAGACTTTTCTTAGAATTAAAAAATTAAAAATAGATAGGATATTTCATTTGGCATGAAAATAAATATATCTATATAAAATGGGCGTCTGATAAATTTCATTGATTGTGCATTACGTTATCTAAAGCGGTTTAATATTGGCGCAGTGAATAGTTGCTATATACATATATATATATAATATATATATATATATATATATATATATATATATATATATATATATATATATATGTAAGTATAAGGACGGATTGGTAAGTTTCTAATCTAGCATAGATAGAACAAGCGAATCTCAAAAACAAAAATTACACAGGCCAATGATGAAAAAATTTTTTAATAATTTTACCTGATTCCTATGTTTTTTGGTGTGCTAAGCCCGAAAATAATAATAAAAAAGTCGTATCAACCACCAATTTTTCACATTTTATATTCAAAATATGAAAAGTTTATTTTTTATCATTCGAATGTTAATAGATTGACAATAAAATCAGAATTTTATAAGGTTGGCAGTAAAATCAAATGTTATTAGGTCCAGTTAATATAACCTCGCATTGCAGTGTTTATCCCATATGTGCTTTAATTCACATTCAAAGTATGGCTAATCGTGGTTGTAAAAACTCTCCCGACACTTTTTGTTATATATGTGGTGAGTTTGTAGTTAAAAAACATCAAAGAAACAGTACTGACTTTGTAAAAAAAGTATACTTTGCATATTTTGGTATAGAAATCGGTAATCAAGAAAAATGTTGGGCTCCTCACAAAGTATGTTATGTCTACGTCGAGGATCTTAGGAAAATGGTATAAGAAAAAAGAGAAAGCTTTTAGATTTGCAGTACCCATGGTATGGAGAGAGCAAGAAAATCATTCAAATGATTGTTATTTTTGCAGCGTTGATATTTCTGGATATAACTCCAATCCTAACTTTACTTCAGCTAATCGGCCGGTAGGATATGGACCGGGACTTCCTGTCCCTGAGCCACCTCAGTCTATTGATGACGTTTTACACCCCAGTTCCGAATTTAATGAAAGTAGACCGGATCTCGTTTGAACTTTACACACTTCGTGTAATAGTTAGAAGATACCTGTAGACCTTTGAAAAAAATTCTTTATCCTGGTTTGAAAACCAGTTCCGGACAGTATATATTACTTCTTTATTGTAATGAAACTTGTGTATTCCCTTAATTTAGAAATATACATATATAACAATCCGAGGGCGCTAAATCAAGAGAATATGTCAATCAGTTCAAAACCTAATTGGTTTGTTTTTTGAAAAAGTAACAGCGATTTGTGGGAAGGCGCAAAAATAGCATTTAAAACACTTTTCCTCTGCGTTTTTTTTTGGTGAGGTTTAGTTAATAATGAAGAATAATATTTATATTTAGTCACTCTCTTGCCGTGCTTCAAATTTTCTGTAATAGAAACCCCATCCCTGTGCCAAAAAAACGAAAGAAAGAACTTTTCCTACTCATTTTTGTAAGCGAGACTTCTTCTGGCATGTTTCCACTTCTCTCACTATTCCTGTGTCTCTGGATCATAATAATGGACCCACGTTTCATCTATATTTACTATACGATCCAAAAAGTTAGATATATCCACATTAAAAAGGCTACAAATCAACTTGGATGTTTTGAATCTCAGTCATTTTTGGTTGTTATTCAGATATTTAGGGATAGATTTAGCTGATAGTTCTCTCATATCTAAATCAGAGTGGACAATGTAAAAAATACTTTCATTAAGAGTCTGCTATATGTGTAAGCTCAATTCATCGATCCTCCAATGTTATTCACACCCTCAATATTCTGTCGGGTAGATACAGAAATAGGTTTTTCAGGACGTCATCACTTCCTTTTTCTTTTGAATTTTGCGTCACAACTTTGAAAGCAGCTTAGGAAGGACATTGTTTCTTCAATGTAGTAACCATATTGTCGTAAATTTCTTTAGCGCCAGTCCTTTTAAATAGAGATACATTATCACGCATCAATATTCTGTTTTACGAAATTCACAATTTCTGTCATATTTTCTTGAAAAATTCATTATAAATACCACAACAGATCTGATTCACCAAACTCTGTGTATATTTTTACTTTATATATATATATATATATATATATATATATATATATATATATATATATATACATATAGGAAGAGAGCAAGATAGAAACGTGACTCCTTTCTAATTAGAAAATATGAAATTTTTTTCTGATCTACAATTTGCTGAGGGATATAAAACTATATCTCTATTGCCCGAAAAGGATCTGTGTACCAAAGTTTCTTCTATAATATGTATAAAATGCAACGTCTCTCTATCTGTTTGAGTGCTTATCACTCCAGAACCACTTATCCGATTTACGCGTTTTTTTTAATTCATACATATGTTCTCTGGCTAGGTTATAGGATATATTTTATTATATTAGGTAACATAAGGAATAAGCAGTGACGATAACACTGAAACAAGTCGGAAAAAGTTTGCCGCTAGCTCTCTCTGCAATATGCTGCCTAAACCGTTAAGTATGGAACAATGTCATATAGCGAAGAACATAATATATAAAACGCAACGTGTCTTTGTCTGTCCGTCCGTTAGTGCGTTTATCACTAGCGAACCACTTCTCCGATTTACGTGTTTTTGTTTTTAATTCATACATATGTTTTCTAGCCAGGTTATATAATAATAATAATAATCTATACAATATACGAGTATATAAAACGCAACGTCTCTCTGTCTGTCCATTAGTGCGTTTGACACTCGAGGACCACTTATACGGTTTACGTGTTTAATTCATACATATGTGTGTAACATAAGGAATAAGCAGTGACGATAATAGTGAATCAAGCTAAGGGGGGGGGAGGGCGAGCACTGCTAGTATATCATATACATTTTACATATTCTAGTTAAATAAAGAATGAGCACGTAGGTGGTCCCAGTGTTGCCACAGTTTCACTTTGATATAATTTTAATACGTTTATTTGTAATGTGTACAGAAAAATGTCTACAAGGTCGTCAATCTGATACTACCATAAAAAATTAAAGATAAAATTGTTTTTATTAAAAAAATGTACTACTAATTTAGCAATATTGTTAAGAATATTTGATAGGTTTGTAAGTACCCTCCTTCATACAATGATGAGTGTGCCAATTACTAGTAATTACAAAAATAGAATCAGTACTTCTCAATAATGATAACAGATAAGTAAATAAAATTTACAAAAACAACAATCTAGAAAAGTCCCTTTCCAAGTAAAATACATCTTTGTCCAAAATGACCAGCTGAATCATTTTGTTGACAGAAGCAACACCTATTATTAGTATTATAACAGCTCTTTCATGATATTTTATTAATAGTATAATATAATAATATCGTGTGTTTTTACGAACGCAACGGTGGGAAAATGAGTGTGTAGCAAACAGCTAAGATTGACTTTTATGTAAAACTTTGTAATTAAATAGGATCAAATGTTTTAAAAAATATACTATGATGAATGTTGCCACCGAAGCATCAGAGTAGTTTTATTTCAGTTTGGCAGTGGGATATTTCAGGATGACGAAAATTCGAGTTATTTTTGCTAAAAACCGAACCGAGCGAAGATTTAAAATATGAGTAATTTCATCGAAACTAACTTAAGATCATCTAAAAAACATATTTCACAAATATTTTGGCTACTCATAGAGAACTGAACTTTCTTGAAATGATAATTACTAGTGATTAAACATGGTTCGTTTGTGTGATAAAATATTCGTAGTATTCACTTAATTTGGCACTTATTTTACCCGGACCTCATTTGCAGATAAAAAGAAAGAAGTACGTTATTGTTTAAAAGGTTCAAGCGACGGTGATTCGGTTCCTCAACAAATAATATATATATATATATATATATATATATATATATATATATATATATATATATATATATATATATGTATATATATATATATATATATATATATATATATATATATATATATATATATATAAACGAACTATTCGAAAATTTTATAACGCATGCGCAGTTGGATACCTTGGTATATCCAAATATAAAGAAGGAATTATGGATTATCTCCACGTTTCAAGCACGGAAAAAATAATTAACGCCCTTTTATTCACTCTTGTAAGGTAAATGAATTGATGAAAGCTCTAAATCAAGATTACAAATCAGATGAGTGACATTATTTATACATTACTCGGAACTAAGCTCAAAAGCCGTTCTTTTACACATTAGTAATAAACTATCTTCAGTATCGATTGGTTTTACATATACACAGATTATTATTATTTAGTCTGCAAATGAGATAGTTGGCCCAAAAGTCTGAATTACAAGAAAGAACTGACCCTTACGGAATTCGCTGCAACCAACAATCTAAACCTCCACTTCATATCACATTGATGCTGGGGTGTTGACAAATTTGGTTAAGGGCATTGACAAAAGCCTTTCAATATTTACGACACAAATTTTCAAGATTAATTTACGCGAAAATTAAAGAAGATATTGTTGTTAGATCCCAGATAAAGACTTTTTGAAGATAAAGAATTTTTGTAAAATTTTATAAGAAAATAAAATAGCAAAATATTTTATAAGAAAATGGGATGAAATACATGATTGAAGATACACACATTTTAACTCCTTTCCTGAGAACTGGACGTAGGAATTGATGAACCAGGAGAGCACTTTTATCATAATGTTTCCTCCATGCAAAAATTATATCAGGGGAGGTTTAGTCGTTCTATTACTACTGGACTCTTGTCAGAGTTACTCCTCAGGTAAAACAGAGATCAGCAAAAAATGTAATACGTTTTACCTTATTTCTATACTATTATTGTGAGATATTTACTAGTTTTCTTGAAAATCTAAATAAATTTGTTTTTTTTCAAAAATGGAAACCAGTTCTCGGGTTCTACTGATAGGTTCATATGAAACGCCCTAAAATGTAGCGAATTCTATAAATTACTTTTAATCAGAAATAAAAAGAATTGCGTTTACGTGTGTTATATTTGGCTTATGTTTTACTTTCTATTAATTAATCAGTGTATTTTTGGCCCTAGGATGTACTGGTCATATTTAGTTATGGGAGCATAGTCCAAATACGTTACGGTACGACTTGTGTTAAAGCATTTGAATGTATCTATATATGTGTACCAAATAGTTAAATAGGAAAATTCTAAAATTAGGCACTTAACAGAACTGCATGATAGAAAAAATAAAAGATATCTTTTATTTTGAAGGAAATTCATTACAAGAGAAGACTTGTCCTCTGTTTATCTGTTTTGTAAGATTACTGATAGTAAAAAATAGTTAGTACCTTCCACAGCTACAATAGTTCATGTGGTATATAGTATCATTGAATCTAAATTTTATAATGCGAATTTTTTAGATCCCCAATTCTATCACAAAATAATAATATATTTGTATCTGTTACAGCTTCCGAAATCGGTAATATCTGTAGGTAACAGCAAATTAGGACACAATCATGATAACTAATTTTTAGATACAGATACGAAGGCATTTTCTAAGAACAATCCGAGTTATAAGCAATGTAATATATTATTTTAATTAATAAAAATGTAACTGATATGCTTTATTATTTGTTATTATTTTAGGAGATGACCAAACAAATTTGGAAAAGTTTCATATGGGGTTTTTAGGGCTATCAATGGATATTAATGTGGCGAGCTGTGGCTCTGTGGCGTAGTAACTTGCTTGTGGTGTAGAAACTCTCGGATTCCAATCCCGGCAGGTCGGTATACTTTATTTATTAATTTATTTAAGTATATTTGGCCTGGCCACGTACATAGGTAGTAGTTGTATGCAGAAATGCTATATCGTCCTTGGCAGCTCTACTGCGTTGTCTAAAAGGTGCTGCATAGAAAAATGTATGTTTCGACATTCGAACAACGTTAATGGGTATTATAGCATCCCCGCCAATGTACTCAGGATATGAAAAAGGGTAAAATCCCTATTCAGGCGAGGAGGTGAACAATAATTGTTTTTTCAAATTTTTAACAGATAACCTCCGGGAGCACCTTGCCAATCATCTTATTTGATAAATCTATTTAAAATAATTTACATATCTTACCTGTAGAACCTTTGCCTACCAGCTGAAGACCTACAGATGCCCCACCTGCACTTTCTCCAAAAATCGTTATTTTTTCTGGATCTCCACCAAAGTATTCAATATTATCATGTGTCCACTTAATGGCTAATCTTTGATCTTTTAAGCCGGCATTGCCGGGTATTGCTGCATCACCTGTAGAAAGAAATCCAAATGGACCTACCCTGTAGTTAAATGAAACAAAAACCACATCTTCTTCGATAAGAAAATCAGGACCATAAAGAGTTTTTGTAGAGCTTCCTAGAATAAATTTCCCTCCAAAGATCCACAGCATTACCGGTAATTTCTCAGAAGGCTAAAATTGTTATTAGAATTTTACTAAAATATTTCTTAACCTTATTGGCATCAGCAGTAATATTAGATATTTTCTTCACAGAAAGACAGAAATTACCTTTAAGGCAGGAGTATATACGTTTATGTTCAAACAGTCTTCACTTTCACTATTTCCAGTGACAATATTCATTGCAGATATACATGATTTTCCTTCTTTGGTGGCATCTCGAATATCATCCCAAGGCTGTGGTGGTTGGGGAGCCTAAAATAAGTATTACTATAAAACACAAGGCGTGGTTTATTTCCTCTCTGGTATTTGTTCTTTAGTAGATACACTAACAAAGTAAAGAACTATTTAGAAATGAAATTAACATACAGATAATATCATTAAACACAACTCTGGAGTTTCAATATCGTAAAGAAATATTCGAAAGGTCTATATATATATATATATATATATATATATATATATATATATATATATATATATATATATATATTATTTTTTCGGGGCATCAATATGTAAAGATAATAATTTTAAGTTTTGCAACATACGAGGTATAAACTCGAATATAAATTCAGGGCACCAGCACTTAAAATCATGCGCTAGCTTTCTGTGAAACCAAGGGCATTTCATCGAACAGCACATTCAACTATCTCTATCCTGGGTACGACTTCTATTTTCGATTTAGGCTTTTTGTCAAAACCAACGAGAGAAGCCCGGAAACTTTGATGCAATGTGATTAAAAATAATGACTCAATAAACCACAAGGTTTATCGACCACCAAGTGATGCTAACTTTAAAACATTTTTTTTTCTTCTCTTGCAGATACCATCGATCATTTACGGATTAACTATCCAAATGCCAAAATTGCCATCCTGGCGACATTAATGTCCACAACATCAGTTAGTTTAAGTATTCAAATACTACCGACGAACAAGGTCGTGAAGCTGAATCATTCTCGATCAGTTGTGGCTTAATTCAGCTTATTGACGAAACAACGCGGATTCCTGATCGAGAAGGAGAGTTCACCAGTCTCTTTGATCTGTCTTGCACCACCAATCCAGAGATTTACACTGCTATTAGATTCTTTCGACCATAAACTGCTTTCGATATCAAGTAGCCCAACGAACCAGTGACAGAGAGGTGCCTAACCGTGCAAGATTTGGGCTTATAAATCTGCTAAATGGGAAGAACTCATAGAATATTTGGTTAGACATTTGTTTTCGACCCGCTAACCCATCTAACTGCGCTAAAGAGGTTTTCGATGTTATTTTGGCTGGTATGGACATTTACATCGTTTTTTTTTGCTCTTCCAACGACAAGCCTTGGTTTGACTGAAAATGTAAAGAAGCTGTTGCTTCTAAAGATCTTGCCTAACGATAAGGGCGTGAAAATGAGTATATTTATAATATTGAAACGTTACTACAAGACGAGACTACATACACTTCACTGTCTAAAGACACCACCAGTACTATACAAACAAGCGATAATGAATTGATACAATTTTTAAAGAACAAAGGCGAAATAGATGAACCAGTGTACAAGAAGTTAGTAATTTACAATTCTACATTTCCCAAATTCTATTGTTTACCCAAAATTCACAAAACAAACACTCCTCTGGGACCAATTATAAGTTCAGTGAATTCAACGACATACAATCTATCAAAATACTTAGCTAATATTTTGAGCGTTACTTTTGAAGATGACACGGATTACAATGTTAGAGACACCTTCTCGTTTGTCAACATAATAATACCAGAAAAGTATGTATTAATATCTTTGGATGTAGTATCCTTGTTTACAAATATACCTTTAGACTTAATCCTGACTATTCTGGAAAAAAGTGGGAATTAATTGAAACAAAAACCATGATTTCAAGGCATAATTTTTTGATTCTTATTAAATTCATCTTCAACAACACGTATTTTAGTTTCAACCAAAAATTTTTCAAACAAATTTTTGGAAGTCCAGTGGGGTCTCCTATCAGTCCTGTTTTAGCTAAGGTGGTGTTGGACCATCTCTTGGAAACGGTGGTTCCTCAATTACCATTCAACCTACCCTTTTTGTACAAGTATGTTGATGATCTGATTTGCGCTGTACCCAAGGATAATACAGAAATTATTTTAAACTATTTTAATGCATTCAACATCCATATACAGTTCACTCTCGAAATAGAACAGGATCTCAGTGTTCCTTTTTTGGACACTAAAGTAATAAGAACGAGTGACAACAGTATTATACTTGACTGGTATAAAAAACCCACAGCGCCAGGCAGATTCATTAATTATTTCTCTAATCACCTAAAAATCAAAAATTTAACACCGTAATAGTAATAAAAACAGGTCATACGCATTAGTGATGATAGGTTTCGAAAAAGAAATCTAGACGAGCTGTATAACATTTTTATCTACAATGCCTATCCTAAACACATTTTACGAAAATTAATTTATAATTCGGATAGTGTTGACACCCCTATTGATGAGACGCCTACGCAGCATAGTATATACAGGAAGCTACAATTTATAAAGCCAATCACAAATTCAATTGTCGCCTTATTCGGAGATTTTCCAGATAAAAATTGCGCAATATAACAGCATACGAGGTTCTGAACTGTTTTCAAAAATAAAGTATAGAACAGCTATTTTATATAATAACTCTGTAGTTTATAGGTTGCCTTGTTTGCAATGTGAGGCGTGTTATATTGGACAGATATTTCAGTGGTTGAAACAGAGGCTCACACAGCACAGGAGTGACTGCCGACTGGAAAGAATTCGTGTGCTGTGGTGCAACATCATTTGAAAGCAGGTCATAATTTTGACTATAACAACGTTAAAATCTTAGCTCATGACAATAACTAGAGAGACCATATCCACAGGGACCCAAACTCAATCAACTATAAATCAGACACGAATCAACTTAGTATTATTTATTGCAACATAATCAATAGGTGTTAATCATTTACAATTACAGCATAAATAACAATTAGAGATTTGTGACCCTCTTAGTATAAAGTAAATTAAAGACGTTTTTCTGTTGCTGTTTTTTCCTTTCATTTGGAATTCGCGGCAGTGCATATGCACCGAGGTTGTTTACTCTCAGTTTGTTGTAGTAAATCGAGATGTTGAGTGTTGGTTTCGAGGACCAACTCGCATTTTCATACGTGTTTTAATTGATTGTTCGTTTGTTTCATAATTGTTTGTTTTATATTTCAATATTTTAATACCTTGACAAAAAAGAATAGCGTTTTAATATAGGTGTAATAATTTTGTAGTTACTCCTGAGGAAGTTATCAAACGATAACGAAATATTGTGTTATGTGTATATATATATATATATATATATATATATATATATATATATATATATATATATATATATATATATATATATATTGTAAATACGAACGTAGTATATGAAATCAAGTTACGCACATCTTTACATTCATACGCAACATATAACATTATATAAGACAATTCCCTGATGTATCTATTTAGATATGGTTAGTAATATTAGCAACCAGGATAACGGCCAGTTAGGCACAGGTTGAAACTTACTGATATATACAGTAATCTTGTATGTATAAAAATCTTTTGCTAGTTTAAAGGATTCCAGAAGTGTTAGCGCTTAAACTACGGCATTTTGCGATTTGTGTCCGTGGAGACTTTTAATCAGGCCTACAAAAGCTACAAAAAAAATGGAATGGAAAAAAATTGGCCGCGTCCCATTTTCCGTAAGTACGAGCACATTCAGGATATCCGATTGAGGTCCCTTTTGAAGAAATGGTCGATATAGTTCATGGTATCGTGACGGGAGATCGTCCCATTTAGCTTCGTGAGATTGCTGAGATGATAGACATCCCCATATGAATGGGTACGTAATATCCTGCGTGAAGTTCTAGAAATGAAAAAGCCAAGTACGCGTTGGTTGACTCCAGACCAAAAGGCACTAGAAAGAACATTTTAAAATAGTGGGAAAAAAGTGGCAACGTAATTAGAAATTAGTTTGTTGACTGTAGACCAAACGTGGATTATCGAAGGTGAAAGTGCACCGAAAAAAAAGCGAAAACAGTTTAATGGCCTGGAAAAATGATGGCAACTGGTTTTTAAGGCTCAAGAGATATCAGCATAATTGACTCTTTTGATAAGGGTTAAAACAGTGACTATCTTTTATTACGTAACGTATTTGCATTGTGAATTGGAGCAGAGGCGACTACGAGTATCGCACAGAAAAGTGCTCTTTCACCAGGACAATGCGCCTGCTGTGACCACTGCACTAACAAAATTACACGAGCCGGCCTTCGAAATAGTTCCCCACCTTATTCCACAAAGCAACTTTTTTTTGTTTTCTAAGCTCAAAGATTGGCTTGAGAAAAAAAATTGTATCGAATGAAGAGGTTATTTGTGCTGTAAACGAGTATTATGCACAGTTCGAAACAATTTTTTGTTCTGAAGAAATAAAAAATTTGGAATCTTGCTGGACCAAATGTACTGAGCTCAATGATTATGTTGAGAAATAATTTTTTTTTGCAAAAAAATGTTTTTTATCTTATTTTTTACAAGACTTGTTAATACAACCTCATATTGGTTTAGTCCAGCGTATTTTCAGTATTCTGATGCTAAAGCTACACTATGACCTTATTTACAAACCTTACAAACAACCAAGAATAAGTAAACTTATTCATATTTAGTAACACATATCTGCTGCGTTGACAAAACTAGAATCGATGCCTCTCTATTGCTCTCTGTCACGTCCACCCTATCAGTAGCGGCTTCGCGAGAAGTTCCTAGTTGTCTCGAACATTTGGAAAGTTTGCCCAAAAGTGTATAAATGCAGCACCTCGTTCAATTACAGCCCGTCTCAATCGAGTTGTTCCTTCTGCTGCTATCGGATTTATCGTGAATGTGTATGTTGTAATTTACGTGTTAATTGAAATTCAAGGTATTACGTATTCACGGCAGTAAATTTATACAGAATCACGGAGAAATTTTTAAGTGGGCATAAGCGAGCATAAGACTATAGTGAAGCATCAACAAGTGCACAGACAAGCGTGGTTCCGAAAATAAAATCAAGAAGATATTTTCAAGAATACTTAAATTTAGGGTTTACCAGTACTGAAGTAAATGAAGAAGAAAGGCCCCTGTGTGTTATTTGCTCAAAGATCTTGGCAGCAGACAGCATCAAACCAAATAAATTTAAACGGCATTTGAAAACGCTTCATAGTGAGTACCTTAACAAACCCCGAGAATTCTTCGAATTAAAATTAAAATCATATGTAAAGCAGAAATCATTTTTTTTTAAAAAACTTTGTGAATGAAAAAGCTTTACTTGCCTCTTACAAAGTTCTATATAAAATAGCCAGATGTAAAAAGCCTCACACCATTGGTGAAGAGCTTGTTTTGCTAGCAGCAATTGAAATTGTAGAAACTATGGTTGGAGATAATTTTGCCAAACAATTGCTATCCATACCTATATCAAATGATACTGTTGCCCGTCGAATTGGTGATATAGCTGAAGATGTACAGCATCAACTTTTCGGGAAGTTACGTGAAAAATTGTTTTCAATTCAGCTTGATGTGGCAACAGAAAGCAATAAAGATGCTCATTTCATTGCCTATGTTCGATTTTGTGATGGTATGTCAGCAGTAGAAGAACTATTTTTCTGGAAACCAATAGAACTCGAAGCAACAGCGCTCGCATTATTTGCCATCTTAAATGATTTTATAAACGAGGCAAATATGGAAAAATTGCGTCGGAATATGTACCGTTGGTGCTCATTCAAAAATCTCCACTGTGTGTGTGAACACATTGTATGATCCACAGAGAAGCTCTGGCTTCCAAAGAAATGAGTCTTGCTCTGAATATTGCGCTCACTACAGTTGTAACCGTATTAAATTATATTAAAATGAGACCCCTAAAATCTAGATTTTTTTCTGCACTTTGTAAAGACATGGATGCCGAACATTCAGCGTTACTATTTTATTGCGATGCAAGATGGTTATCACGTGGGAAATGTTTGCAACGTGTTTATGAATTAAGAAATGAAATCGCCATTTTTTTAGAAGAGGAAAACCGACCGGAAGCCGAGAAGTTTCGAGATAGTATATTTGTGATGAAATTGAGCTACTTGGTCGACATATTCGAGAAGCTAAATACCTTAAATCTTCAAGGAACAAATATACGAGGGTTGTGTAAGAAATAAGGTTCCCACCGCCGTGTGCGCTGATTCCCCCCCTCTAGATCCCGCCTTGGTAGAACTCGCTGCAACGTTCAGTGCCGGCCTGACAGCCATCCGCGATGGAACCCCCGATCGCCGTCACCGCCAGGTGCGAAGTTCGTGCGGTAATCCGATTTTTGCACGCTAAGTTACCACCGGTTGATATTCATAGGCAGTTGTGTGAAGTTTATGGGAAGCTTGTATCAGCGTTTAACACGTCCGCAAATGGTGTAGGGAGTTCTCCGAAGGACGCACACAGACATCCACGATGAGCAAAGAAGCGGAAGGCCATCGATCTCCAACGAAGTTGTGTCGAAGATTGAGCGAATTCTGCTCGAGGATAGTAGGATAACGATTCGGGAACTGGCTGCCCGGGTTCCTGAGGTTTGTGAAACATGGTGTTATTACGTCACCCCGGAAACAAAACAACAGTCGTGACAATGGCGCCCATACTGGATCGCCTAAACCGAAGAAGTTCAAGCAGACGCTGTCCGCAGGGAAAGTGATGGTTACGGTCTTTTGGGACCGTAAGGGTGTCCTGCTTGTTGAGTTTATGCCTCGAGGGATCACAATAAATTCCAAAAATTATTGTGAGACCTTGAAAAAACTCAGAAGAGCCATCCAAAATCGCCGGAGAGGAAGACTGACAAAAGGCGTTAGACTGCACCACGACAATGCGCGTCCGCACGTCTCTCGCCAAACCAAGGACTTAATCGACAATTTTGGCTGGGATCTCGTTGAACATGCTCCCTACATCCCTGATCTTGCACCGACTTCCACTTATTTCCAAAATTAAAGCAACACTTGGGTGGACAACGTTTCGAGACTGATGAAGAAGTGCAGGAAGCGGTCACCAAATTCCTCCACGGACTGACTTCTTTGAAGCGGGATTCCAAAAGTGGATTAGTCGTCAACAAAAATGTGTGGAAAAATCTTGAGATTATGTTGAAAAATAGCTAAGAAATTAAACTTTCCAATGATGTATTTTTCAGTTCAAATAAAAAATGCCTTACACCTGAAAAAAATGTGGGAACCTTATTTTTTACACAACCCTCGTACATATATTCAATAAAAGTGATAAAATTAATGCTTTTTGTAGATGTAAATGTTTGCAAATGTGGGTGAATGTGTTAAAATATACAAGGCCGAAGAACAACATGTGAAAGTTGTTTTAGTAACCATTGAAAATCATCTAGCCATGTTGACAAAGAATTGTAAAAAGTATTTTCTTACTGACGACAACTTGGTAGCAAGTTACGAGTGGGTTAGAGATCCATTTCAAAATACTCCTGAAGGGCTCTCAACTTCGAAGAATAAATCGTCATAGACTCCACGGCAAGTAGCGAAATCAAAAGACAATTTAATAATAAATTACTCTTTGAATTTTGGGCAGGGGTGAATGATGAGTTTTCTGCACTGAAAACAAGAGCATTTCGTATACTATTACATTACATCCTACCTTTGCGAAACCGGATTTTCTGCGGTGGCTGCTTTGAAAACAAAATATAGATCTCAACTAAATATAGAAGAAGAACTCAGAGTGTCTATTAACTAAACCATCCTTCGAAAATCTTTGCTCTGCAAAACTGGCCCAAGGGAGTCACTAATAATTATTAAACTTGTTTTTAATTTAGTATTGATATGTTAATTATTAGGTAAATACATTGTGCAGTACTAATACAATCCTATTTATAGGTGTGTTATATCAATGTAAATGTGTATTTTATTTTTTATTATGTCAGAATGTATTTTGTTTTGCTTCTCTTTCAATACATTATATTAAATGTTTTTAATGAATGTTTTTAATAATAATTTCTTTTCGATACGCTCGCGCCCTCCCAATAGTGTAATCACGCCCCCCTAGTGGAGCGCGCCCTACAGCTTAAGAAACACTGGTTTAGTCCCAAATAAAGTGATATGAAAAATAATATATCTACTTACTTCAAATCTTAAGTTACCCACTGGTGGAGCACCGTAAGGAATCCCTTGAAATCCATAATAAGTTTTATTTTTCTGCGTAACGTATGTTGTACCTCGAACTAGACCATCAGGTATTGAGAGAACTAAATCATCTGCAAGCGGTGCTGATAGCTAAAAGTAATGTTTGTCTTATAGGTCAGATGCTAGGAATTTCTATCCTATGTTAATAGTAACAAAGTGTTGAATGTATGTTAACTTTACGGTCTTTATTAATGCTTAATTTTTCTGAGATAAATAAATCGAGTGTTTATTGTTTCCTTAAAAAACGACACCGAAAATAAATTCTTTCATTATGACCTAGAATCTGATGGCAAAGACGGAGAATGTTTCTAATAGAAATAGGTTAAGGCTTCTGCAGTTAAATTCTAAATCCGATACGTCAGAGACTGAGGTTGAACAGTCTTATAATGCAAAGGTTCAGAGCGGGACTGAAAAAGTTATAACAAAAATATTTCGATTTGGAAATAAAAGTGGTGAAATGACAACGCAATTTTGTTATGATTATTAAGGTGTTCTACAAAACTACCTCTTAGACGACTTGCTACCTGGAATTTTTCATACGTGGACAAGAAAATATTGCATGGAATTAAATTTAACTGTTAGTAATCACACGAAGAATGCAAATATTAGCTTCGACAAGTTGTTGCTGACAACATTCAATTAACAGATCTTAGGACAAGAACCTGTATAATCGACAAAATCTAAAACAGGCTGGCTCTATTGTAATGAATTATGAAGACTGGACTGGAAAAGTAATGTTCAACTTTGCATAATAGCACATAACATCCGAAGATAAAGACGAAAAAGAGCAATTTTATAGACATATTTTACATGTATTGTTGATCTTTGTTAGTTTTATAACAATATGACAATTTTTTTTCTGGTTTTTGTCGAGATAGTGAATAAATTTTAAACATAATTGTTTGTAGTTAAAGATACAAGGGATTAAAATTTTGAAGGAGAGAGTTCTCTATATATATATATATATATATATATATAAATATATATATATATATATATATATATATATATATATATATATATATACATATATATATATATATATATATATATATATATATATATATATATATATATATATATATATATATCATGTCAAAAAAATTTTTAAATTGTGTTATTTTTTTTTCAATTAGTTATACACCAACATATGAAAGGTTAAAGAGGAAGGATAGGGCTTAGAGGAACTACTATAAATCTTGTTATCATCCGTTTTAGGATTCTTGAAGTTGAATCTGAAAATGGTGTTATTTGTTTCATTATTTTCAATTATTTCCAGTCAATATACGTCCTTCTCGGGGTTCTGTGACCCTATGATTTTGGAAATTGTGTTTTATTTTAATTTTTTTTTATCAGTTATGGTTAAACATGTAAAGGGTTAACGACGTGGGAGTTGAATCAGAGGCGTTACTTTTTTATATATATCGTGTTATATAGTTCTTGGAGTCGAGGGATCTGAAAACTGTATTTTCTTTAATTATTGTCAATCATTGATAGTCAAAAGTTTAAACATGCGCCGCTAACCAATCATCGCTCCTGATAAGTGTTTGGTGTAGCGGTGATATATACTGAGTAGTGTAATTAGTTTTTTTTTCAATTTTGACAGAAATAGTGTGTGGAGAAGACTAAGATTTTTGACATTATTCCAGTTTCACTTATTTTTGGTTTGTAAAACAGCTCATCTGAAATGTCATCATATGGGGTTTGGTTGTAATATCTTGTAATTGATATCTGTCCGTAAGGTGTAGTATCTTTTTTTAAAATATCGGGCGGTAATAATGATACCATAGGGTGAGAAAGATAAATTCTGTAATTATTTCCAACTTATGTTTGCAAGGGTACGCAATAAATAATTTCACTAACTATTTCCAATGTTTTTAAAATTTAATAAAATTGCATTGGTGCTATCTTTGAGTAAACTAGGAGTAAATTCCGTTGGTGATTGCTTAGTGGTATCTATTGGACAGATAAATAGAGCTAGTGTCACTTTCTTGTAGTATAAATATAATTTCATACGCTACACAGAGTATTCATTAAAAGATTTATATTTTAGAACAATTTTCGCTTCTCTTGCAGACACTATTAATCATTTACAAATTAATTATCCAATTGTCCACAACATCAACTGGCTTAAGTGCCCGGAACATATGTAAAGAAATTATCGACGAAACCAAGGGGGCACACAATCAACGAATTCGAAACAAACCTCTCGCTTCACAATTCCAGGTCCTTTTGGTCAGTCGCTAAGGCAGTTAGTCAAAATATCGTTGGTGATTGCTTAGTTGTGTCTGTTTTGCTGGACAGACAAATAGAGCTAGTGTCACTTTCTTTTAGTGTAAATATAATTTCAGGGTATGAAATTACCCTACCCAGAGTATTCATTAAAAGATGTATACTTTAAGTAAGTTGAATGTGAAACCAAGGTCAGGTTATCGACCAGCATATCTTTATCCTGGGTACTACTTCTATTTCTGATTTAGGCGTAGCTTTAGAATCTGTCCTTTTGTAAGAAGCGAGCTCTCTAGCCCACGAGAGGAGGCTCTGGAGCCCCGAAACTTTGATGTTATGTTGTTAAAAATAACGACTCAACAAACCACAAGGTTCATCTGCATCCTCTATCGACCACGAAGTGATACTAACCTTAGAACACTTTTCACTTCTATTGCAGACATTATTAATCGTTTACAAATTAACTATCCAATTGTCCACAACATAAACTGGCTTAAGTGCCCGGAACAGATGCAAGGAAATTATCGACGAAACCAAGGAGGCACACAATCAACGAATTAGAAACAAACTTCTCGCTTCACAATTCTAGGTTCTTTTGGTCAGTCGCTAAGGCACTTAGACAAAATATCACCAAATCCGTCATACCACCTCACACGGCCAGATAATTCTATTGCAACAACACCTGTTGAGAAAGCGAACTTGTTGGCTGAACTCTCTGCTTGACATTCTACTGTCGATTTCTAAGGAAAAACACCACCTATTATTCACATAGTACAGTCAAGGATGCCCGATATTGTCTTTAGACAGCGTATCATAAAACGTATTTTAATGAAGCTAGACACCAAAAAAGCTTCTGGCGCTGAAGGCATACCTGCAATAGTACTCAAAAACTATGCGAGGGAACTAACACCAGTTTTCTATACACTTTCTTGTTGGAAATGTGCCACAGTTCAGCAAATACCTAAAAAAGGCAAGAAGACCTTGCGAAATAACTACCGACCAGTTGCACTGCTTTCAATAATATCAAAAGTTATAAAAAAGGCTATTAATCAGCATCTTCTAAAATATCTTGGAGGATTCAATATTATTAGCGACCGTCCATATGGCTTTCGTAAACATAGATCAATTTCGAGCGGTTGCTCTTGACATATCCAAGGCATTCGATTATGTTTGGCACGATGGATTGTTGGCTAAGCTACCCTCTTCTGGTATGTCTGAAAAGTTCTGTTGGTGGCTTTCATATTTCCTCAGAGAGCGCTCTTTACGAGTAGCAGTCGACGGATTTCTTTCTAACACTTTCACTAGCAACGCCGGTGTACCCCAGGGCTCCATACTGTCTCATATTCTCTTTCTCATTTACATTAACGATCTGCTGGAAAAGACCGGGAATCCACTTGAAGAGACAGCAGGAAGGCATTCAACTTAATAAAGACCTGGAAGAAATTCTATCTTGAGGTGACAGTACCCAAGTGGAATTTAAAGCTACAAAAACCCAGGCGGCAGTTTTTTCTAAAAAAGTTAACGTTGCTGAACTCCATTCCTCGAGCATCGTCACTCACATTGTTGGGAGTTAATTTGGGAGCAAATATGTCTTGGCATGAACATGTCGCAAGCATAGCAAAGAGAGCTTGTCGAGCTTTGGACCAGAAGGCTTTACACTCCACAACAACTGTTAATTCTGTACAAAGCTCAAATTCGACCAACTATGGAATAGTGGTCCCATGTTTGGGGCTCTGCTCCTAAACATACACTACATTTTTTGGATTCTATTCAAAGAAGAGCTGTTCGCCTGATTGGAGAGCTGGTACTGGCCGGCGGCCTTGATTCGTTGGAACGTTGAAGAACGGTTGGCAACTTGAATCTATTCTAAAAGTATTTTCATGGAAAGTGTTCGATGGATATGGTTCGCTAGATTTCTCCCATAGCGGTGCATGCTAGAAATACACGTCGCGCCAATATTTCTCATCCGTATAAGGTTCAGCCTGTTACTCATACAACCCTTTTCAAGCAGTCTTTTATATGGGGTACCTCACCCCTTTGGAATAATTTGCCCAGGACTGTATTTCCTACCGAGTATTTACAGCGATTCAAGGTCAACGTGAATCGCTTTTTCGGCACACGTGTCGCCCCTGTAGCGCTTTAGGGATGTCCCTGCAGTACATGTGCTAAACTCATAAAAAAAAACTATAAGTTTCTTTCAAAACTGTTATAGGAGATTGTGTAGCAAATTTCTTCGTTTTACTTTTTTTTATAAATAATTTTGTCCTCAGATCGTTGATTAGCGACATATAAGGACTAAAACGTCATTTTCCAAAAATAACTGACATCCATCAAGAGGCATATAGATAAAATACGGCTTTGTTACAATGATGGTAAGTTAGTTTTTTAATGTAACGTTGTGTTCTCTTACGTCGAACACGAATGTAATGTTTCTGTAAGAGTTGCTTAAGTAAATAATCCTGTTAGAAATTTCACAATAAAACACTTGTATAAAAACCGATAAAACAGTATTAAGCAAACAATAATAAAAGATAACATGTAGTTTTTAAGAGACCCTGTTTTTTTTTAAGTAAAAAAACAATATCGAGAGATTTGTTTATTTTGATGTGCTTTACATTTTTGCAATTCGCTCACAACCGCTATAGCAAAAAAAAAACATTTTAAGTCAATTACCCTGCATCTTTCATAAGGTTAAATGTTTTTTCACAGGGAAAGTAATAAAATTCACTGAATCTAAAAAAATATATTATTTTGTTTTGTTTCACACCTTATAGAAAAAAATTACAACATGCAATTTTTTTAAAAATCTAATAATGACACTTTTAAACATATTTTGATATTAGGAGAGTTGCATGATAAGTACCTATCTAAGCATATTTTTCGTAAACATAATCTTTCACAAGAATCCTGTCATATTTTCAAGTCGCTGTGTGATTTAGTTTGTGAATGGCAACCATTTAAATAGAACAACTTTTGTGATTCTAGAACAATGGAAAAAATTGAATATCGAGCAGTGGTAAAATATTTGTTTTTGAAAAAGAAAACAAATGATGAGATAAAATAGGAGCTTTGCACCCTGGTTACCGACGATAAAATATTGCACAGCTGAATTCAAACGCGGCCTTGCAAGCATTTTTGATGATAAACGTCCAAGTGGTCTAAATGACGTCACCACATCAGAAATGATATAATGATAAATTATCGGAAAGTGCAAGCGCGAGAGATTGCTGAGACTGTGGGCATCTCAATTAATCGGGTGCAGAATATTTTAACAATTCATTTGGATATGAGAAAGCCCTCTGCAAGATTGGTGCCGCGATTGCACACAATTGACAATAAAGCACAATCGGAATGATATTTGGCGTTGATTCATAAGTGATGACGAAACACGGATTTAGCGCAACACATCAGAGACCAAAGAGCAGTCCAAACAGTGGGCTTTCCTTGACGAACAGGCGCCAAAGAAGGATAAGACGCCTTTATAGGCCAACAAAGTCATGGCCGCAGTGTTTCGGGATGCATGCGGCATAATTCACGTCGATTACCTCAAAAAGCGGAAAATGACTAATGGAGAACTTTATGTCAATTTACTGAATCATTTCAGCCATGGTGTGAAAGAAAAACGTCCTCATTTGGCGATGAAAAAATTCTCTTTCATCAACACAATGCACGCGTGCACACTTGTGTCATAGCCATGGCAAAATTCCATGAATTAGGATACGAATTGCTTCCGTCACCATCATATTCGTCAGATTTAACCCCAGCGATTATTTCCTTTTTCCGAATATGAAAAAATGGCTCGGCGGAAAAAAAATTGTCTCAAACGATGAGGTAATTGCAACAATAAACGCCTATTTTGAAGGGTTCAGAAATCGTATTTTTTAGATAGGATACGAAAGATTGAAAAACATTGGACTAAGTGTATCGAGCTAAAAGGAGACTATATTGAAAAATAAGATAAATTTTACACATAAAAATATTTTTTTTTGTCAAGGCCAGGTACTTATCATACAACCCTAGTAATATGCAGATTTTTTGCTGTCTGATCGTAACATCGCAACTCTTCTATTATTTGCTTATCAAGCTCGTATGTCAGAGATTAATCTTTTCCATTGAGAATAACTGCATATAATATTACTTACCACCGGTTGAATGGTAATAACAAGTAGTAAAATTAATTTTACCATTTTTAAACAAATTCAATAGTTCACTTAAAATATTAAATAACAAGAAAATATTTTATCTTTATATCAAATAACTATTTATATATAAATCTGCTACGAGTTTTTTGATAAGAATTACTTCCACTTATACCTTCTATTTTTCAATTAATCCAACCAATGCACAGTGTGTCGACTAGTACAAGTTAGCTGGACAAAATTATTTTTTCACTTATTTCAATTGTTTATGTATATTCTAGGCATATTAAGTTATTTTAAGAAAAAAATCATCGCGTTGGTTTTTTTATGGGCGTGGCTAATTTTTTCCCCTAAATTAGTCAGCTACGCAGACATATTTAACGATAACTACGAAACAACTTGTTAGATTTTTATAAATAAAACATTAAAAAATGCGTAACAAAATTTTATTAAAGTTGGTTGAATATTATTTTATTCTATCTTTTATCGTTTTGGAGTTATTTAGAAATTAATGGAGAGAAAAAAAAATTTTTTCGTGTAAAATTCATTATTTTTTTCGGTAAAAAAGCGCAATAACAAAAGAAAAACAAAATATTATACATTTTTCTGACAGCTGCGTATCTGGAAAATAAAATAAGGTATTAATCATGAAAATCGGTTAATAAATGTGGGTTTTATTCACAATTTACCGCAGGTACTCAATATCGATAAAATTTGTGTAATACAGCCCTTGCATATCGCGGTAGGATTGCATCAGCTTAGCAGGTAGATAACGGAACTAAAGGGCAAGGGTATTTTGTATTGTTATTAGAATTAAAAATTATAATACAGTGTCTTTCATTTAGCTGCATTTCGCTTACCTGTATTTTTTGTCCAGCTGCACAAAACATTGTATAACAAAAACAAAATATTCTGCGTATGTGCACGAATTTTTCTACAAACATGAATGTGCAACTAAATGAAAGACACTGTATTATTATTTTTAATAATAACCAGATGAAAAAATCATTTATTGCATTTGTTAATTAAAAATAAAACAATTAATCCATATTACTTAGTTTTATTGACACAAAAAGGATAAACTCAAATAATACCTGCCTTTCAGGTAGGTAACTTGTGCATTATACATACATAAGTAGTTGGTATTTTAAAATGTTTTTGATTTTTTTAAGGTACATATTTCTTGCTGTTCGGTTCAAAAAAAAAATTGTTTTTGGAAATTCCAGTCAAAAATTGTTTTTGTTTAATTTTAAAATAAATGTTATAAATGCTCTGTAATAAATTTAGCATAATGACACTGACTGTAATTATATGTAAAATAAAAATATTCATTTATTGATAAAGAAAAATTTACAAGTCAAGGTTTACATGCTTAGTACAAGCACTATATAACTAAGAATAGTAGCTGAACCTAATAATCATCATCAGAGTCTTCTGATGAGCCGTTTACTGTATAATCGTCATCATTTTGTGGCATTGTGCGACAATATGATGACGATTCCAATCTTGACTCTTCTATGCTAGGGCTTACAATTAACTTTAATACATCTGTACATATTTTTTTCGGCTTTTTTTTGGAAATCTCTCGAAGGCTATTGATCAAAGGATCAGATGTTATAATTAACATGCACAGTAAGTCTCTATTCGTGGCAACACGCGAGCATTTGCGGGTGTTGTACTCCCTAAATCTGCGGCAATCTTTGTTCCGTGCTTCTTGAGCCTCTTCGGAAAGCTGCCCAATTGGAAGCAATGCCGCTTTGATGACTTCTGTGCTGTGAATTAATATTTTATGCACAGTAGCAGGCATACAGTACCACGAACAGAGACTAAGATAATGTTTTCTGGTTTCAAGACAAAATTTTTTGAATTCAACTAAGTTTATCTCGAATCCAGAAGACAATGTTCTCAAAATAACATCAAACTTTTTTATAATTGTAACATCCAACCCTGTGATCTGAGCACTCATCTCATCATTCTTAAAAAAGCGACGGGCTGTATTTCCATCATTTGAAGAACCAAATCCTGGCTTTGGTTTATCTACAATGAGTCCCATCTCGTTCTTAAATTTCAATTTGATTTCCTCGGAACGAACCTTGATATCTGCTTTGTCTTCGTTGCTTCTAGCCTGCCATTTCTTAATATTCAACTTGTAACTGATATGTAAAAGACATTCGAAGCAACGAATCCAAGCATGAAGTGTAGATAAACCAAAGCCAAAATGTTCTTGATTGCTGTTAAACATCGCGGGGTCATCGTTCATCGTCTTGGGGGTGGCGCCACAGATGAAACACTTTTGGGATGAACTAGTTTCCGTTAAGGCGTTACACACCTTTCCGTCTGTCATTGTCAGCAAAAGTTCGTGTTTTACAGAGATTTGAGAATCACCAAAGTTGATAAGTGTTGGAAGAAGAGCATTAACTTCTTCCCACAATCTATTTGTCTCCACTAACGTGAAGTCGTTCGTTTCTTTGGCAAATATAAATTTGATTGGGCGACAATACAAAGTTGATGAAGGCCGAGGATTTTGCTAAATAATTTTGGACCCATCATATAATTTAAGGGGAACTAAAGAAAATGCGAAAAGAAACTCGTCCGTATATTCAGTGTTCTCAAATCTCTGTTTGTATGTGCTGTGCCCAGAACTTCCATCACATCGTCATTTACTAACAAGTGTAAACGATGAACTTGTTGGGAGCGCACTGCTGATAACTTCATTCTGTGCTAATACTAGACGTTCCACTGTTTTATTTAATAAGGCTTGCGAATTTATTTCAGCACGAGTTTCTGTTATAGCAATGTGCTCCTCTGCAGGGTAACAGGCCTGTTTGGACTTTTTTAAACTAAAATATGACGGAAACACATTATGCCCCGCCTTCATGGACCACTTCCTAGTTTGTTTGTAAGAATGCGTTGTTGACTTAGAATCTATACAGTAAGCTAAGGCTTCGTCACTACTTAATTGCCTAGAATTAACGGAACTGGTATTTTTAGACTTAATAATATTATCTGGGCTCTCACTAATGTCTCTAATCACATTGGCAATTTTCCTTTGCCCTGCTGAACGCACAGCAATTTCGGCAGCAGTCACCAATTCACTGACACTTCGGGATTCTACGAGATCCACGACGCGACGTTTCTTCGTCTTAAACGACGATTCCTCGAAATCTTTGCGAGGTCGTCCTGCAGGAGTCACATTCTCACTTGATGTTGAAGGTTGTGGCGCAAAAGAACTCGCAATAACCTGTATGTCTGCTTCATCCAACCAATTCTTATTTTTAATTAAAAAAACGCTCCTTCGACTTTCCTGAAGCCAACCATTTGGCACCAAACTTATTAGACAAGTTGGATATCTTCAACTTTATTTCTTTTTGGCTACTTTCAGTAATGTCACCAAAGTGAAATTTTGAAGAAAGAAAGTCATATACACGCGAGTTTTTTTCATTCTTCGTGTGTTTCAACCACTCCTCAAAAAAGGCTACCCTTGAAATAGAATAAACGTGTTCTAAAAAAAAAAAAAAAAAAAAACATGTTGTACTGAAGTGTGCTAAACAATATGTGTATTTTTACGAAGAATAAAGTTATTTCTGTGTAATATCTAAAAACTAGCCCAAATAGAGGTGAATGTCTGTATATTCTGAACTTTCAAAGTTTTTTTTTTTTAAAAAAACACGCTAAAATATATAGGCTATTTAAAAAAAAATACTAAAAATTCAAATTAATAGATTCTGATTAAAAAAATACATTAAAAAATAGTACTTACCCTCAGTATTAATATTCATCACAAAAACTTTCACAATATTACAATATGTCACTATAAGATGTGCACGAAAGTGTCGCTAAATTGCAACTGATTGATTGAAAGAGCTGCATTAAACTCATTACCTGACTTCTGACGCTTATGACTCGCCACTTGCAAATTTGATAAACAACCTTTTCTCGGAGTTCGGGGTTTGGGTGTTGTTTACGTTTTGCAAATAAGATTTCCTGGAAATCATAACATGAATTTTGTCCACCTAGCATGTTCTACGCGACACACTGTGCAATGGTTGCATCCAAATCTATCAGTTTAGTTTAAAATGGAATTTTGTAATTTTTCAAACACAAATAGTGAATTAATATAGATATGAAAAGCATTTTGTTTGAAAGATGTGTAATTGTAAATTTTTGAATTCCAGTACCCTCGTACCAGAAACGATAAAAACGATCTATTGTATCTTTTGTATTAGTTTCAGATCAGGTCGAGTAACTTGAAAAAATACTCATACGTAGATAGCTGGTAGTCGTAACTTTTCCAGAGCTCATCTTTTACAATTGTTCAACTGAAAACAAAAAAAAAAGTTATAAACAGGAGATGTCACCATGAAGTTTCATGAAACTGACTACGGTAGAAGATTTTCAGAAAATAACTCTTCTCTTGCTCATCTAAGCGTATCTAACATCGATATATCCAAGACAAGTCTGGATTGTGTTGCTACACTCTTGAATATTTCCAGTTCAAACCAATCCATGTTTGTTAATCATTACAAGAAATAACATTATGCTCACTGAACGTAACCTAAAATTACGAAGATAATTTAGAGAAATTTGATACTGATTTATACATAAGATAGTCTGTTCTAAAAGTGCATGACCATTTTTTAATTTTGTTCGTTTGAAGGAGTGGTGAAGATAATTATAACCAAATTACAATGTGAGTTAAGTAAATATCAGCTTACCACTAGATGTGTTTTTAGATTTGTTGGAGTACTACCACCATAATTCCTACTTTTAGGCCATTAATAGGTTTTATGCTTATATTCCAATAGATTCATTGTCCTGCCCTATATATACATGAAGTAGTTTGAAATAGATATAATTAAAGTTACAGCAATAAAATCTTCATTTTGAGTCGAACATCAGTCCTTGACAAATTATTTTATAATACTAATGTCAACTAAATATGAACTGTCATATTCTTAGCACCCTTTTAGGTAAAATGTGAAGTTATCGATCATTCCTTCGCACGTTGTTCTCTGATCATTGTCATTCCTTATATTTTCTAAATTATTCCACGGAATCCAAGGAATGAGGATTGTTACTATAATCCTTAGTTGTAAAATCTATCCATACCATACCAGGGATATGTACAGCCCAACTTTTGTCACCTCTATTGATTACCAATAAATTCGGGAAAATTGCTCTAACGACTCGTAAGCATATGCTTGAAGTCTGTTATGTTGATCTATCCTGCTGAAGCAAGGCTTGTGAAACGGGTATGAAGAAAAGGATTATTTTCTTTTTACTGTAGATATGCTACTTTCAGCTGATATCCAAAAATAAAAACAAAAACACTTTCATTAACAACTACCGACCAGTTGCATTGCTTTTAGTAATATATAAAGTTATGGAAACTACTATCAATTAGCATTTTTCAAAATATCTGAAAGGATTTATTACAGATTATTATATTAGTGACCATTAGCTTGACGATTGTAAGCAAATGTTAACAGGAAATATTCTAACTTATATCACATATTCGGAACAACGCAATTGAATATTGTGGAGAATCTGGTGCATACTTGATATATTTAAAGCATCCGACAGTGTTTGCCATGATGCATTGTGATCTAAGCTACGCTGTTGTGGTATGTATTTTGTTTATGGCTTTTATGTTTTCTCAGAGAGAATTCTTTTCGATTTACAATGCACGGATTTTTTCCTAATATCTTCTCTTTCAACGCCGGTGACCCGCAAAGGCTCCATACTGTCTCATATTCTCTTCCTTTTTTACATCAGCCATATTTATTTAATTATTTATACATTCAATTCCAACAGGCCAAGGCCCAATTACAGGAATTACGTTTATACTGATGAGCTACATATAGAAGAAGAACATTATACAATTAAAATAAAATTAAAATATTTTAACAATCTCCAAATTAAAAAAAAAAATAGTAATAATAAAAAACTACAAATTTGAGCAACCTCTAAACACTGAGCAGAGAACCAATAAGTATCGACACCCTACTGCAATGGAAATCACCGGAGTTTCCAATGACATTGCCGTTCTTGAACATTATATAAATAGGGCTGTGGAATAATATATTTGACCTAGCCCGGCCGAGGCTAAAAATAGGTGAGCGCCTTGCCCCAAGGCGTGGTACATGGAAAGATACATTGCTTAATAGGAATGGGCAATCAATATGGTGATTTAACAGCTTATATAAGAATTTGATGGAGTGAATGTCCCTTCTTTTTGCAGGAGGCAACTCATTAAACCTTGACAAGATTAGTCCGTGATCAACACCGCGGTCCGGATAGACACCATCCCTCTTGAAAATAAGATATTTAATGAAGGGCCTCTGTATCGATACGATTGAGTTGTTATGGCAATTGTATATTGGATACCAAACAATAGAAGCATACTCAAACTTAGACCTAACGAAGGAATAATAGAGAAGCTTGATTGCAGATATGTTAGTAAAGTCTCTAAAATTTCTAATCAGGAAACCCAGCATGCTTGATGAACCAGCAACCATTTGTTCAATATGGTCAGCAAAAGAGAATTTCTCGTCAAAGATGATACCCAAATCCCTAACTGAACGAAGATTCTGTAGAACAGTATCACCTACGAAATAATTGAAAAATATACGGTTGTTACGATTGGAATATCGGACGACATTGCCTTTGGAAACGTTTAAGGTGAGCCTGTTAGTAGAGCATCAGTTGGTGAGAGCATTAATGCTGCTCTGTAATTCGTGGCAATCAGAAACCGAGTCTATGCGTTTAAAAATCTTAAGGTCATCTGCATAAGCAAGCTTCCGGTAACCTATCTCACTCAGCAAGTCGTCAACAAACATATTGAAAAGAAGAGGTCCCAGATTGGAATCCTGGGAACACCTAAAGTGGAAACATGAAGAGGCGATCTGAACCCATTGATTTCTACAAAAAAAACCTGCTATCCAGGAGGTATGAATTTAAAAGATCAATCAGGTTATTTGAAAGCCCGAAACGAGATCCGACCGTATCCAACAGTAAGTAGTGGTCAAGTCGATCAAAGGCTTTGCGAAAATCCGTATAGACCACGTCATATGCTGTAAAGGACCAGAAATCCAATCTACTGCTACATTGATGACAGTATGCTTCATTTTTCATTTATCTTGAATGCTCGAATAACAGCTACCCACACAAATATACTCAGACACTAGGAAGTTTTTCAATTTAACAAAGACTTGAGAGGAAATCTATCATAGGGTGACAGCAACCAAGTGAAATTTAATGTTGCAAAAACCCAGGTGGCATTTTTTTGCTGAAACAGTTAATGCTGCAAAATCTGATATGTCAGAACACGCGTCCAGCATCGTCACTAAACTCGCTGGACGTTAACGGAAATATATCTTGGCATGAACATAATACAAGTAAAGCAAAAAGGCCTTGCATTTGTTAGAGCTATCTGTCTTACGAAAAGTCCAGAACTTACCATCATCCGTACCAAACTTTACTAGATTTTTTTTATGTAGAAACCTTTGGCAAGATTGGTCCAGGACTGTGTTTCCCGCCTAGTGCCATTTAAGACCAATGTAAATGCCTTTTTCTGCATACACGTTCCCCTGTAGCACTTTAGAAACATCTCTGCAGTACGTAGACTAATTGAATGCTAAATTAATGTAGTATACGCTCCACGCCGGTGAAATGTTTTATAAAAATTGGATTTCCAAGGCCAAGCTTACGCTCTGTACCCCCATCTTGCACTTTGTGAAAACCTACACATAGTTCAATGCCAAAATATAGAGTTTAATGTGTAGTTTAGTCAGGAGGCAGGCATTTGAATCCCTGCTCTAATGGATGTAGAAAATGGATTCCCTTTAGAAGCAGGACTTATTTTTAGTGACGTCAGTTTGTAAAGCTCCAATATGTGAAAGGGTTATTTTCGGTTGAAAATTGCCCTTCATCGATCATCGATTTTTCAGTTGTTAATTTTTTTATAAAAGATCTCTCCCTCTCAGTGATCGAATTTTAAGTGGGGTGTATATTTTTATTGTACCATTGTAGGAAACAGTTTTTTTTTTCTGAAAAATCTCTTCTACTCTTCATCGTTTTTGAGTTTGCTCTGTTAGCAAGGGTTTAAGTTCCTAGAGTTCTAGTATAAAAGAGCTTTTCTCTTTTCAAGAGGTTTCGCCCCCGTTTGGCGATTAGCGCTGCCTTCTATAGGCAACCTCGTCTTTAATGTTTTCTTCTCTTTTTCTTATACAACTTCGCTTTATACAAATATGCATCCTTTGAACCTGGTTACGCTATCGATTTCTAACTCCTTAATTGCAACTTAATAAGGTATTACTACCTATCGAAATAACAAACCTTTTAAATTTTGGTCTGACAACAATTGACCGATTCGTTATTTCAAGTTAGACGTGTGATTATGTTTTAATGTAATATGCTGAAAACGAAAAAATGCTGAACAATTCTGTTTTTCGTCGGATAGCTAGTGTATTTTGAAATGCGTTGAAATAGTATTTCAGCGTTTTATACAGCCAAAATTATTTTTTGATTTATATGTTTTTAAATCGGAGGGTTTTATTTCTAAATATAGCAGTGAAATCTTTTTGGAGTGCATATTTTGAAAAAAAAAAAAAAACATTTTAATATATAAAGAAACAGTATATTGAGAAAAAAAACATATTGATTTAAACAAAAAATTACAAAAATAATTATTCACGATGAAGAATCCCACGTCTCTTTATCCGCTCCCGAGCTCCATTCCTCGGCAAATTTTTTCAAGTCGACTTTATGACCACGCGATATTACTTCCAAAATCACTTTTAAGCGATTTATGAGGTTGAAGTCGACACCGGTAATTTCAGCGGCCACCTTTGGATTGGCTCGTTCCTCTCTGAATTTTGTCTGTATTTCTGCCTTTCTTTGCTTGACAATTTCTTTGGCACTGTCCGATCTTAGCTGCCACTTTTGCACAGGAAGCTTGTATGACAAATGCAGAATACTTTCGAATAATCGAATCCTGGCATGGAACACAGACAGGCCAAACTGTAATGCATCTGTGTCAACGTTATTTTTTACATTAAGATCATTGAACTACTTTGAACTAGCAGCACAAATGTAGCATCTTATTGTTGAACTAGTTTAAGTAGCAGCATTGCAAACTTTTGCATCGACCATAGGTAGCGTTATTATATGTTTCATGGAAAAAGAAATATCTTTCTGTACGAATTCGCTGTTTACCAAAACGTTTATTGCATTTTCTATGTAATTAATGTCAGAATTTGAAATATCCACTGTTTCTTTAACAAATTTAATCCTCATTGGTCGACAGTATCGTGGCCAAGAGAGAGTTGGATTCTGCGGAATAACTTTTTTGTTTGTCTCGCAAATCAATTGTAGTAGAACAAAGTAACTTTGAAAAATGTTGTTGTCAATTACATCTGCTTCTTGCATTTTTTGCTTAAACGGTGCTTGTTGCTGTATTTAATTTTTTTAGTACTTCCTCCAAATATATGGCCAGTTGTTCAGCCGTGTGATCCAATAAATGTTTTAATTTAATTTTAACAATGTCTCATTTTTTGCCGGATAACAAGTCCTTTTTACTTGCTATAACACGGTGTAACTCGGAAAATACTGCTTGTTACTATTTGTTATTATTTCATACTGCCTTCTGGAGAGGTTAGCTTCTACAAACATTGAGAGAACGGCTATTGGATTTAATTGTGACTGTTTGTCATGCTGCTTTAACATTTTGTAAGTTTTCTGGTGTGCTTGGGCTGTCTGGTGAGGGTTAGTTATGTTTTTTAAAATGCTAGATACAATTCTCTTTGCAGAATTTTGAAGCACTACGTACTTCCTCTATTTTTCTGCATTTTCTCCTATCATTTGATTCTTCAAATGTCTTTGTTGGTCGACTAAAAGAACGGCGTTTTACCTTATTTCAAATGTTCCTCGTTCCCCATGATCATTCGTCATTCTTTTTCAAAAAAACTTCTGCTTATTTCTGTCCACTTTTTCTTGAATTGTGACTTTAAATAGGAGAATTTAGACTTTACTTCCTTCTTTTGCTCATGGCAATAGTCATCTTGCGATAAAATATAACTCTCAAGATATATCAATTTTTTTTTTTAAAAAAATGGCAAGTTTTGCTCCTGCATTTTGTTAAAAAAGTAGTCTACGCGAGCACCTGAAGTACCTTCGGATCCTAGAGCAAAATAAAGACTGTTTAAATTAAAAAATAAATAGCTACCTAATACCTCATGGTTTTCACTATTTGATTTAAAGACCATGAAAACCTCAATTTCACATGAAATCACGGCTAATATTGATATTTTCCATCAGTGTGCTCTTTTTTCCGATAAAATCAATAAAATCACTGGGACGCATCCCCAAGTACAGCAAATACCTTTTTAAATAGCGAAAAACGGGTATTCAGACAACAATTCCGAGTAACATTTTCTGCCTTCAAAACATTACTAATTATTTAAAAAAAAAAAAAAAAAAAAAATGAACAAACGCTTTGACATGTAATATTCAAATCTATTACAATTTTCTTCGAGATAAACTCCAAAAATGAACTCTTTTGTAACGAATGCTGAGAAGAGAAACGACCACTCACAGCGACGATTAAATTCCGATTAAGACTCGTGTGCTGTTAAATGGGCAACGGAAGGGATCGCCCATTGTTCTATGCCTATTCAACATTGTTAGATAGTAATTTTTTCTACTTGGGACAAGTTTTACCAAATCGATTAATGGCTGCCTAAAACGCTGAAATATCCCTAGTGTGCTGTAATCTATGCCTGACATTATATAACTGATAAAATGTTTTTAAGTTATACCTGAGATTAAGTAATTGATGAGATGTTTCGAAAGTAAATCAATAAAATACTTATCTTAAATGCATATAAATTTTCATCATGCAGTTAAAATAATTGCAAATGATAATCCATCAAAGTAATAGATTCGAAATACATATTTTTAAAACTTAAGATATTGTATGTAGCTATAAATGCTACGTAAAGCAAGTGGCAAAACTAAAATACGATTCAGTTCCTTTAATCATCAATAAAATTTAAGTGGTGGTGTTTGGTTTACGACCTCATACACTGAGTAATCTGTAGGCGATGGGAACACATTATGCTGATGCGAATATAAATAAATGATTACACTCTAAAATCAAGCAGTAAACATAAAATGTACGTCAGGATGGTCATATTTTAAGCATAGAGGTGTTAAACCTATCACAGATTAAAGTTTAACGGTTAATCTATTTTGTACTAAAAAAAAAAGAGGCAAGCCCAAATCGGACATTTTATGTTTTATGATCGATTTCATGAAATAATAATATTGGAGAAAGAAGTTTTTCAAAAATGTTTTAGGATATTACAAATGAATTTGGATACTTATAGAAAATGGATACGAGTTACACTGTGGATTAAAAGTATAAGTTTGTTCAGATCTTTAAAATGTAATCTATAATTCTCTTTTATAATAACATTGAAGAAAGAGTTTTGTCACAAATATTTTACAATATTACATATGAATTTGGATACTTAAAAAAGTGGATACGGTCTATATTGTGGGTAAAAAATATAGGTTTGTTGAATGCTTAGGAAAATCAATGGTATCTAAAAGGTGGATAAAAAATTTAGACTTGTTCAAATCATTAAAATGTAATATACGGTTTTCTTCCATAGGTTTCATAAATCCGGTTCTATTCTGGGTAAGTGTTTCTTAAAGGTGACCCAGCCTCTCGTGTATTATTTATATTTAGAAGTTGCATCTCATCTGAGTTTAGAACTTGAAATTTAAAAAAAAAGCATAACATTGTGTGCTTTTACTAACTAATCTTTCTTACTAAATTCTTGGCTCTATTAGCACCTAAAGTTTTTTGGCTTGCCGCTTGGTAAAAAACTGCTACACACGGATGAGTATAACCGGTTTTTGTCAGACTAAGATTACTGGACTCACCAAACCTAGTATGGTATGGAAGCCCAAGTAACGTAGCTCGAAATCGTCTCTTACTGCGCTTTGTCCTTTTGCTGAGTCGCCTCAGAGAGAATAAACTAACCAAAGCCAATTCTATCATATAGGAAAGATCTTCAAAAGGCAGGTTATATTTTTTGGAAAATACACCAAGTTTAATTCGATTTTTATTTGAAAATAAATTAATTTAGGAATGACCATGATTCAATTATAAAGCCACAATAATTTAGAAAAACACTTTATCTTATGTCATTACTTGCTACCCAACACCAAGAGCACTTGAAAATGCCAAATGAGATTTTGGGGAAACGTCGTGCAAATTTATTGTTAGATGAACGGATTAAAACCCGGAATTTTAATGTATCACATTCCACTATCCGTGAAAATCTCTATTGTAACATATATATATATATATATATATATATATATATATATATATATATATATATATATATATATATATATATATATATATATATATATATTTAATATCCAAATGGTTATCAAAAGAACTTGAGAAGTTACCATTAAATACTTTCGCAGTGAAGAATTCGTTAGAATTCACTAATAAAACAAAAAATCTAGTTCTTAATGAAGGTGAAGTCTTAATTTCTTTTGATGTTAGTTCTTTGTTCCCAAGTGTGCCAATTCCACAAACTTTGCAATATCTCGAAGAATTACTTAGAATGAATGACTTTGAAGACGAAATTATTCGTGAATACTTAATATTATCTAAACTCTGTATGGAACAAAATTATTTCCAATATAACAATCAATTTTATGTTCAGAAAGAAGGAACAGCTATGGGTAATTGCTTGTCACCTTTCATAGCCAATTTATTCATGAGTAAGTTTGAAATCGAAGCCAGTCAAGGATTCGAATATTTCCCAAGGATATGGTATAGGTATGTGGATGATATTTTCGCGATTTTTGATACAAAGATAGCAAATATTGATGATTTTGTTTCCAAATTAAATAGCCGGTATGATTCCATTAAATTCACTTACGAAGTTGAGAACAAAGGGCAATTGCCTTTTCTAGATATTTTAATTATTAATAATAATAATAGATTAGAATTTGATATATATAGGAAGGACACAGTAACAGATAGATATATTCCTAATGATTCATTTCATTGCAAACAACATAAATTAGCCTCATTACATTTTTTAGTTCTTCGTTTGGTCACTTTTCCTCTGAATAGAGTAAACTTTAATAAAGAAAGGAATCGTATTAGAAATATAACTAGAGTTAATGGTTATGACGATGACTTAGTAAATAAGCTAATCAATAGGCATAAGTTTAGGTTTAATATTCAGAATTCCACCTTTTTTACACGCGAAGAAAATAACACCAAGTATGTCTCCATACCATATAATCCGAAATACAGCAAGGGACTCAATAAGGTATTTAATAAGGTAGGCCTCACCTTAGTCTATAAGTCATCAGACAATCTGAGGAATATCTTAGGAAATCCCAAAGATAAGATTCCTAATTGTGAGAAAAGTGGAATTTATGAAATTAGTTGTAATGATTGTGACAAAAAGTATGTTGGGCAAACTAAAAGGTCAATTAGAACACGATTTAAAGAACATTTAGCACACTTAAAATACAACAGAACAGAAAAGTCTAGCATTGCCGAACATGCTCTTGAAGCTGATCATACTGTAACATTAGATAATCTAAGATTAATAAAAAATGTATCTGATAGGAGATTGTTAAAACGCATACGAAAGTATGGAAATCATAAAATGTAAAAGTAGTTTAAACAAAGACAGAGGGCCTATTCCTTATAGTCCCCCTCTACTGGTTACTTGACCGGAACTGATAGCCTTGCCTATGTCATTAGTTCCGCTTGAGTAATTCAAGGGTTAGGCTAAGTATAAATAGGGTAGATTTGGTAGTTTAGCTTTAGTCAATCATCGCTCCTGATGAAGCTAACATGGTTAGCGAAACGCGCGTCGAGTGCAAAAATAAAGTGTTTGGTGTAGTGGTGATATATACTGAGTAGTATCATTGTGCCAAAGATTCCACATTCCCAACTTAGTATATATATATATATATATATATATATATATATATATATATATATATATATATATATATATATATATATTTGGTAGTAAGCGGCTTACGTGATTGTGTACTACGGCCCCTTGGCTTATTGCGCTCCGCTATTTTGGTTACATGAGCGTTTTTCCCTTAGCTTCCTTCCAAGTACTTCATGTGATAATTTATCGCCACAATGTAGACCTCCAAAGAGTTGATGTCTCTTCTGAGCACATTTATATAGGATGTGCATAGAAGTTTCTTCCTCTTTACCCCATAGTTTTCTGCATGTGGTGGAACCATTTTGGATACCCATTTTCTGTAAATGCTTTCTCAGGTGACAGTGGCCGGTGATTAGTTCCACCACTAATTTGGTCTAGGCACTTCAACAAAGGATGTCAGTTGTTAGTTTCTTCGAGGGGCAGCCAGTTAAGTCCCTTGCACGTCTTTGGCCAGATGTTGCGAATCAACGATCTAGATTTTGCTGATCTGTTAATTGTCGTTTTTGGTTTGGTCTTCTATCTAGTTTTGTAGGTCCGAATCTTGCTAATTCGTTCGCTTTTTTATTATCTTTTACCCTTGAATGTCCTAAAATCCGCAGTGGTTCAATCCTCTTTTTCCTTACCTTTCATGTATGTATCTATCTAGGGGTATTAGTTCTAGAATATATATATATATATATATATATATATATATATATATATATATATATATATAGATATATACATGTATATATATATATATATATATATATATATATATATATATATATATAGATATATATATATATATATATATATATATATATATATATATATATATATATATATATATGTATATATATATATATGTATATATATATATATATATATGTATATATATATATATATATATATATATATATATATATATATATATATATATGTATATATATATATATATATATATATATATATATATATATATATATACATTTATATATATATATATATATATATATATATATATATATATATATATATATATATATATATATATATATTTATATATATATATATATATATATATATATATATATATATACATATATATATATATTTATATATATATATATATATATATATATATATATATATATATATATATATATATATATATATATATATATATATTTATATATATATATATATATATATATATATATATATATATATATATATATATATATTGCATACGCATTGCTTGAAAAAAACTGGAAAAAACAACAGAGTTTAATTAAAATAATAGTTTCCTACAGGAAATATATAATCTCATAAAGGCAAAAAGTTTGTTTTGATTCTCATTGAAGTTGCATTTAGAAATTACATTAGTCGACACTGTTTGTGTCACACGTAAATTGACATTGACATTAAAACATATTTAGTTTACGTTCGTTAAAAAACTGCAATAGATTTTAATTGGCCACCTTCAGTTTTATTGTGCCAATAGCGTATTCAGTTTGACAAGAAACCTAAACCAACCTGAACGACTATTGACCTGAAAAATTATATTTTTACTTTATTCTATCGCTCTATAAAGTTAGTTTTTGTTGTACATGTGGAGAACAAAATCAACGACGAAATTATACATCTTTAATTAACAAGTGCTATTTTTACTATGTCGGTTTTCCTGTTTGACATCATCAGGGAAAATCTTGCATCTTACCAAATGGGCTGTGCCAATTATTTGGACGGAACTTAAAAATGAAATAAGTGATTATTAATTAATTAACTTAAAAAACATCACTAATAAGTCGAAACATGCTCATAGTGCTGAATTGCCAGTGCCACCTAAACTAACGATTCTAAATCTATAGAAATCTAAGAATTTTTTACATGCTTCCAATTTATGACTTCTTTGAGCCTCAGTTATTGAGATAAGCGGACTTTAATGACTTGATACGTGATTTAAATTTGTCCAGAAAACACACAGAATTTTTAGAATCTCAGTTGAAGAGTTAGAATTTACTTTCACGTGCTATTTCGAAATTGAGACGATAAACCAAAATCTTATTTTTCCCAGACAGGCGATTTAGTTCATTGTAAGGACATTTAAGCAGTGATGAGCTTTTTGATTTTTGAATACGATTGAAATAACGAGTATTTGTCCATGAACTAATCTAAAGGTAGTTTCAAAGTTGTGCTTTTATACAACGGAAATACGCTTGCTACTAGTAGCTCTAGATTGTTGGTGAACTATTATTTCACTATTAAAAGAGACTTTGCAGCTAATTACTGACAAGAATCGTAAAATATTAGGTATTTATTATTGTGTAACCTAGTTGTTCAGCTCAAATTAAATTGTTTACGGTTAGGTAAGACAAAATTTCATTTTACAAAAAAATGTATTTTAGGAGTTATTTTATTTTTAAGAATACATTATGTAAATATGTCATAATTTCGGTGTGACAAAATGTGTTTAAACTCAATAGACCAGTTATATTAACAAAATAAATGGATGTTTTGGATTCAATTTTTTAAATGGTAAAGGGAGGTGCTTCATTTCTGAACAAAATTTTCCGCAGATAAATTAATCTTAGTTAATAAATAAATGTACAAAGAAAAGAAGAGTTTCTATTTTTTTAATATTTTTCTTTTTAATGTTAATTGTCAACTTTTTATGTTTAAAAAAAGGTGAAATATTTTAGCAACGGTCGCCTAAACCAATAAACTTCTTGAAAACTACAAGTGTTTTTTATGACAGTAAATTCTTTTGTAACAATAATAAGAGATAACAAGAAACTTTAATAAGACATTGTACTGTTAACGTAAGAAAACAACATTGAAGGTATTGTTTTTCAAAGTGTTTTAAATTTTTGCAATGTGCAGATCTTTTTTTCCAGAAAAATCATATTTTTTTAAGTTCATTCTTGAATATGACGTTATTTTTGGTTGGAAATTAGGGACACAACACTCCAACAAATCTAATTATTGTCATTAGAGGAGTAGTTGATCATAATCATAGTCAAATTATAGTGTTTTATTTGGTAAAGTTTCGTTCTCGTAGTATCTACTTTCAGGTCAAAATAGGTTTTATCTGATAATGATGGTATTCCATATTACAAGGATCATAAATATCGCCTATTATGTTGAAGTCAAGAAATGAACCATAGTTTTTCTTTCCTCAACTTCTTAGTTGCCAAATGTATTTTTTTTTCGGTAATATGATTTTTTGTTAAAATATATTTTTCATTAATTTAATCAATTTTCAAGTAATGTTGCCAAAATATATTTTTTTAGAGATGTAAATATTTTTCATTTACACTTTGAAGCAAACTTTTTTTTGTACATATTTAACCTTGTTTGCCTAATTAAAAATTCGTTCATTAAGAAAATACATGTGGAAAACCAATAACGGTCTACTCTGGAGTGCAAATCAGAATGTCTATTTATTGAAACGTCCGTTTTGTAGCGCAGCCAAGTATGCAATGTTTAAAAGTATAACAATTATTATTTATGTCTGTGAAATTTTCATAGCGCTGTACATAGTTATTGTATGTTATTTTCCTTACACTGAACTACAGAATTGTTTTATTTCTGAAGAATCTGTTGCTTTTTTAAACTTTTAATTTGTTATAACAAACTGGTAATTTTATTGTGAAGATGGTTTTAACAAGCCGCATTATTGTCATATTACGAATAAATTGTTTTAGGTGCATCTATTTCTTACGATTATTGGTATATTTTCAAAAAAAAAATTTTTTGCCGATTTTCTCATTAGTTATAGCGAAGTGCTATTCATAACCATTTTCTCTCAATTTTTCGTAATACAAGAATTTACTGGTTTAAATATAATCAACAATTTTCATAATATCTGGTATAGGGAGTAATTTGAACGGGAAGTAATGAGAACTATAGTAATAAAACAAAAAATTCGGCTTCGATATTTTGGTAACATCATCAGTATCGAGATTGGTAATAATAAGAACTTAAATATGACCATAATTACATAAAAAGTTTTATAACTTCTACAGTCCCTGGCCAAATTATTAGACGCACTGTATTTTTTTTAGTAATTTTATGTTTCTTAAGAGTTTTTATGCAATAATGGTATATTTAAACTACAATATTATTGATTTTTATTTAAAAGAATTGTTGTAGACTACATATTTGTATTTATTTTTAACATATGGCAACACTGTGTTGGCAAAGTGATACATGAACGTAAATAAGTACAAACCTGTATCAGTCGCGATCGGAATCGAGTCAGGTACGGACGTGTTTCTGTGGCTTTATGGACTGTGATTGTTTGTTTAACAGTTTTATACTACTCAGTTATTAGTTTATTTTGTATGCAGTGTTTTAAAAAAGTAATTGGACTGTTTTCATTATGGGTAGAAAAGGCGATCTTTCACTACGTAAAAAAGCTGAAGTGAAGGCCCTTGTGATTGCGAAAACATTTACAAACCGAGAAATATCACGAAGATTGGAGGTTTCTGAAGCTAGTGTACGACGCATAAAAAAGAAAATTGAGTCAGGGAAGGAATTAAGCCCGAAAAGAAAGAAAAGATGCGGTAGAAAACCAATTTTTACTCCACGGTCAGAGAGATGTTTGAAGAAAATTTGTGTAGAAAACAGATTTGCTACCACAAAGGTAATAAAATCACAACTCCAGGGTGCTAGCGTAAATGCTTCTGAGCGCACTGTTCGAAGAAAATTGAAAGAATTAGATTTTAAGGCCTGTCGCCCCGCCAGGAAGCCCAAGTTAACAGCTGCAATGAAAGCAAAGCGCCTGAAGTGGGCCAAACAATGGCAAGACAAAGATGTGGACTTCTGGAGATAGGTAAGATACAGCAATTTAATCAATAATTGATACATTATTATCATTTTCAGTCAAATAAAGCAAATAAACATGGAAGTTTATATATTTTTCCTATTTTTGACAGGTCTGCTTCAGTGACGAAAGCACATTCGAAATTTTGCAGAATAAAGCTCAGTATGTGCGTCGTCATGGAGAAAAGTTTCATCCTGATTGTGTCGTCCCGACGGTTAAACATCCCACCAAAGTGATGATTTGGTCAGTCATCAACGGCAAGGGCACTGGACGTCTGTACGTCGTCAAAGAAATAATGAGGCAAGATCAGTACAAAGAAGTATTACAAAATCGGTTGATTCCGCAGCTCAGAGAATGGTTTCCAAATGGGGAACCATTCACTTTCATGAAAGATGGGGCTCCCTGCCACACTGCTCGGTCTGTTAAAGCTTTTTTGGCAGAAAAAAATATCCCTCTGTTGGATTAGCCGGGTAATAGCCTATTGAAAATGTGTGGGAGCTGATGAAAAGAGAAGTGGCTAAAGATGTGATTACCAACAAAATCTAGCTCCTAGAAAAGATTATTCATGTGTGGAATCATCATCCTCAAATGCAGGAGACAGTACAATCTTGCATTGATAGCATGCCGCGCAGAATTAAAGCTTTGATAGCGGCTAAAGGTGGCTCAACTAAATATTGACTTTTACTAACATTAATTTCACTTTCCTTTAAAACTTAATAAACTTATGCTTTTCTAAATTAATGCTGTTTTATTTATGTCAAATAAATAGGTAATTGATAGGATAATATAAAAATAAAAAACAAATCAATTTAAAATAATAAAACGGTACAATATCACTCGGTAATTAATATTTTACATGAAATCTTGCAGTGCGTCTAATAATTTGGCCAGGGACTGTAATTGGGAAGAAAAGAAGATGGGGACTCTTTCCTAATATTCTTAGATGTACTGTTAGCAAGGATGCTGAAACATCGGTATATATGTAGGACATCTGCACACTCAGGTCAACATCTAAATATAGCATCTAACTGTTCTATTGTAACTAAACAAAGCATTATAAAAACAAATTGAAAATATTTTACTTTAGAATTGTTACTCACTAACGTTAATTGACTTAATTATTTTCTTTGTATGCTTTTTATTAATTTGAATTATTCATTATTATATGTTAGGTGTCCGGCACATTTTAAAATTTGTCCGTATTATTATTGTGCTTACATTAAAAAATATATGTTTGATTTAATTCTACATCTTTATTATTGTTTTTTATTTATATATATATCGTGTTTCAGGCCACATTTTACAATTTTTTAGGGATAGACGTATTTGCCTACAAGACTTACTTTTCAGGTGTCACTTATTCATCATGAATTTTCCGTTTTAAAGCGGTACATTTTTACCAAATTTTAGTAATTTTACATGTTCTTTTTATAAATTTAGATAAGTTTTTCTGAAAATTTGTTTCAAAGAAACTGATTTACCAACGAGCACCACTGTTAGCAGTCCATTCGTATTTAAATAAGAAATGCGTCGTTGCCAAAGTTACGAATAAGCTGAAAAGGTCAGAAAAAAACGCATAAATTGTTTAGAGTTCAATAAATATGTATTTTCATTTTTTGTAGGAAATTATTAGTTACTAGTTAAAAATAAACTAAAAAAAATGAAATTTTGAGAATTTTAAATTTTATTCTATTTATATTTACATTAAGAAAATAAGGCGATCTTTATTAAATTTTTGAAATATATCCTTGTATTTTAATACCAAGTGAGTTATGACTATACTAATGAGATCTTTGCGGTAGGTAGGGAGGCATACTATGGGCTAAAAAATTAATATTTAAAGAATTTTCCTATGAATATTGAAGCGGAGGGGTTATTTGAAAGGTATTTGAATGCAGATTATAAAAAGTATAACAAGAAAAGACTGCACAGTTAAACATTGGACCATTTTAACCCCTATATAGCTGAAATGAGTATTTTCTTCATTATTTATGAAATGACTAGGAATTAAGTTAAACGGTTCTATTAGTCATTTTTACCATTTTTAGGATTAAAACGGTTTAATTATATTATCGTATATAACCACTTTTGAAAGTTTGTTCTTGGATGGCAGAAATAATACAGTCCATTAAATAAAATAACAAGAAATAAAGTTGAGTCTTCTATTACACTGGTTAACACCGATTACGGAAAAAATACTGGTTTAATGCTAACAGCTCTAGTTTTTTATTTATACAAAATATAAATTACAATTTTCTTCAAAAATGGAATAAAAATACAAATTTTTTTTTGTTTGATATAATTACACACTATGAAACGTTCTTTTACACGAATTTCTTGAATGTACGGCTTGAGGATCATCTCTTTGCAAACTTCAGCAGTAATCGGCAATCACATGGATGTCCCACCTTTCTAAATAACGCTCTTTCATTGTGCGTATATCTTGGTAAAATCTTTTACCCTGCTCTTCACTGAAATCGCCAAGATTTTCTGGGAATCCATCGAAATGAAAATGTAAGTAATGAATCTTGATACTCATGTTGCAGCCCAGATCTTTTAAATTGGATAACATGCACTAAACTAATTATTTCTGAGAAAATTTTTAATCGCCATAACAAACGATTTCCAAGCTTTAGACTCGAATTCATTCATTGAATTCACAAGTTGTCTGATTTGTGACCTATCAAAAATACCCGCTTTCAATTTTTCTGTGGTTAATCCTGAAAACTTGCGTGACAGAAAAGCAAAACATTCGCGTTGTTCCATAATGCCCAATTTGATATGAAGTGGTGGCAGTATAATGCGACCTTAATTTAGTAAGGGGAAATTAATAACATTTTTGGTACCAACCATCAGGTTTTCTCGTACTAGCTCCTTTTTTTGAGACCAACGACGTTGTTTGTTGCGGCTATCCCACAGACACATAAAACATGGGTTATTTCGAGTAGCCACTCTGTTATCCGAGAAGAAAGCTAATCATCTTTAAGTCTACACAAATGAGCCAGTTATGGTCTCGATACTTAATTTCTTCCATTACTAAAGAAATAGTTGTATTCTCTTCTTTCATAGTAGTAGAGTGTGCAGTAGGTATAGAACCATACTTGTTGCCGTTATGAAGTAGCACACATTTTAAGCTTCTCTTGCTACTGTCTATGAAAAGACGCCAATCATTTGCTTGGTATCGTTGTGAACTCATCTTCTCCAAAATATCTCTGACATCATTACAAAAAACTAAATCATTTTCTCTAGAAAATTATGGTAACAAATTCCTTTCTTGGGTCCGATATAAAATAATTCTGGTTCTTTTCTTTTAAACGAGATGCCAAAATTTCAGAAGCTTCTTTTGACACATTTAGATCCCTTTTGATTAAAAGGTTGAGGATCTGATGATTGACTACATGTGAAATCCGAATCAGTATTGTCCATTGTGTTGTCTTCAATTTCCATAAGATCTGGTTCTTCAGAGCATTTAGATGATGCTTTCACCCGAGTATAGAAGAGGTCGTTGAGCGGAGGGTAAGTTAGGATATGACCATTTATTTCGATTTCAAGAATTTATGCTGTTAATATTTACGACGCAAATATAGCAGTCGTCATGATGATTTTGAGGTTCCTGCCAAATCATCGGTGTTTTAAATTTGATAGCACTTCTTTTTCCATTTGACCATTGTCGTAGACACACAATACAGTTCTGGCACATAATATGAGGTACCCATTGTTTGTCTTGATTGCACAATGTTATTTAAAAGTGGTTAAAATACGTAGTTTTAACGAAGTCCGAGATAGGTTTTCGATATTTTTCAAAGAGGTATTCGCCATAAATATAGCAGAAATAATCTAGATTGTGTAAACAACGTCTACGTGTCGAAGCCATATCTGAAATTAAAAAAATAATTATTCTGAGTCTGGTAGATCTTAAAAAACTGCGGGTGTCGTCTAAGTTATAGTAGACCGAAGATATTAAAAAACATAAGCTGTTAGAGAAAAACTAATATCGGATTCGAAATCAGAACACTACAATAATCCCAAAACTAAAAAAAAAATTAGAGGAAAAAATTTAAAAAAAAAAATTGTTGTCCAGTGTTTTTTATTCCTAGGGTTTTAAGGGTTAAAATGGTTAATTGAAGTTTTAAAGTTACTACTTAAATGTTGAAATAGTTCAATAAAAGTTAATTTTTTTTTTATTTTATTAGAAGCCTCTGAGATTTCATAAATAATGAAGAAAATACTCATTTCAGCTATATAGGGCTTAAAAGGGTTAAATGTTTAACTATGCAGACCTTTCTTGCTGTACTTTTCATAATCTGCATTCAAATACCTTTCAGATGACATCTTCTGCCTTAATATTCATCTGAAAATGCTTTAGATAATAATTTTTTCAGTTTTTTTTTTAGTCCATAGTGCGGCGCTTCGCTACATGCCGCGTTGTTTACTCCTTATGGATATGCTGGAGCTTCGCCTCAGATTAGATATAACCAAAACATAATATAAACTAAAAATAGATAGTACTAATCTGAATACATCACAAAGAGTAGGGCGTCTCATTATCAACTTTCAAGATGCAATTAATGTAGTCATGACCTACATATTAAAAGATGTCCCATTATCTTCCTATTAACTTTGGCAATTTCTTCGAAAGTTGTAAAAAAATTGGTCTAAAGTTTTGAAAGTTCCATGATTTTTGTGAAAATTGGTAAATATACTGGTGAAATCAATAAATTCGGGAAAGTTCCAAATAAAAAACAAAGGAACTTAACAGAAGGAAGCAGTTTTTTTGAGAATATATCAAAAAGTTGATGTTAAATTTCATCTTCTTGTTCGTAATCTGTTCTCCAAAATATGTTTATCCTGAAAAAATTGTGAAATTTGATGGGGCCAAGTTTATTTTTTGACTTGTTCAATTGTATATATTTTACTTACCAAACAACTAAAAACAAACTAAATTTAAATAAAATTTATATAACTGGGCAAACCGATATATAACATCGAAGTATCGCTAACTTTAAAGCTATCTAATATCATACAAATCTGGCATTAGGAGAGGATTTAGAATTTAAGTCAAACTATCATTTTTGGCTATCAAAATGGCGAATTGAGTCTTTCCGCAACACCATTATTCGTCATGTCAAGATGCTAATGAGTATACCTGCTATTAAATACGTAACGAAATGTTTTCCATAAAAAGTGTTACGATATTATCTCGTTATATCACTTATCATAGAGCCATGTGAATCTTTATTATGTAGCTGAAACATGGCTCAATCTAAAATCATATGTATAGCATTACGACAAACGCTCCTAATAATACATTCAAAATCCATATTTATAAATCCCAAGAAATTGCATATAGCTATAAACGTAATTTAAACCAAGTACCAAAACTAAAATACGATTCGTCTCCTTTAATCACCAAGTGCTGGTATTTGCTTTATGACATAATATATGGAGTAATATATAGGCGATGGGAATACATTATGCTGATGCGAATATAAATAAATAACACTGGAAAATCAAGCAGTAAATATAAAAGATAGATCAAGGCTATAAAGGTGTTAAGCCAATCAAATATTCCAATTTTTCAGCTAATCTATTTTATCCTACCAAAAAGAAGAGCAAATGCATAGTCGGAAACTTTATTTTTATGATCGAACCCATAAAATATTGACACTGGACTGAGAATTTTTACACACAAATTTTATAATACAACATATGGATTTAGATACTTTAGAAAATGGATCCAATTTACACAGAATTTAAGTGCCGATGTTTGCTTTTTGATATCATATATTGAGTAATATATAGGCGATGGGAAAACATTATGCTGATGCGAATTTAAATAAATAATAACACTCTAAAATCAAGCAGTAAACATAAAACATACATCAAGGCGGTTATATTTTAAGTATAAAGGTGTTAAGTCAATCAAATATTAAAGTTTTACAGCTAATCTAGTTTATCCTACCAAAAAAAGAAGAGCAAAGGCATAGCCGGAAAGTTTATTTTTAGGATCGAAAATATTGACATTGGATTGAGAATTTTTACACACCAATTTTATAAAACAACGTATGGACTTAGATACTTAGAAAATGGATTCTATTTACACTATGGTAAAGAATTTAAGTGGTGATGTTTGCTTTATGACCTCATTATACTGATGCGAATATAAATAAATAAAGACCGGGAATCCAATCTACAGCACGCTTATTTCTTCATACACTTTGAATACTCGGACATCGGATACTAATGCCAATATCCGCAGACAGCAACTTAACAAAGACCTGAAAGAAATCTTTGGGGTGACAGTAACCAAGTGGAATTTAACGCTACAAAACCCAGGCGGCAGTTTTTTCTAAAAAAGTTAACGTTCCTGAACCCGACATAATCATGTCGGGGCACTCCATTCCCCTAGCATCGTCACTCAATTTATTGGGCGTTAATTTAAGAGCAAATATGTCCTGGCATGAACATGTTGCAGGCATAGCAAGGAGAGCTTCTCAAAAGTTGGGAATATTATTTCGAACCAGAAAGCTTTACACTCCACAACATATTGCTCCCATGTTTGGGGCTCCGCTCACAAATACACACTGCATTTGTTGGATTCTGTTCAGAGGAAAGCTGTTCGTCTAATTGGAGAACCGGAGCTGACCGGTGGCCTTGATTCGCTGGAACATCGAAGAACGGTTGGCGACTTGAGCCTATTCTACAAGTATTTTCATGGAAAGTGTTCGAAGGATGTGGCCCGCTTAATTCCTCCCAGAGCGGTGTATGTTAGAAATATACGTCGAGCTAATACTTCATATCCGTATGAGGTTCAGCTTGTTACTCCGCGTACAACGCTTTTCAAGCAGTCTTTTATATGAAGAACATCATCCCTTTGGAATAATTTGCCCAGGGCACTTTATTTCCCACCGAGTACAATTTACAGCGATTCAAGAACAACGTAAACATAAAACGTATATTAAGGCGGTTATGCTTTAAGCATAAAGGTGTTAAGTCAATCAATTATTAAAGTTTACAGCTAATCTATTTTTATCCTGTAAAAAAATAAGAGCAAGGGCAAAATTAGCAACTTTATTTTTATAATCGAATTCATAAAATATTGACACTGGATTAAGAATTTTTATATACAAATTTTATAATGCAACACACGAATTTGGATACTTAAGAAAATGGATACACTTTGGTAAAGATTTTAAGTTGGTGCGGATCTTTAAAAGGTAATGAGTGGTTTTCTGCCATAGGTTTCATAAATTTTATTCCATTCTGAATATGTGCTTCTCAATGATGACCGAACTTCTAGTGTGTGATTTATATTTAGAAATTGCATCTCGTCTGGGTTTAGAACTGGCCATGTAACATTTATCAACTCGGATGTTTCTGGGGTAGGATTTCTAAAGCAGTAAAAATAAAGAAATCTAATTGAATATATTTAAATTTTAAAAATACATCCAATTCAAAGATTATTGTTAGAGTATATAGAGTGTTCTCTGTAGTATCATTTTTAGTGTTCCGTACGGAACTGTCTGTCCGTCTGTCTGTCTGTCTGTCCGTCTGTCACACCCGATTTTCTCCGAAACTATTTGTCATAGAAAGTTGAAATTTGGTAATAATATAGGAATTGATGGCCTCATCAGAGCCATGTCGTTTTGAAAGTTAAATTTTGTTTTGGGGGGTGAAATCGAAAGTGAAAAAAAAATTTTTTTACTAGGTAATCGAGTGTGATGTCAAATGAAAGCTTGTGAAAACATGAGTAAAAAATATATATATAATGTAATACTTGCGCGCACTTTTCTTTGTATTATTTTTAAAAAATCGCGAAAAATCGCTGTCCACCCGCCTTATCTCGAAAAGTACTTATCAAAAAATTTGAAAAAATTCTGGAATATTCTCCACGGGGTGTAGATTGGTATATAAAAAAAAAACAGAAATTTCAAGGTCATCAATTTTCAGTGAAGATTGGAAATAAACTTTGTTGAAAACTCATTTGGGGTGTGTTTTGTGAAGTCACTGATCATTTTATAGTTCCGTTACAACATTTTTTATTTTAAAAGCAATCAACGTACGGAACACTAATTGCGCAAGTTCAACTTGCACTTGACCGGTGATTTTAAATAGACTATGGTATTCACTTCAATAAGTTACTTTGCCAACTGTAGCCAACATAAAAGTATTAAAAAAAGCTATTCTAAAATTTGGCCGAGAGAAAGTGTTTCACAATTTCACTTGTTTTTGAATACCACCAGTGTTTCGGTCCCATGTTGTCCAGTCAAACAGGGATTCAACCTCCGGTATGAAAGTTAGAAAGCTGAAAATTCGCATAAATCTTTGTTTTGACATTCTAAAAGTTAGCTCAAACTCTCATACAATTTCATGTCCGCGAGTCAAGATATTCAAGGTCAAACGTCGCGAGAAACGGTTTCTTACAAATATCTTGTTTCCTATGATTTGAATGATATTTACATTACAAAACTTGTAGATCATAAAATTCTCTACAAATTTGGTCTCAAGCGATATTTTATATAATTAACCTTTCCCAAGATAGAGCGCAAAGTGTCGTAAGCACCCATCCGTATATAGAATAACGGTATTTGAACTGTGGAATCAAAAACATAGTACAGTTTATAAAATTTATTATTTATAATTATTATATTTATTAGGAAACTTGAATTATTTATTTATTTATAAACGATATTTATGAATATTATTCATAAATAAGACATCCGTATGATGATATTTAGTTAATTTATATAAATAATAAGATATTGAAATGAAATAGTTTAAATACATTGTAATTACTAAGGAAACCCAAATATGCAAGTGAAAAACTTTAAAATATGCGCATAAATACGCAAATAATTTTCTCAAAATATGCACATACATGTTGTAAATATGCAGTAAAAAAATCGAAATAGACTTGAAAAATGTAAATTTATTGTTTCACATTACATGAAACGAATACTATACAAATGTAGCAATAAAAAACCAATTTTAAATTTTCAACATACAGGCGAATGAACTAAATCTAAATATAATATTATATAAAGTAAAAAATAAATATAAATAATAATGTATTTTATTACTTTACTTAAAGATGAACATATAATAATAATAATAATATTATAAAAATTTATATACGTAGTAAACAGCATAATAAAACATATATTTTAAATTTGATACATACAGGGCGATGCAACTAAGTAAGCGGAAATATGCAAATATTGCAAAAGACAGGGTCGCCGTTAGTTATAAAAACAATAAACTACTAAATGTTTCTCAAAATTCTCCATTAAAAAGTTTTGTCTTCTATCGTTGTATAAAAATTTATAAATTGAGAAACTCCTTTCCACATCGACTGATGTAATAGGGGCGTTTTTAAAATTATTTAATAGCATTGGATCTAAATCAATAGAATCAGTAAAATCCCCTTTAAAACATTAGCTACTTGGCTGACAAATTGAAACCCACTAGTTTTTTCCATAACATTCCGAAATTTTTGACAAATTTTGTTCCCAATTTTACCTGCGACATTTTCAAAAGCGACACATATTGTTTTATTAGTTGAACATTTCGGGTTAATGGCAAATTAGATTCCTCCATTTGAGTTATGGTTTTAGAAACAAAGCTATAATTTGTTTTAAGAAAGGAAAGTTTTTGTTTTATCTCCTTGTTTTTGAATAATCGTTTAAGTTCTGTAAGGGATTGGGAAGATTCGGCTGATAATTTTGCAATTAGACCATCTAGTTGACAGAAGTTGTCGCAATAAAAAAATGTTGCTTCCAACCAAGTGCTCCATCTTGTAATAACAGGCTGAGGTGGAAAAGGATTGTTTGGTAGTTTTTCTTTGTAGAACTGAATCCTTAAAGGCTCTTTAAGGAAGATTTTCTTCATGTTAGAAATTAAGCTATTCACAGGCGGAAAGTGATTTCTTATTTCCCCAGCAACCCTATTTAAAGCATGGAGCGAGACATGTTACATGTATTAAGTTTGGATAAAAAATTTTGAAATTTTGCCCGACCTTTATCATGTACGGTGTTGTTCTGACAAAATAAGCAAAAAATTATCTCCTGGAACAGGCGTAGGAAGAGAAAACTTCGATAGTTCCTCTTAAACAAATCTGGCCACTGTCAATGCATTTGTTTTTTCTAACTGTTTGGAAGCAATCAGATAAGATTTTGGCAAAATATCGTCGCTAAGAACTCCAATCAATAAATGCGCAATATACCGTCCTCTTGAATCGGTGGTTTCATCAATACATATGTAAAAATGTTCGTTGCGAATTTTACCTTTAATTTCCTCAATTACCTGTGAATACAAGGAGCTTACGTTCGTATTTATTAGTAATAAATTAATAATACAAGTATGCTCTGATTGCCGTCTGGGGTTTACTGACTGGTTTTTACTGACCATAAAATAATAAAATTTATTTGGGGAAAACCACCGGCGCGGCGGCGGCGGCCTAAACATTGACCCTTATTCCGAAAAATGAATGAAAACGCCTGCTAAAGACCTGCATTATTATGAATTCCTTCAAATATGCACATATATGCTATTTTTAAAGCATTTATGCAAATATTTAGAAAAATGCATATAATATGCAAAATATGCAATATATGCGCTTTGCATATTTGGGCGTCCTTAGTAATTACATTTTTATTTATCATAAGTTTATCGTTAACCTATTACAATTTATTTAAGTTAATATGTAAGGCGATTTTTTTTATTCTCATTAACAGGCATGCAGCTTAATATTTATTTTCTTCGTTGTCGTCTTCTTCTTCTGGTTGACCAAATTAAATATTCAGGTCGTTATTATCATTCTCGTTGTCCGTCATATTTGGCTCTGAAGCCTCAAGAACCTCAGGTACATATTTACTTTTTTCATCAAGCTCATTTGGATATGAAGCGTTGAGGTATGCTCGTCTGTTGCACTGGCCACAAATTGAGGAGCATTGCAGCCTAGTTTTCTACATCGACAGTTCGCGCCACAGCCTTTCTTGCAATTGCAGAAGAGTCTCGTTTTGTAATATCTACCATACGGATGTCTTATTTATGAATAATATTTATAAATATCATTTATAAATAAATAACTAACTCAAGTTTTTCTTAATAATTATAATTGTAAGTAATTAATTTTATAAAGTGTACTATGCATTTGATTCCACAGTTGACATAGCGTTATCTCGCGAACGGTTAATAATATAAAATATCGCTTGAGATCAAATTTGTAGAGAATTTTATGCTCTATAGGCTTTACTACAACTTCACATAACATAAGAAACAAGATACATGCAAAAAACCGATTTTCGCGACGTTTAACCCTGAATATTTTAACTCGCGGACACGAGATTCTATGATACTTTAAAAAACTAGGGTAAAAATTGAAAAATTCAAAATAAATCGAAAACTATTAGAAATAGGTATATGACATACTTAATAAAAGTTGGAGAGTTTTGTAAAATCTATCAGAAAAAATAAAAATATACAGGGTGTGCCATTTAAAAATTTTTAGATTTTTCAATTTAAAATAGTCGAAATACATAAATTTATTTTGAACATCCTGTAGCATCTAACTCAAATTTCTTTACATCTGACTTTTTTTCATCTCTATAGAACGCTCATACCAATTATGAGTCCACCTTCAGAAACAATGGCGCTACTGGCAATTTTTTACAAAACTGAAAACTAGTATTTTTTTAAAAAATTGAAATATTAGAAAAACTATTAGGTTTAGGTATATAACATTATTAATAAAAATGTTATAGAATTTTACGCAGAATTTAAAAATAAATTAGAAAATAGTTCCATTTAAAAAAACATGTTATATCGGCCACACTTTTTTGAAGTATCCTGTAGACTCAAAAATAGTTTTAAAATATGCACCTTAACATTCCCTAAAACTATTGTATTTAACATTTTTTCGTCATTCCCGAAGCAAATGAGATAATGAACTTTACTCTATCGTTCACTCACCCTGTACATACGCTTGTGACCTAACCTAGAAACGGCCATAACTTTAGTTTTAAGGACAGTGATGTTTAATTCATATTCATTTCCGGTTTTGGAGATCTTATTTAGTAAATGTGGCAGAAATTATTGACTCTCAGCAATTATCACAGTATCGTCAGCGTATCTAATATTGTTCTGGGTCTCACCATTAATCTTAATACCTTCTGTACAGTGACATAGAGCTTTAACAAAAACTTCTTCTAAGTATAAATTAAACAAGAGCGAGGATAGAATACAGCCCTATCTAACTCCTCTTAGTATTTTCATTTGTTGACTTGTACCCCATTCTATCTTAATAGCAGCTCTCTGTTGCCAATAAAGCTTCTCAATAAAATTTATGTCATTAGAGTCCATATCTTTTCGATATGAATAATGTCAATCCCGAATAATGTACTGTTAACAATTTTTATTGAATTAGCTGGCACACTGAATTGTTTGTAGAAAAATAAATAAAGTTTTAAATAATTGAATTATTCCTTAATGAAAAAAAATTCTAAATGTTGTATTATTGAAAGTGGTTTATCTTAGTGGGCACTATAACTTCTTAAAAAAATACTTCAATTTAGAAAACACCGTCAAGAGTTTAAGTGGAAAATATTTTTATCTAAAAAACTGCCGTTGGACATATGTTTAGAAATTTAGTTTACGCCATATGAAGTGTTTACAAAATATTAGCACAATGTAAAAAGTGCAATAGCATTGTGAAGTAAAGTGTTCAACTAGTAAGTTGGCTTTCTCAACAGGTGTTGCAATAATATTATTACTATGTGTGTGTTAGTGGTGGTATAGTTGATTTAGTGAAATTTTGACTAATAACCTTCGCCACCGCCAAAAAGGACATAGAATTGTTCGGGCCGGCAAGAAGCGTTAATTACTTGTTTACGTCTGTTCAGGATACGAACGAATTTGTTACGATTTATGACGTTAGAGTTTTCACGGATGTAAGCTTCTACATCAGCCAAAATAGCAATAGAAAAACTCCTTAGTGCAGTCAGAAGGGTCGTCGGATCTTACATAAACGTCTAACGAAGGGAAAGTTTCAAAATATCCCACGAGTTTTTCCCATTTAGCAGATTTATAGTTCCAAATCATGCGCAGTTTTAATCGCCTCTCTGTTACTGACCATAGAATACTCGATGCTGAAACCAATTTATGGTCATGCAAATATCTGGATTAGTGATTAAAACCAGATCAAAAAGACTCCGTCAATCAATAAGTTTTGAAATCGGAAATGAAACAAGATGAATTTATGAGTCGAAATATATTTATTTTTCAGTAGAGTCTCCCTTATGCTAAATATATTGTTCCCAGCGTCTTTCCAATTTATTTACCCCATCTCTGACGTGGTTTTCCGGGAGATCTTCAAAATATCTATCTACGGATGCTATCACTTCATCATTTGTTGAAAAACGCTTCCCACGTAGAAATCTTTTGAGGTTTGGGAACAGATGGACGTCAGATGGAGCTATATCTGGCGAATAGGGTGGACGTTCCAACAATTCGTACTTTAATCCGTCCCCAAAGCACCTCTGTAAGCAGATGCATTGTCATGATGAAAGATGATTTTTTTCCTTCTGCGAACTGCGCCTTTTCTCACGAATATTCTCATCCAGATGGTCCAAAAGGTTGCAATAATATTGTCCTGAGATTGTTTTACCACTTTAAAGATAATAAATTAATAAAATTCCTTTTACAACCCAAAAAACTTTTTTTGGACGACTTTGACCACTTTGGCTGCTTTGGAGCTGAACAATCCACTGTGTGGTTTGTTGGCGCAGTTCAGGATCATACTGATAAACCCGTCTCATTTATAGTTACAAATCGGGGCACAAAATCTTATTCTTTGTGAAAGGAGCCAAATGTTGTTTGGAAAGTTTCTCTCGAGTGCATTTTTATTCTGATGTTAGCAAATGCGACACCAATCTTGTGAATAGCTTTCTAATAACCAAAACAATTTAGACTTCATGTACTGGTCCATGTAAGATGCCTATAGCCTAAGCTAAATCATGCACGGTTAATCGACGGTCTTCCATTACCATATCTTGTACTTGCACAACAGTTTCTTCAGTTGTTGCAGTTTTTTGGGAGTACTGAAAATAGATCATCATTGACGCTTGTACGACGACGTTTAAACTCTAGAGTCCATCTATGAACAGTCGAAAATGAAGGAGCAGACTCCTTTAACACTTTTACTAACTTTGCATGGAATTCAGTTGCCAATAAATCGTCCAAAACAAAGAATTTTATCACTGCACGATATTCGATTTTTTCTATTTTTAAAAAATACTCAAATATGTCTACCTTAATCGGCTGATAAACCATGACAGATCGACTTAAAATTTAGGTTGTGTTCATATGAGATATGAAGTTTCAAAATGGTGTTCAATATTTGATTCAAGTGATGCTTCATAGGTGTCGCTTGCAAAACTTATTGACTGATCTGGAGCTACACCTGACTGGAAATGATTCAGCTTGACGACTCTGTTTGTTGGTTGTATTTGAATACTTAAACTAGTTGATGTTGTGGATATTAAAATTTCCAGGATCGCCATTTCGGAACTTAGATAATTAGTCCGTAAAGGATCGATAGTAACTGCAAGAGAAGCGAAAAATGTTCTTAAGTCAGTCGAGGTAGTAAATGCACCTTGTGGTTTGCTGGGTTGTTATTTTTAACTTTAATAGGGCCTCAAAGTTTTGGGATCCGTGCAAGTCATTTCATCGATTTTTTGTGGATTAAAAATTGTGACTTTTATGACGTGGAGAGTTCTGCTAAGTTCTCTGCTAATGACTATTAAGTTGATAAATTACAGTATATATTTAGAAATACATTGTAAAGATACAAGTTAAATGAAGACAAAAACAAATTTGACACTCCATTTGCAGAAACAATATTTTCGGAAAATGTTTACCTTTTTTTCTGGAAATTAGTAATTTTTACTGAAATTTTGCATAAAAACTCCAGTCAATAAATACTTTTTTACAAAAAAAAAAACCGACTTTAAAAAATTAGCACCCAAAATTTTGCCACTATAAAGTAAAAATTAATATTTTTGAAACACTCGTAAAATACCTCTAAGATCAGATATTGCTTTAATTTGATAATTCAGATATTAATTCCATATAAATAAATCCTACAAACGTTATTTATAAAAAGATAACTTTTGAAGTCGGTGCCAATTTTTTGTGTCAATGTAATAAATTATAAACCTTATTAATAATATTCACACCTAATTAGATAATAAAATACACATGAAGTCCGTTAAAAAATTGGCACCGACTGCAAAAATCATCATTTTGTAAAGAAATCATAATAATAAATAACACTGGTCAACATGATTTTTTTCACAAGGAAACTGAATAGGGCCCAAGTTCAGTTTTTTATGCTGAATTCAAATATGTTATCAGATTTCTTCTATCAGGTATAGTTTTCTTGTGACAATCATTTTTGTATATATACTTCTGTATATTAGGATTTCATTGTTATAATTCTTGTAAATATAGAAGTGGGAATTTATATTTAGAATGATTTGGCACCAGGCAGACTTATTCATGTTGAAGCATGTTTTAACTCTGTTCAGGCTTAATGATATTAAAACCTGTCCTATCTTGTACAAATATATTGACCAAACAATTTCTGCTACGTGTGTGGTAAACTGATCTTCAAGTCTCAGAGGCGAAATTTTACACCGCTTGTGAAAAAATTTTATGAGCTTTATTTTGGGTGTAAAGCTGGTGATTTTGATAAAGACTGGACTTCAAATTTATGCTGTATATCATGTGTTAGGCTTCTCACTGGTTAGAAAAATGGTACTCATCATATGCCGTTTTCAGTCCCTATGATTTGGAGGGAACAGAAGGACCATTTAACTGATTGTTATTTCTGCTTAACTAACATTAAAGGAATTACGTCCAAAAGAAAATATACAGTTAAGTACCCCAATTTGGCATCTGCAATTAGACCTGTGCAACATAGTGAAGAGTATCCTGTGCCAAAGTTTCCAGATTTCATGATCTTAAGTGATAACTCCGACTCTGACCCAGTTCATACTGAAGACGGCAAAGTGAGAGAAATGACCCTACATTTGAAGCAAGTAGTTCATCAGAACCTCACTTTTTATCTCAAGAAGATCTTAATGATCTTATACGGGATTTAAATTTGTCTAAACAGTCAGCTGAGCTTTTAAGTTCCAGATTTAAAGATTAGAATCTACTCCAAAAAGATACAAGTATATGCATTTATCATAGACGCCATAGTGATTTGAGTGACTACTTCTGTAAAGAAGCCCATGTAGGTTTTTGTAATGTTTGTGCAGTAATGGAGGCTCTTGGACATCAACACCAGCCAGATGAGTGGCGATTGTTCATAGACTCATCAAAAGTCAGTTTGAAGGCTGTACTACTCCATAATGGAAATGAATTACCATCAATACCTGTCGCGCATGCCAATGATATGAAGGAGACATATGAAAATATGAAATTGCTGTTAGACAAAATTCAGTATACTAAATAGAAATGGAATATCTGTGGTGATTTGAAGGTTATAGCTTTATTGTTAGGTTTGCAACTTAGATACACGAAATTCTGCTGTTTCTTGTGTGAATGGGATTGCAGGGATAAGGAGTCTCACTACATAAGGAGACAATGGCTTAAACGTGAATCTCTTATTCTTGGGCATAAAAATGTATGAAATACCCCATCCCGAAAAGGTGTATCTACCTCCCATGCACATAAAACTGGGGCTTATAAAAAATTTTGTAAAAAAAAATGGATAAAAACTCTGCTGCATTTATATATTTGAAATATAAATTTCCTAAAATAAGTGATGTAAAATTGAAGGAAGGAATTTTTATAGGGCTCCAAATAAGACCATTAATATCGGATGATGAACATTTTGAGGAACTGTTATATCCACCGGAATTATTCAAAAATATCTGTCGTGGATTTCTTGGCAATAATAAAGAAGAAAACTATAGTGAAATAGTGAGTGATCTTCTGACTTTATACAAAGAAATGGGCTGCAACATGTCCTTAAAAACTCACTTCTTGGACTCTCACCTAGACTTCTTCCCTGAAAATCTTGGGGCTGTCTCTGATGAGCGTGGTGAGCGTTTTCATCAGCAGATTTCTACTATGAAAAAGATCTACCAAGAAAAATGGAGTCCCAGTATGCTGGCCGACTACTGCTGGACCATGAAAAGAGACATCCCGAAGGCAAAATATGACCGAAAATCATCATATAAAACTTTTTAGGTTAGACAAAATTAGCCGTGTATTTATTACACTGGTCAACAAAAAAAAAGAAAATTGCTTGTTTCCTGTGATTATTTTTTTGTTCTCATCTCATCTATCTCAAATTGACGCGTATTTTTTAAATATGGCAACAATTTTTCTCTAACAGCTTTTGTTTTTGAGTTATAGCTAACTACCCTCATTTACTATTTTTACTTAGATTTTCGTTTTTTATTGGACACTAAAATATATTTTGTTGTTGTTTTAGATATGGCTTCGTCAAGAAGATGTTCTATGCTTAATCTCGATTGTTTTTGCTATATTTGTGGTGAATATATATTTGCAAAATATCGAAAACCTATGTCGGACTTTGTGAAAACTGCGTATCAGCAATAATTTAAAATAAAATTGTGTAATCAGGACAAGACATGGGTTCCTCATATTGTATGCCAGAAATGTGTGGTATGTCTACGGTTATGGTCCAGTGGAAAAAGAGATGCAATAATGTTCGTAATACCCATGATTTGGCGAGAACCTCGAGACCATCATGACGATTGCTACTTCTGCGTTGTGAAAATAAACGGAATTAACCCTGGAAATCGAAGTAAGTGGTCATATCCTAACTTATCTTCTGCTCAACGACCTGAATTAAAATCACAAGAGGTACAACCCAGCACATCTAAATCTTCTGATGATCCAAATCTCTGTGAACCCGAACGAAATACATCAAGTGAAGACTCTGATTCAGACACAAATGTATCCTTTCAGAACCTCAACCATTTAATCAGAAAGAACTAAATGACTTAGTAAGAGATCTGAACTTACCAAAAGAAGCTTCTGAAATTTTAGCATCTCGTTTAAAAGAAAAAAATTTATTTACTCCGGAAACCAACATTACATTTTATCGTACCCGAGAAAAAAATCTGTTACCGTATTTTTCTCAAGAGAAGGATTTAGTTTTTTGTAACGATGTTGGTCGTATTTTGCAGCAGATGGGATTAAAACAGTACCAACGTAGTGATTGGCGTCTTTTCATAGACAGCAGCAAAAGAAGTTTAAAGTGTGTTTTGCTTCATAACTGTAACAAGTACGGATCTATACCTATTGCACATTCGACGACTTTAAAAGAAGAATACGTAAATGTTTCTAAGGTTATGGAAAAAATTAAGTATCAAGACCACAAATGGTGTTGATCTGAAAATGGTTAACTTTCTTTTAGGTCAACAAGGGGAGTACACAAAGTTCCCTTGTTTCATGTGTCTCTGGGATAGTCGTGACAAACAACACCATTGGTCAGAAAAAGTTTGGCCAGTGCGGGAAGAGCTAAAAGTTGGTACAAAAAATGTTATAAACGTGCCTTTAGTTAGCCGAGACCGCATCATACTTCCACCACTTCATATTAAACTCGGCATAATGAAACAGTTTGTGAAGGCGCTTGACAAAAGTGGCGAATGTTTTAATTTTCTTTCACGCAAGTTTCCAGGATTAAGTTCAGAAAAATTGAAAGCTGGTATTTTTGATGGGCCACAGATTTGGCAACTCGTGAAAGATCCTAATTTTGTCAAATCAATGACTGAAGTCGAATCCAAAGCTTGGAATTCATTTGTTTTGGTGATGAGTAGCTTCCTAGGCAAAAAGAAATCTGACGACCATGTCGAGCTTGTTGAGTGCATGCTATCGAACTTGCAAGAGCTAGGGTGCAACATGAGCATAAAAATCCACTTCCTGCATTCGCATTTAGACCGATTTCCACAAAATCTGGGTGATTTTAGTAAGGAACAGGGTGAAAGATTTCATCAGGATCTTCGGACAATGGAAGAGCATTATCAGGGGCGGTGGGACTAACATATGATGGCAGACTACTGCTGGAGTTTGCAACGAGATTTACCTAAAGTCGTTCATTCAAGGAAATCTTATAAAAGATCATTTGCTAGTGTTCAATAGAAATTTTGTTAACATAATGTATTATATTTTTGTAGTTTTTGGCAAAATAATAAAACTGTATATTTCAAAAATTAAAGCTGTTAACAATCTCTCACTATTTTTTTCATAGTCAGGGCCATAGAAATACCCAATAACAGAAAAAAAAATAAAGGAAACAAGACTTGTGTTGACCAGTGATTATTCAGTGTTTTGTAAGTACTAATTATTTTAGAACTTTAAACACGTGCCACAAAAAAATCTTGCCGGACGGATAAAATCTGAGAACATTTTTAAACTCAGCATGGAAAAGATAAATATATCCTGTTAATTTAGCCCTTGTGAAAGAAAAAAAAAATTGTAGACCAGTGTAATAGCTGTTTTTAGATTTGTAGGATTTGTTTATACGGAATTAATAACTGAATTGTCAAATTAAGCAATATCTTATCCTGGAGGTATTTTACGAGTGTTTCAAAAACATTAATTTTTAATTTATAGTGGCAAAATTTTGTGTGCTGGTTTTTTGAAGTAGGTTTTTTTTGTTAAAAAGTTTGTTTCTAAAATTTTTTGATCAGTACTTTTCAAGATAAGGGAGGTGGACATAGGTTTTTGGCGGTGTTTTAAAAATATTATGAAGAAAAATTTGCGGGAGTATCACAACAGTCTACGACTTGGTAATTTTTTTCCGCTTCCGATTTCACCCCCAAAATTAACCTCTTAAGTTTTTTTTTTTTCAAAACTACATGGCTCTGATTGGGCCATAAATGCCTATATTTGTGCCAAATTTCAACCTATGTCAAATAGTTTTAGATAAAATCGGGCGTGACAGACGGACAGACAAACGGACACCGAAGTGATCCCAAAAGTGTTCCGTACGGAACACATATTTGCGAGAGTTATCGGTGTTTTATTACAGAAATTTAATCTTTTCAGGATATTTTCAGAAACTACACAACCAGTTTCAATAAGATTTATATAAGACCATCTTGAATTTGTACTTTCTCGAATAAAAAAATAATCGTCCAAATACGTACAATTTGTCAGAGTTATATGGGAACATACATTAAAAAAATACATACCTGTCGAATTGAGGACCTCCTTGTTTTTGAAGTCGGTTAATGAGATATATTATAGCAGAGGTCCCCTAAGTTGTCTAATTTTAATATTGTAATTCTACGTATGTTGTTTTTACCTCTTATCACCGTATACATAGTAAACAATACAATCAAGGTCGTCGCTTAACGTTTATTTAGCTTCATACAATTTCATAGAATTATTCTCACACACTTTTAAATTCTTTTTTTTTACTTATTGTCTTAATTCTAACATTACACTCTGCTCTATTTCTAGTCCCTCTCGTTTGTAATCGACAACAATTAAATAATTCAATATATCGAAACACTACTGTAATAATGCTCGTTGAACGAGTTGACCACTGTCGGTCGTTCGATTCACATGTGTACACTTCTACACCCCTAGTAAGGGCCTTACACCCCTAAAATAGGGCCTTACACTCCGTAAATGGTAGAAAGGCATAAGGATTAAGTAAAAGGATTAAGTAAGTAAGTAAGTAAGTAATTCTACATATACATATAACGTGTGCTACTGACTTGACAAGAAAAAAACTTTACTCACAAGTATTTAGCGAAATTTGTCCAGAGCTTAACCATTCTATTTTGTGTTAATAAATCTTCTGGAATTGGGGACTTACTTGACCATACCAGAGTAGAATTAAATATAAAACCAATTTCTCCTGAGTGAGAAGCTTCTTTGATACCTAAAAGTAGCTGTATTAGAGATACCCAGAACACCTATACCAAGTGTGCATTAAGATGGAGTTGTGGTACTCATTGAAATAAGTCACTCGGTTAAATATACTCCATATAAAAGTTTAATTATAACGAGATTTGAAATTATTTCTAATTGCGACCATATGTGAATCTTCGTATTGCTGCTAATTTCATAGGTCATTTTTCTTTCAGTTTATTTAATAAGTAATAAGTAGGCAAGTGTCAATCAAATATAGCAATGACATTGTGATGTGGAATGAATAACGGTAATTAACTAAATATAACTTAAGTTTTTTCGGAAACATTGATTTTGGCTATATTTACCCAAGTAACTTTATTTAGGGTGTATTATAAACACGTTAGAGTACACTCTCTTTAAGGTATGTTTATCAAAATAGTTTATTTTATTGAAATTGGTGAGTCCTTGCTTTAGATAAAGTTACGCTGGTCGTTCCAGTAGTTCTTGACTGGGCACAGATGTGGCGCCAAAAGGACCAAAATATTGTGATATTTGTTAAGTGTTATTTACTAGATGGCGTGTTATGGAGTTTCAGAGACGTGTATTTAGCGGTCATGTAAACAAACAAGTTATGACATTTTCTAAAACAAGGATAAAATTGTGCATTTTAAATATTTAACTCCTACAAACATTCAAACGGGGTTAAATATATAATTGAGGTGTCCGTTACTTTGTGACAGTACATTTTAAATTTCTAAATGAAATGAAACGAATTACTTTATTATTTGTCACTTATTTTTTTTATTTATCTGTTACCGCAGTTTCGTAGGTTTTTACATTTTCAAGCGTGATACTACAAACTAAGGTGGTTTATTTGTGATTTATAACAAATTTCCAGGTACAATTTGGAATTTCCTATCATTAAATTACAATGACCTTAAATTAATTTATTACAGAGGGTTAAATGACATTATTGTGTCAAATTGGAATAAATACTTTTCAATATTTTCTTAGAACCTTTTACAAAAATTCCTTCTTTGAAGATATATCTTAAAAACTTTTAAAATAGACCAAACAGGGTTGAATTCTGAACATCTGTTTGATTATTTAATAGGATTGTATCTTTATTTTTATTGTGCTTGTAGATCTTTATAGCCTCTAAAATATTTAATTTTCTTCCGTTTTGTGCTTTATGTATAATGTGTAATATAAAAATATGATTTGTTTGATGGAAGTGGTTAACAAAGTTGGAGTTTTCTTTGTTTAATCTAAAAGATGTTTAGTGTTCTTTAAATCTAGTATCGAAATTTCTCCCTGTTTGGCCTATATAACAGCTATTACATTCATTACATGACAGTTTATAGACTCTAGAGTTTTTGTATTTATGAGTTTTGTCTTTTACATTGAAAAAGAGGGAGGAAAGTTTTTGGGGTCATTTAAAAGCGATATTTATGTTGTCTTTTGCGAATATATAAGCAAGGGCTTTTTCCTCTGAGATACAGTAACGGCTTTTTCCGCCAGAATGCCGTAGTGGCTTTTTATTTTTCTCCGTGATGCAGTAGTGAGTAACGGCTTTTTTATCACCAAGTGGGCGTTGTTTATAGATCTCAAGTTTGATGCCTTTTTCCTATCTTAAGATATTCTGCTCATCCTAAGGCATTTCGGGTCAAAAAGTGATTAGCTACCCAAATGAGACTAGAATAGCAGTGGCTGAGACAATAGTTTTATGAGAATCTCACCAGGAGAGGCCAAACAGCTTATGGAAAACCCACGAGGAGAAGCCAAGCAGTAAGTCATAAGCACACTACTTTAAATATCTCACTTCCTGTCTACAATGTGTGTTTCTAATGACCACGTAGCACGAGTAATCCGCGAAGTTAATTTTACAAACTTTTAGATCGTGTTTTTTTAAAAGCCTTTTGTTTTTTTTACACTTAAGATCAATAATTCATAGAACTCTAGTTTAGATGTGTACATTCCCATAGCCTAAGGAGTTTTTACTTAGTTAATGTAATTTTAAGAGTGTAATATCTGCAAGGATTTTTATTTTGGCAATATACTTTTCCCTGTGTTAATGCAGCCTTTTACTGAACTACCCGCTTTATCTTTCAGGACGCAACGGTTGTACCATAATAAAATTTCTTTTAACAATTACATAACTCTTCAGTATTTTGTCATTTTTTGAGATGAAGTTAGATTTTTTTATTCTAAAATGAATGGTGCCCAAAAACAGTACAACCAAATTTTAAACAAATATAGAGACTATTTTCAAAGGGCGTACAAAAATTACCTCGATCTCCATGTATTCTACCAGTAAAAAAAAACGAGCTAGCTTATATCTAAATTTTTGCTCTATCAGTATTAATATCCACTCAATCCATTCTCAAAAATTTAGGTATACATAAGGGGCAAAATAGCGCCGCAAAAGAGACGTTATAAAATGACTCCGCAACGAGACGTTATAAATGTATTTTTTAATATTAATAATAAATATCTGCCCAAAGAGTACACTAAATTAACTGATGTTTTTTTAAAGGATAACAAGCCAAAAAAAGGTATTTTTCGAAATATTGGCTTCACAATCTTAGTTCGTGAGCCCCCAAATAATTATGTGCTTAATGCAAATAGAAATCAATAAAGGCGAAAAACAGTCATGTATAAATGTATTGTAAAAGTGTAAACTTATGTCATACTATACGTCAAGTGTATATCTCTAGAGTATTACTAGTCAAAAGATAAAAAATATAACAGGAACACTTGTTTGAGACCACTGGCGTTTATCCGGCTGGCTTAATTATGATAGTATACAGACTACTTAAAGAGAAATTACACATAAGGATAGGCTGGAATATAAATGGGTAGGTACCATATATAGTATACGTTATACAGGAATGAAATTGGATTGATAAGTCGTTAAGCTGCTTGACTGTTGGTAAGCAAGCAGTTGTGTTCAGAGTTTCGAACTGAGACACACTCGGTTGTTTGTTGGCAGCTGTCATAAGTGGCATGCATTACACATTTCGTAGAATTGAATAAAGTCGAGTATCGTGCAGTGATAGAACATTTTTATTTAAAAAAGTGTGCCCAGATAGAAACTGAATTGAAGAAAGTTCATGGGCACCAGCACTTAAGACTTTATTACTGGATAAATGCATTTAAATGAAGCCGTACGAGCACTGTAATTGCTGTACGTTCAGGATGCTCAGTTGAGGTTTCTTCTGAAGAAATATTGAACATCCTTTCAAAGTCCAAAAATTAAATTATTATTTTTAATTTAAACAAGGAAAGGTTTGGAGGTTGTTAAATCCTGTATTATGACAGTTTGTAGCAAAATAGATTCAAGATTAAATTGGTGAGGGGAGGCGCGAGAGGTTGTTTCACATATATTGTGTTATGTGACCTATTTAGGATTCTGGGCTTAGAGAAATTTGAAAGTTACGTCAATTTTTTATTACTCTTCTGATATGTAGTTTTAATATAAAAAAAGTTCAAATGATGTAAATTATACCGGTCTTTCTGCCACTACCTTACAATACAGTTAGAAGGCTATCGGTAGGATCATTATGGGCGTACGTCATTAGAAACTTTTGCGTCGGACGTCTGACAATTCTTCTCTATCAATAAATTTATTTTTTCTATTTATTTTTAAGAAGTAGTTATTTAGGGGGGTACATTAAAGCCGTCTTCCCAAATTCCTTTTTTTATGTAAAATATTAAGTAAACAATTTTAACTAAATGTTATTTAATAAAATATAATTGAATTAGAATTTTTTTTTTTCTAATTTGAAAATTTTTATGACTTAGGTTCACTTGGCCAGAAAAAGTTTTAAACTATTTTAACTACCATAATTTGTCAAAAAAATAGTTCTACATGTCATGTCATGTATTGAGGATAAAAATATGTGACCCATGTACAACTTATTTTTTCGCTTTAGTGGACGATTAGAAGGATAAACTCATGTAATTACATTATATTTTATATATCTATGGATATATCTGTTATATCACTTGTAAGATTTTTATGTAAGAATATGCGGGAAACGCATATCTATAAAATACTTCCTCGACAGGAAAAATCAGCTACTGGGCATAAACGAAGTAAGGGAAGATTAACTATAATGGTATGTTCCAATGCACCTGGCAAGTACAAAATCCCACTGATGGTGACTGGCAAGTCTGTACGTCCAAGAGCTTTAAAAGACATCTCTCTTATTTACTAACTGGTTTGAAGAAGAGTTCGTGCCATCTGTGACTAAATTTTTGAACAGAAACCGTCTTCCTATTAAAGCAATTTTGTTAATGGATAAAGCCCCCTTTCACCCTGGAGAAGGACTTCATGTGGGTGAAATTGTTGTAAAATTTTTTCCTCCAGATGTAACCAGCATAATGCAACCAATGGATCAAGGCATCCTCGAAAACATTTAAAAAAATTATAGGCGTTTATATCTTGAACATCTGTTAGAATACACAGAAAAGGAGGATATTATCAATGGGATGAGAAAAAGCTGTGCCGTAACCAAACCGAGGGCCCACCCCCTAGGTGTGTAGAAAATAATTTACTTGTAACAAGATACCTATGAATTGGAAATAAAATCAGCTAGATCGGTGAAAATCCATGCTTGTCAAGTTAAGCCATTTACTTAAAAAGCGTTCTTTATATACCTCTTCAGTCATTTTGATACCTTGGGATAATGCCTTTTAATAAGCAACTCACTTACCATCAATAGGTACGGAAAATAGTAGTTCTCTTCCATAATAAGCAAATTGGTAGAGGTAAACTGGAACATGTTTAGATGTCAGTTCAGCCTGTTTTATAGTTGCCCTTGCAAACATATTGTCAGTTATGTACTAAAAAAATAAGATGAGTTAAAATTATTGGAGACCAGTATTTTAGTTTATAAAAAATTTAGTATTGTCAAGAAATCAGCTTCAGTAGAGGAGTAATAACTGTTTCAAATTTATGAGAAAACGGAGCTAACTGAGAAGTCCTTTTTATAGTTAAAGATAAATCTAAAGTGAGAATTATCTAACAATGATAAAAGAAAATTATTGAGATTTTTTTTAATAGATGACTGTAGAATGAGCTACTAATTAACAACGACTGTCTTTTCTTGAAACAGCAGTGTCAATGTCTTGTATAATCAGGTGATTTAAGAATATTTTATTAGTTTACTATGAAAATATCTATAAAAATATTAAAGTTTTAAAGAAAAAAAAATTTGCAAATTTAAACAAAGCCTTGTGGGTTGTAAGAAAACTATTTTTAATGACCTTTTTTTACTAAGGGTTGCTTTAAAAATCAATCTATCCAAGACCTAGTTTATGGCAAATCTTTCTTCTAACTATACTATAAAACTGAACAACGTGGAGAGTAAACAGATTCACCGATATAAATACACAGGACATGAAATCAGCTTAAGATTAGACAACGAAACACATAAAATTTGGCGTAGAATAGGTCTCTCCAGGACGTTATATGGCAAATTGGGTTATAGATTTAAAGAACAGTACTACTCGTTCTTACGTACGGAGCCGACACTCTCACATTGACGAAGAAAAATATCAACAAAATATGTGTCATGCAAAGAAACATGGAGAGGTCAATGTTAGGCGTTACTCCTAGAGATCACATCCAAATCACATTATCAGGAAAATAACGTAGGTTTAAGATGCAGACAAATTCATTCTACATCTTAAATGGAACTGGGCTGGAGATGTTGCTAGGTTTGAGGACGGACGATGGATATTTATAGAGTGGCAATCAAGATCTGAAGCCTATCTAAGTAGAGGTAGATCACCGGTCGGTCAACTGATGATTTGAAAGGAGTGGCTGAAAATTGGATACAAGTGGCCCAAAACAAAAAAAGGTGGCAAGACTTGAGGGAGGCTTTCATCCAGCAGTGGACGGTATAAGCTGATGATGATGATGATGAGAGCTTATTAGTAAATATTATTTCCAAAATCAAAGCAATTTTAACTAAAATAAAGGAAATACGACGTGGAAGGTCAAATATACATTTTTGTATGTTTTAAGTAGCAATTTTAACAATCCGATGATATTATCGGATAGGTAGATAAAAGTGAGGCTACTGCTTTGATTTTAATAGATTCTATCAAAACATTTAATAGAGATGATATCACAAGTTGCTTATTTCAATTTGAGGCTTTATTGGATTTGGCAACAATGCAATTACATTAATATTTAATAAATAGAACGGTTATGTGGAGTGAAGCACAGGAATGTCATCTGTATCAACATAAAGTTGTGGTGTGCCAATACTGGAGCCACTCTTATTTTGTATAGACACCTGTAACGTTACTAGTAGTTTTAAGTATTTAAGGCTTTACTTAAACGCAGGTTCCGGTATTGATCAAGAAGATAATGATGGAATTCAACGCTTCCAAAAGTCATGCTTAAGATTTATATATAGTATTCATCGAAATCATCCTTGGTATCCAACAGATAAAACTGGCTACAGAACTGACATTCATACATTTAATTTAAAATATCGTGGCTATATCTCCCCTCCGTCTCACAGCAGGTACTTTTCAACGTTACAACAATATTCCAGAACGTTTTAAAACCTTATCAGTTACATAATTTAAGTATCAATTTAAAAAGTTCTTGCTAAATTCTGAGGGACATACATTATGACCTTAAACTCATGTATATTTATGAGGCCAAATTAATACATTTTTTACTTTATTCCTTTTTGGACATAGCTAGTGTAATGGTAACAGGCAAGACAGAAGAAAATTACTTATTTTAATTTTCTAAGGGTGTTGAGCCAGAATCTTTTTTAAATTGATTTTTAACTTTTTGCCTTTTGTATATGTATACGTAAATAATTTTTATTTATTTTTATGTATATTGCAATAATGTAGAAATGGGCAAATAAAGACTATTATTATTATTATCTGAAAGGGAAAGTAAGAACAGCATATTGGTAGCAACAACTTTTTTACGTCTTGTGAGTTCTGAGGGTCAGATCTTTTTTAGTCGCTTCCTAGACTTGCTGCGAAGTTCTGTTTTAACAGTTGCTGCATCTTGCACTCTATGTTGTGCAACACCTAGATAATTGTACGATTCCTCGACATCTAAATGGTGTAGAATATTCCCATCAAATTGCAGCATATTCTTTGAATGTTCATGATAGCGTCCTCTCTCGAACTTAACAACCGTATATTTATCCAATTCAAATTTCATACCAATATCCTGCGTGTATTCTTCAACGACTCTAAGTAATTAATATAAGTCTCGTTCTGAAGAAGCATAAAGTTTAGACTCGTCCATATAACATAGATGAGTGACCCTATATATGCTATTTCCTGGTGTCCACAGTTATACTCACGGTGGCGTAGAGCAACTGAAAGAGAAAGCATCGAAGTTTAGAAGAAAAGTTATGAGTCACCTTAAAAGACTCCTTTTCTAAAAGTCATCGGCACAGTTTCTACCTTTTGGTTACCTGACGTTATGCTAAATTTAGATCTCCATAGCAGGATTAGACATTATATTTAGTTAATCAAAGGAGGCGCCACTTTTAGCCTTTCTAACAGGTGAAGGATCAGTTCGTGAGATATTGTGTGGAACTCTTTCCTATAGTCAATTCATGCCATGGACAAATATCTTTTGTATTGCGAAGAGTCCTTGTGATACATCTACCGATCAGAAGGTTCTCCTTGCAGACTTTAGACCCTTTTTCCTCCACGCTGCTCTCTGATATTTTGAGGAACTGGTTAAATCGTTAAAAGTAATCTGTTGTGTTGATTATTATTATTATTAATTTCAAACCAAATTAAAAATAAATTCTAGAACTATTTTTAGGAGTATTCGTCAAATATCCTTAAAACCTGTCATAAGACTGTACTTACATGGGTTATTGTTGTTAAATTATCTGCAAAATTTGTTCCATTATTAAGGTACATATTTTGAATTATCTTAATGATTGTCGCATTATCATTTGAATTTTGATGAAGGTTAGAGGGAATAAGAGAGCTGGGTGAGGTATCATAAGTTTGTCCCTTTTTTCTTATATTTTCCAGATCTAGAAAATAAATTAAATTGAGTATTAGGTAGCGGTGCCATTGCCTAGATTAACGTACACGACAGTGATTTGGTAGCCCAGAGTGGGCACGGTGGAGTCAAAGAACCTATTGCGCAGCCTATATGAGAACTACCTTAGAGCGGCACTGGGGGACATGAGAACGACACCAAGGGAAGCGCTAGAACTAGTACTCTGTGTTCCACCACCGAACCAGTTCATCATCTACACGGCAAGAATAGCAGCGTACAGACTGAAATGGCAAGGCGAATGGAGGAATGGGGACCGAGGACACTCAGGTCTAAAATTCCTCCAAGAACGCCCATTCGTCTTAAAACAAGATAAAATCACGAAAACAAGAGATTAAGTCTCTTTCTCTCCATATTCCTGAGAGGAAGGAAACGCAAAAGCTCCTGAACACGCCAAATACCGACATTTGGTATACTGACGGTTCGAGAGCTAATGGCAGCTTTGGGGCGGGAATCTTTGGCCATAAATTAAACCACAGGGAAAGTATACCCATGGGCAATATGGCTACGGTTTTTCAAGCTGAGGTGTTAGCCATCCTCAAGTGTGTAAAAATACAAATCTCGAAAGGGACAAATAATAAGAAAATTTAAATCTGCTGCAACAGTAAAGCAGCTATACAAGCTCTTGCTAAATCCACCACGGACAGCTTGCCGATCAGGGAATGTGTACAAGAATTAAACATGTTAGGAGGTAACAACGAAGTTACCCTAATGTGGGTACCAGGCCGCCAAGGCATATCTGGAAATGAAATAGCGGACGAACTCGCCAAAAGAGGCACCTTAGAGGACCCACCTAAACAGGTTGTAGGAGTTCAATTCGCTTTCGGTAAAAACGAAATCAGGGAATGGTTAGACAAAGAACACCAACTCTCTTGGACTGCAGGAGTGGGGTGTCGTCAAGCCAAACTCCTTATGAAACAAACTACGACAGGCAGAACAAAGGAACTCTTGTCGTTGCCAAAACAAAGGCTACGTCTGAGCATAGGACTCCTTACGGGACATGTGGCACTACAAGCCGATCTATATAACCTCATACTGGTTAAGCGGAAAACATGTCGGCTGTGCGAGGGAGAAAGCGACGACAGTATTCACATTTTGTGCGAATGTTCTGCACTAATGGTAAAAAGATATAGATACTGAGGTCAACTAGTCTGTGAACCCAAAGATCTACAAGAGGTCAGGGTGAATAGCCTATGTCTCTTGTCATGTCGGACTGGGACTGCGACCCTGGCTCGACTTAGTGGGGAGTCACAGAAGAACTTTTAGATCTAGGTGACACCACGGACTCAACGTACCACCTACTTATTCTACTACTACTAGTATTAAGTAGATACCAAAATTTTTGTCGGTTTAAATAATATTGATTTCCACGGTGTTTCAGCATTTGGCGAGACAAAATGTTGAACGGTTACAAGTTTTTTTAGTTATTGCTATAAACAATATTTATCCTGTTAAGTAGTTGTGTTATGACCACACACTTATATTCAGCGATTTATTTACAACGTTTTTTCCGACTATCCTAAAGCCTGTTATGGATTGTTAAACGGTTACAACGTGGTTTAATTATAGCTATAAACAATATTTATTCTGTTAAGTAGTTGTGTTATGAGTAAGGACACCCAAATATGCAAAGCGCATATATTGCATATTTTGCACATTATATGCATTTTTCTAAATATTTGCATAAATGCTCTAAAAATAGCATATATGTGCATATTTGAAGGAATTTATAATAATGTAGGTCTTTGGCAGGCGTTTTCATTCATTTTTCGGAATAAGGGTCAATGTTTAGGCCGCCGCCGCGCCGGTGGTTTTCCCCAAATAAATTTTATTATTTTATGGTCAGTAAAAACCAGTCAGTAAACCCCAGACGGCCATCAGAGCGTACTTGTATTATTAATTTATTAAATTTCATTTTTGGTTGTGCTTTTAAAGTGGTTACGTCGATTTGTGCTTTTTATCTTGTGAGTCGTATTTTACTACAGTGAAATGCCCAACTTAAACGATTATTCAAAAACAAGGTGATAAAACAACAACTTTCCTTTCTTAAAACAAATTATAACTTTATTTCTAAAACCATAACTCAAATGGGGGAATATAATTTGCCATTAACCCGAAGTGTTCAACTAATAAAACAATGTGAGGTCGCTTTTGAAAATGTCGCAGGTAAAATTGGGAGCAAAATTTTTCAAAAATTTCGGAATGTTATGGAAAAAAATAGTGGGTTTCAATTTGTCAGCCAAGTAGCTAATGTTTTAAAGGAGGATTTTACTGATTCCATTGATTTAGATCCTATGCTATTATATAATTTTAAAAACGCCCCTATTACATCAGTCGATATGGAAAGGACTTTCTCAATTTATAAATTTTTATACAACAATAGAAGACAAAACTTTTTCATGGAGAAGTTTGAGTAGTTTATTGTTTTTATAACTAACGGCGACCCTGTTTTTTGCAATATTTGCATATTTCCGCTTACTTAGTTGCACCGCCCTGTATGTATCAAATTTAAAATGTATGTTTTATTATGCTATTTACTACGTATATAAATTTTTATAATATGTACCTACATTATTATTTATTATTATTATTATATGTTCATCTTTAAGTAAAGTAATAAAATACATTATTATTTATATTTATTTTTTACTTTGTATAATATTATATTTAGATTTAGTTCATTCGCCCTGTATGTTGAAAATTTAAAATGGGTTTTTTATTGCTACATTTGTATAGTACTCGTATCATGTAATGTGAAACAATAAATTTACATTTTCCAAGTCTATTTCGATTTTTTTTACTGCATATTTACAACATGTATGTGCATATTTTGAGAAAATTATTTGCATATTTATGCGCATATTTTAAAGTTTTTCACTTGCATATTTGGGTTTCCTTAGTTATGACCATACACTTTTATTCGGCGATTTATTTACAACGTTTTTTGCCGACTATATATGGAGTTGAGTTTCGGTTCGCGATATATGTACACGTGAATCGAACGCCCGGCAATAGTCAACTCGTTCAACGAGCATTTTTACGGTAGTGTTTCGATCTATTTATATATTTTGTACATTGCAAACGAGAGGGACTAGAAATAAAGCAGAGTGTAGTTCTAGATTAAGACAATAAATAAAAAAAAAAATTGGAGATTTATGCGAATAATTTTGTAAAATTGTATGTAGCTAACGAAATGATAAACCTTGATCATTTTACTGTTTACGGTGATAAGAAATATAAACAACAATTTTTTTCTTTTTCTCCCGTGTTTGAAAATAGAATATACGAGGAACACACGTAAAGTATTTATAACAGAAAGAACAATGGATAGTGACGATTATGCCTCAGGAGACTCGAAAAGAGAAAGAGTCGAAGAAAAAAAAGGGCCAATGAGATTATTCAAGTAAAAAGCTGATAAGAACACCACAGAAAGAGAAAAACGAAAGAGTAGATAAAATAGACAATTTGATAGAAATGATCAGAGAACTAATGTCAGATATAAAGGATATAAAACACGATTAGAAGAGATATTAACAAGAGTTGAAGGAACTAAGAAAGGAGAATGAAGTATTGAAAGAGGAAAATAAGATAATTAGAGAAAACATGCGAAGTAGGGATTTGAAGATGAGTAGACTGGAAAAAGACAATATAAGGAATGATATTGTAATATCGGGAATGAGATTTGAAGCGAATAGCCAACCAGATTTGAAAATGGGTGTAGAACATTTTATGGAGAGGAGTATGGACACAAAAGTATAGACTAAAGATGTGATAAAAGGAGCGACTATATACAAGATAGAACTTGAAAACACGGGACATAAGGAAGCTGTAATAAAAAATAAAAACAAACTGAGAAACGTAAGAGAAAGAGTTTATATAAACTACGATTTAACACAAGATGAACGGAAAATTCAAAAGACATTGAAGCATATAGCAGAGAACGAGAGAAAGAATGGAAAAAGGGTGAAAATAAGATATCAAAAAATCGTAATTGTAGGAAGAGAATATAAATGGGATATTGAGGAAGAAAAACTGAAAGAACAAACAAAGAATACCATGAAGTCAAAAAACTGAGAAAAAGGAGAGAGATAGGTGGATTGACGACGACCCTGGCAAAGACAAAGGATACGGAAGAAAGGACTAGTAAAATGAATACAAATAAGAAGATAATCAAAGAAATAGATAGGAAGAAAGAAATGGGAAATAATTATCGAGTTTTTAGATTGAGAACACGGAATAAAAGGGGTATAAATGGAAAAGAGGATGAACTGACAGAAGAACAACAAATGCACTATATAGGAATCACTGAAACAGAAAGGAAAGGAAATGGATGCAAAAAAATAGAAGGAAAAGTATACAAAAATCAACATAGAGAGATAATACCGGAACAAGATACAGAACTCATACAAAGAGAAGAAACAAAAGAGGCAATCGGCAATTTAAACAGGATGGAGGGATATAGAAGGAAATATGAAAAAGACAGATATATAATAACTCAACTCCACGGGTCTTACACTCCTCAAGGGAGAAAGGCATAAGGATTAAGTAAGTAAGTTTGCCGACTATTCTAAAGCCTGCTATGGATTGTTAAAAATATTTAAAATAGTATAGGCTGACTCAGATTAAAATTACTGTAATAGTTAAGATACAGTTAAAAAATAAAATAAAAATAGTTTTGTGTCATAATATTATTAATATCTAATGAAAGTAATAAAAAATTTTCTATTAACGGAAGCCGCTCCTTATGTTTTAGTTAAAAGACGAAAAGTCCTTAGGTCTTAGGAAAAAATTACTTTCGATGAGGAATCCTACGCGAAGGATGGTAAACGTAATTGTTTTAAACCATATAATATTTTTAAAATATATATTTTAGGATTAATTTACCAAAAGTTAAAATTATTTTATTACTTGGAAAAATTAATAATTAAGGTAACCATCATTGGAAGTTTGGTCTGAAATAATCAACATAACAATGGTCGAGGACGGTAAACTTGATAATTACGTATTTAATTGGAATAGTAGGTCATAAACATTTAATGCAAAACCAGAAATGTCCATTAATTTACATCCAACCTTATTAACGGCGACTCACAATGATCGCTATAATTATTTTTTTTAAACATATATTTAAGAAGTAAAAAATTTAATTAATATATTTTAAGGGTGACGTCATAAAAAATGCTTGATTATGTAATTACTGTCGCCATTCTAAGAAATTTGAAATTTTGTACGAGCTTGATGCACCTTCTTGTTTTTAAGATTCTTTTTCTTCCAAAATATAAGCGAAAGTAATAAGTTCCTCACTAAAGAAAGAAATAAACCAAAAGTTGTTCATGACAGAATCTCTCAGCTGTATGGCAATGACGAAATAACGTTATTGTTGTTAACAGTGATTTCAGAATAATCCAAGGTATTACAAAGCGGCACCTACCGCTGGCTAAGCTTCTTAGTAACTAGTTTCAAATGTAATATATTATGTACCTTTCCTATAAGATATCAACAGTTCCCGCTACCTCTATCAAAATTTATCGACGATCATGCTGGCGAACTCGTAAGACCTCTTCCGTTATTGTAATTTTTGATTGTCTAGAATCCTAATTGAAAATATTCGTTCTCAGAGGTTTCAGCTCAGCAGTCTAGGTTGTCACTTGTAAAACAAGGAGCAGCACCTATGCTGCAATCAATCCAAGCGAATTTTAATTAGTTTTTCTGTCAACTCAAGGATTTTTATAAGTAGAATTCTCCAATTTATCCATTGATTAAAAGTGACATGCGAGCAAGAATCTTTCTTGTTTAGGTTAAAAAACAAACGTTAATGAAGTGAGGTACTTCTTGTAATTTACGTGGAAACGAATTTGTATCTTAATTGAGGCCATCTTATCTCGGATAGTGAATTTTTAGAAATATTTGAAAAAAATAATAATACAGTTTTTAGAATCAATAACAGGCTTAATTTTAAAACAAGGATTACGCCGATTATTAAATGTTTGACAACCTATCGGCTGTACAAATAAAAGAAAGGCTTTAATTTTCTATATCATCCGAGCAACCAAATTAAATATCGAAACTAATCTTATTTTCAAGGAAAATTTAGGTTTAAATAGTTTCGTGTTTGCTAAGGAAGTTAGAGTATAAAGAATTACAATTTTTAAAATTACGCACGGTGATTTAGGGATTAAAAAATTTTCTGTACGTTTGATCCCTAAACTCCTTATACTTGAATAGAAAAGAGGAACGAAATGAGAGTTACTTTTTAGTGGCACACTGTGGTCCAGGAATTTAATTTTTCATTCAAAAGGTCTTAATTTCCAACCGATTTGGATAATTTCTTTTTAAAACACTCATACTTAAATTTCCAAAAAATCTGTCGAGGCCGATTTTTGAATTATAGCCAGTTTTTAATTATTTTTCAACCATTTTTAAATAATTTTTAGTAATTTTTTGAAATTTGTAGTATTTATTTCTCGATCCACATAATCTGAAATTTATTGTTGCAGGACCTAAAGGTCGCGAGATGAATTAACATTATTAGAATATATTTTGACCAACCAAACCGATTTATGTTGGAAAATGGGCTATGTTGATTCACCTTGCGACCTTTAGGTCTCGAAACAACAAATTTCAGATTATGTGGATCGAGAAACATAAATAGCTTTGATTTCTTCATTCAAATATTGCACATTACGAAAAAATTACTAAAAATTACCCAAAAATGGTAGAAAAATAACCAAAAATTGACCACAATTCAAAATTGGCTTCGAGAGTTTTTTGAAAATTTAGTTGCGGATATTCTAACAAAAAAAATATTAAAATCGGTTGGAAATTAAGACCTGTAGATAATTTTGAACGAAAAATTGAATTCCTGGAATACAATGAGGCGGGGAAATTTAGGTGTTCTATTTGGATCTCGTGAAGCAGAAGTCGATTTAATGGGTTCTTAGGGGCTTCCCACCTTCAAAGAAGGCGAAAGCTGGGTCATCTTCTGGAAATTTAATATAGTAATATCCAAGAAGAAATTATTGGAAAGAAGAAAAAATGGAAAAAATTTCTCCAAATAAAAACACCAGAACAACATGAACTATATAAAAGAAAAAGGAAGAGAATTAAAGAGTTGATAATAGAAGCAAAGGAACAGTCATGGAAAGAATTCGCAGATAAAATGGAAGAAAATAGTAAAGAAAATCAAAAACCATTCTACAGAGTCCTTAAATCATTCGGAAAAGCAACCTATAACAGAATTATACGTGAAAAACAAAAACCAGGAAAAGCAATAATGGAAAGAATACTTTGAAGAACTATTAGGAAATAATAAAGAAAAAGATACTACAAATTATGAAGAATTGGAACAACAAAATATGGAAGAAACAGAAAATAGGGAACAAATAGAATGGACAGAGTTGGAAGAAGTTATAAGAAAGTTGAAAAATGGGAGGGTCTTAGGCAGCGACAGGATAACGTCTGAAATGATTAAATACATGGGGAAGAAAGGAAAAGCAGTATTGCTAGAAATAATTAATAATGCATGGGAAGAAGAAAAATTTCAGGCCGAATGGGGAATATCGTTTATTACATCAATCTATAAAAAGGGAGATCACAAGGATTGCAATAATTACAGAGGAATTACTATACTGAATAAAATTGTCAAAATTTCTGAAAGAATTATTACCAATAGGATAAAGAAACTAATAGTACCACAACTATCGGAATCGCAAAATGGATTTAGATCAGCAAGAAGTACACAAAACCACATATTTACAGTGAAACAGATTATTGAAAAAAGATCACAATAAAATAAAAGTCTACACCTTGCTTTCATAGATTTAGAAAAAGTATTTGACAGTGTGCCGAGAAATAAAGTGTGGAAAAGCCTATAAAGCAAGGGAATAAACAATAAGAATTATAAAAGGAATATGCAACAACAATGTGCAGTATGTAATAAAAAACAACATGAAGTCTGAGGGGTTTACAACACAGGAAGGTTTAAGGTAGGGGAGAAGCTTGAGCCCAACATTGTTCACTGTATACATGGATAAAGTAATCAAAAAATGGAAAGAAGCGTTTAAAGAAAAAGATATGAAAATTAATATAGATAAAACAAAAGTAGTGACAATAGGAAACCAACACAGGAATATTTACATAGAAGGGAATAAAATACAAGTGGAACAGTATAAGTATTTGGTAGTGATAATGGACGAAACTGGAAAATAAGACAAAGAAAAAGCTTTACACATATGCGCTGCTCTGTGAGGAATGTATCTACCATCCGCGACCTTGCTAAATAATATTAGTTCAGAAACTTTTTTATCGCTTCACGTACATACGTATGTATATATATATATATATATATATATATATATATATATATATATATATATATATATATATATAAATATATGTATATATATAGATTATATATATATATATATATATATATATATATATATATATATATATATATATATATATATATATATATATATTATTAGTAAATTAACGAAATTTGGTATTCCTATCTTGAAAAGATCGCTTAATTTTGTGTTTACGTAATCTGATATATTTTGTGTACTGTTTGTTATATATTGCTTACAATTCATGCGTTTAGAGTGACAAGCTTTTGTTAATTAAATGTTATTTTATAAACTAGTAGGTAGGTTATTCTGTACTCTTTATTACCTTTCTGAAGTCGGTTTATTTTTTTTACATTTTAGTTTTTTTCGCTAAAATTCGTCGTATAAACTCTTTCTAAATATATAAGTTTATACTTAGGATCCGTTTAAATGTAACTTACTGCCATACATTATTACAGGCGCTTCGTTGGCACATATACCAATTATAATTGGAACTTGATTAAATTGGCCACTTTCAAGTAATTCATATGGGGATGAAGTTAGAAAGGCTCCCTCGTTTTCAACTTCAATTACGGGCCAAGCCTGGGTCTAAAAAAAATATTTTTACGATTAAGAAAGACACACAGACATTAGACAGAGGCACAAAACAATTTGGGCCTCTAGCTAATGTAACCCTAACTTTAAAGGCGTATCTGCGCTCTGTCGGGGGCTTTTTAAGGGTACAGTCCGATAGAGGAATTGTTCAGCGAGTTCCTAATAAGTACCTCCTGGCAGCGCTTTATACGGTTCTACCCCAAGTATGTTAAAATTAAAATAAACCACTAAACTTGGACAAAGTCTATTTCTTTTAGCAGTTTTTGACTGTTCCCTCATCCGTCAATATATCTCGGGATGCGTTTTGCGATATCACGGCTACATAGTCGAGCTAGGATGGACGGAGAAAGAAAACAAAAGAATAGTACGTATCGAAGTACTAGTGCATAGAATAAATAAGATACAACTTACACGTCTGACTGATGTTCGCCTAATTTTAAAGGCATACGGGTCCTTTGAATTGACGGATGCGAGTCAGTCAAAAACTGCTGAAAAATAAATTTGAACCATAGAAAGCGCTGTGTTAGCAACTCACTGAACAATTCGTCTCTTGGTGTGTGGTCTTAAAGAGCCCCCGATAGAGGGTAGGTACGCCTTCAGAGGTAGGCTTACATCAGTCAGAGTACGATAAGTACTTTAGGTTTTATTCTCTTTTTCGTCGATCCTAACTGGGCTGTGGAGCCGTGATAGAGCAAAACGCAACCCCTTAAGTCAAAATTTAACTTTCAAAACTACACGGCTCTAATGAGGCCATCAATTCCCATATTAGTACCAAATTTCAACTTTCTATGACAAATAGTTTCGGAGAAACAGACGGACAGGCAGACAGACGGACAGACAGACACCGAAGTGATCTTATAAGTATTCCGTACGGAACACTAAAAATGGGGTTTTCTGAGACATATGAAACATTATATTTCAGTGGTATAGACAGATTCTAGGGGCTGGAGGGAACACAAATTAAGAGAATCTTGTTCTGTGAAAATTGCTACCATGGTTTGTGTAGTGTTCAATTCTATTTGATTAACCTAAAAATGGCTTTGTGGCACGTCTTTAAGGTTTAAAACTTTTTGCTAACTGTAAATATCGGTTTCTGCTGCTCGTGTAAAAAAATAAGCGTGCTATCATTAGAAAAAATGTAGTTTAGGTTTCTTGTTTGTGTGTTAATCTAAAGAAGGAGATATTATAGAGTATTGGAATAGTCTATAATAATCTATCAATTAACCTTTTCAAGGAAGAATCCCTTAGGAAACATAAGGAAAAATTATACTAAAATCATACACCTATAAACCAACCTCTGAAGTCCTAGTTCTTACTGATATATTCCATATCCAGGACTTGAGTATACCTCAGGTCTATTTATAATTCTACCTGAATTAGACCTAACACTATAGAGGATATAACTAGTGCTGCTAATAATGCTAATACGAATAATTATGCTTTTATTTACATTATTTTAAATCAATTATATTATCAAAATTATCTTATAGTGTCTTTACAAAACCTTAATTTTCTTAATTTCTTTAGGTAATTGACTAAATATAGAAGTAGGGAAAAACCAATATGACCTGAACTCCGACGTTTCAGTTTTCACTGTAGAAGTTTCCATTTCGTGTTCATGTTTGGCCCGATATTTACTAGTTATCATTGTAAGTTGATGTGAATATTTGTTTGATGACAAAATATATTTAATCGACAGAGTTCATGATATGGGCAAGTATTATTTTTTTACACATGATTTTAATAAATAATTTTTGTATTATTTATTGAAATCATTATATATGAATAATCTCAAAGTTTATCTGAGACAAACTAAGGCAGAATAGATTATTTTAAGTTGATCTAGGTTCAATATCTTATCAGTTGTTTAAATTTATATAAAAGAAACCGTATTTTTTTTAGTGTTCCGTACGAAACACTTCGGCGTCTGCCCGTCTATCTGCCCATCTATTTGACATAGAAAGTTGAAATTTGGCATTAATATAGGAACTGATGGTCTCATCAGAGCCGTGTTGATTTGAAAGTTAAATTTTGATATAAGATAAAAAATTGAGAAAAATCGCTGTCCCCCCCATTATCTCAAAAAGTACTGATCAAAAAATTTTGAAAAAGTTCTAAAATATTCTCCACGGGGTGTAGATTAAAAGAAAATTATGAATTACCTTTAATAATTTATCTGGTATATACCAAAAAAAAAATTTCAAGGTCATCAGTTTTCAGTAAAAATCGGAAAAAAACTTTGTTGAAAACTCAGTTGAGGTGTGTTTTGTGAAGTTATTGATCATTTTACATCTCCATAACAAAAATTTTTATTTTTAAAGCAATCAACGTACGGAACACTAATTGCTAAATTCCAACTTGCACCTGACCAGTTTTTTTAATTAAATATGGTATATGTAGATTCCATTTTAAATGTCAATCAATATAGACCCGGAATATTTAATATGATTTGTTTCTTTAATATAAACACTGTCAGCTTAAGAACTTTATACTTTTTTTTATTTCTATGGCAGTTGAATGCAACAGGGTATTATTGTAGTTTGTAGTAATTAATCCGTATTTCTTATACCTTCCCACAAAGCATCTGTAAATGGAAATATTACGCCATTCTTAATGTGTAGTAGATCATTTACATAAATATAGAGTAACACAGGGCCTAAAACTCTTCCTTTAGGAACTCTGAATTTCACTTCTGAAAATTCACCTATGACATCATTTACACTGCCTTATTGCAAATGGTGTCAATTAAGCGTAAGTTACAATTTTCGCAATGCTACTTCATAACTTTCAACTCCTCACATGATTATCTTTGTTGTTGTTATTTTTCAATAAATGACTATATTATGTATATTAGTATGTAATTTATACTGTAGATCTTTTTGATATTCTATCCTCTATGCAACATTGCTCAGGGTGTGAGTATAAATGTTACACATTTAATGATTATTAACTCAACAACATAAAGTCACGCTTACCGACTTCGCATCTATATCCATGAAACTGAACTCTAACACAGTGGCAGCTAAGTTTATCTCTTCAGCAGTTTTTTCTTGTAATAATCGTTTTAGTTGCCATGTATCATTTACGTAATTACCCAGAAATAGCGCATTAGCTAACTTGTCAGCGTACGCTTTCGGATTTTCATCAATGGAAAAACTAGTTATAGCATTACCACTTTCAACGATTGCTGCTCTAAATAAATCTAGAAATATATAAAACTATTTATTATATAGTCATGGGGAAGTCAAGCCTAATGGCGTATTGATGGGTATGCGTGAAGGAGATGCGTAGCCATTGTGACCCACAATGAGCGCGTAAGAGGTTATTTCTTGTGTTGTGCAACGTATCGTAATAAAACTGGCGAGGGAGAGGACCAGGACAGTTGAAATCCTTTGATGATTATGAGCACAATTCGGGAGATCCACCCTCTCACAGGCCCGTGTCTTTTATCACCATTAAATTACCATATTACGATCTTTATCCAAGATCAAGTCTCACAGAAAAAAACATTCATAGGGCTAGACAAATTCTCGAGACCAACCATTCAAAAAGTCATTTGTTCTACTTAAAATCGGCTATGGTAGTGTCCAAGAAATCATTCAGCTCTCTGCTGTCATCTCACAAACCAGAAGATGCTCGTCTTGACTTCTGTCAATTGCTTTTGGAGTAATATGAGAATGAGGGGGCTCTTTTTTTAGACCAAATAGTTACCTCTGATGATAGCTGAGTCCAAAATTATACCCCAGAAAGCATGCATGCGACTACAGTATGGCGAAAGAAAGAAGAGTCAGCACTGGTGCACGTCAAAACTCGCTTATTAGCTGGGAAAGTTTTAGCTACATTTTTTGTGATTAATGTAGCAGACCATAGTCAACTTCTCAATCAAGCAAAGTCTACGTATTGCAAAGACGAAACCCACTGATAAATGATGTAATTTTGCTCCTAGACAATGCAAGGACACACACGACGACCCTCAGGTGTAAAAAATAGGAGATCATTTCTTGAGTAGTCCTTACTTAAGTCCATGTGACTTCCACTTGTTAGAATCAAAGAAGCATTGAGAGGAAAGCGTTTTAAGAATGACGCAGGCGTAGAAGCTTTCATACGCAATTGGCGCATAACACGAACCAGCTTTTTCTACAGTGATGGAATAGAAAAAAAATATTGATACAGTGTTGTCAAAGGTGGAGAATATGTAGAAAAATAGTGTGACTGCTTAGTATTTTAAAATTAGAAAAACAAATTATTATACAATTCAAGTTTATATTCGATTCACACATGTATAATTAGGATTTGATGCGTTCCCTAGACTAAACTGTGAATTAATATTATTTAGTTTGATAGGTGTTTCTCTGGATCCTAAATTAAACTTTTCTGCTGCCGCAAATATTTACCGAACAAAGAGATTTCATTCCAGGAAGTGGGACTAGAGAACAAATTCTGAACATACGCCAGATAATAGAAAAAGTCCGGGAATTCCAAATAACAACATATATCAGTTTTATAGACTACTCTAAAGCTTTCGACTGCATACAATGGAACAATTTCGGACAACTTTCGGATCCCTTTAACGTACAAGCCGGAGTCAGACAGGGCTGTATTTTGTCACCCTTACTTTTTAACATACATAGTGAACATATAATGAGGTATGTTTTGGATGGCTGGAGTGGGGGTGTGACACTCGGTGGAAAGAAGCTAAGTAACCTTAGATCTGCGGATGATACCGTTATACTTGCAACTTCAATATAAGATCTAGAATCAATTATGGAACGCCTGGAAATCACTAGTAAAAACTATGGATTGACAATTAATAGAGAAAAAACCAAAGTAATGATTGTTAGCTGTAATGAAGATTTGTCACATATAAATGAAATTGTTGGTTTCACTGTTGCAAGCCATTTCAACAATAGACGTTTGGCTATGGCTAGAAACTTGAGGATCAAACTCAATAAGGTCTGGAAAGATCTAGCTGTCACAAAAAAAAAAGTTAAGTTTGCTATCCAGCCTTATATTCAACAACTTACACATCGGAAACAAGGACCACTAAATAAGCTGACAAAAGACGATGCGTTTGAGATATGGGCATATTGAAGAATCCTCAGAGTATCATATACCGAAAACCGTACTAATGTATTTATTCTTGAAGAACTTAATATAAATGACCGATTTTCAAATAGAATTAATAGACAGTACCTGAAATATTTTGGTCACATTATGAGGAAAGTGGATACCAAGAGGACTGTCTCCGACAAGATGATCCGACTAAGTAGGATCTCTTATTGGTATGGCTATTCATGAGTAAATTCAGGTCGTGCAGGATGGAGATGCCTGGAGATTGACTGTTGAGGTCGCAACTGCATAGTGTCACCGATACTCCTATTGGGGTGAAACGATTGAGAGAGAGAAGGTTTGATAGATGACTCTTCTAAATTATAATTTATGCAGTTTTGATGCACTTTTCTGTTGACATTATGAAGTAGTGTAAAAAAATATCTTTACAATTAATATAATTATGAATTATCCTATTACTAAATATATATTGTAGTTTTAACTTATTACCAATATAATTGTTTAACAGGAAAAAACACTTTTAGAGACCCATCAGAGTGATCGCCATGTAAAAATTTATAAATATATGTATTACATAAAAAACTTTCCTAACCAATATTTAGTTCGAACATAAATACTGACTTAAACCTTTTCACACAAAAGAATTACTTAGTCGAAGTACTATAAGTTTATATTTTAAATGGCAGAAACTTGAAAATAAGATATCAATCAAGAAAAAACACGAACAGTGCTTCCGAGGTATTAAGAAATGAGACTTCAGTTTATTTCCCATATTATCCCTGTTAATAATAAAAGTAATGAAAACATAACACTACTTTTAGATTTTTCTATTCTAATAATTTCGAAAAGAAGACAGAGAACGATAAATACGAAGCAACTTCTTTAAGCCTCTCTTCTATCTCGTGAACCCCTTACATAACACGTAGGCTGAAAAGTTTATAATCTAGCTACTTGAAACACATTTTTTTTACAAAATTCGACTTTATTCAACATAGTCTCCTTTAAGAGCGATACAAACAGTCCCACGCTTTTCTAACATTTCTGTACCTTTCTTGTAGAGGGAGTCGTCTTGGCCTTTAAAATAGGTCTATTTCTATACCTTTCTTGTAGAAGGATTTGTCTTGGCCTTCAAAATAGGTCTCAGTTTGGACGATAACTTCTTCATTGGGGCCAAATCTTTTTCTCGCTAGCATTTCTTTCGAGGTGTACGAATAGATAATAGTCCCTGGGCGCCAAATCTGGAGAATACGGTGAATAAGGAAGCAATTCGAACTTCAATTCATGCAATTTTGCCATCGTAACCGTTGACTTGTGACACGGTACATTGTTTTGATGAAAGAGCACTTTTTTCTTGTTCATTTCGGGCCATTTTTTCGCTATTTCTGCCTTCAAACGCACCAATAACTTTATATAATATTCACCATTGATGGTTTTCCCTTCTCGCATAGTCGATGAAAATTATTCCATGCACATCCTAGAATACAGAGACCAAAACCTTCCCAGCCGACTGTTGTGTCTTTGGTTGTTTCGAGCGGCCGTCACCAGCTGATGTCCAATCAGCTGACTACCGATTTGATTCCGGTGTATAGGTGGATCCATGATTCATCCATTGTCACATATCGTATGAAAAAATCCTTTTTGTTGCACTTAAACAGGTAACAACAGCGCTCAGAATCATCAATACGTTTTTGTTTTTGGTCCACTGTGAGTAAACGTGGTACCCATTTCGAACAGAGCTTTTTCATGCCCAAATGTTCAAGCAAAATATGACCAACATGTTTTGGGTGTCAGCTATTGCACGCGGTTTTATTTTACGGTCATCCAAAACAATTTTGTAGATTTTTGTGATGTTTTCCGGTGTAACCACCTCATTTGGGCGTCCAGAGCGTTCAGCATCATTTCTATGTGTACGACCGCGTTTAAATTCAGCACACCAGTAAATGATGAATGATTTTCCAGGGGCAAAGTTCCCGTAACACTTATCAAGCCATTACTTTGCTTGAACGGTATTTTTTTCCATCAAAAAACAATCAACACGAATCAATTTTTTCCATTATTTTGAAAATATCAAAAGTAGCGTCACTGAAACCACTGTAACTAATAATCGAAATGTCATGAAACTTTGACACGTGTCGTTTGAAGGTTGGTGCTTCCTAAAAATTATATGGATTTTTTGGAAATTGCGACATCTATGTGTCAGCTTACATGTTATTTGACAGCAAAAGATTAAAAATAAATAAAAAATAAGACAATTTTCAGATTACTCGAGTCCAGGACACTTGTAATGATCGTATAATATGATATATGCGAAGTAAGTTCTCTAAGCCCTTCCACCGTCTTTCAACCTTTCATATATTTCACAATAAACAATAATGCTTACAGTTTTTCAATATAACAAATAATCAAAAACCAGGAAATGTTTTCTCGCATACCTTTCACATTTTTTTCTCTACACGATATCGCTTAAAAATTATAGACTCGAAAAGAACATATATGTACCAAATTTCAAGTCAATCTCATTTAAGAAGGCGCTATTAGCTTTGTCCATCAATTTTTTTTTTTAGCCATAGTGCCAGTTTCACGAAAGACTTTGGCGAAGTCCTGTTGATTCAATATAAACTATAGTATAACATAGAACTCTTTCTTAAAAAATGATCGGAAAAAAATCCAGAAATAATATTAACAGTTTCATTTCAGTGGAGCTTTCTGGGAGATATTCCGGGAAACTGATACGGCAACGAGATGTGCTTCTTCCAAATTGAATAGATTCCTGACAACATCTAACCCTTCTTGTGTAAGTTTAATCGGCATTTGTCAACTTTATTTTAAACAGTCTGAACATCTTACCTGCAGAACTTTTGCTTACTAGCTGAAGACCTACAGATGCTCCACCTGCACTTTCTCCAAAAATTGTAATTTTTTCTGAATCTCCTCCAAAATATTGAATGTTATCATGTGTCCATTTCATTGCCAATCTTTGATCTTTTAACCCGGCATTACCTGGTATTGCGGTATCTCCTGTAGAAAGAAATCCAAATGGACCGACCCTATAGTTAAAGGAAACTATAATTACATCTTCTTCAATAAGAAAATCTGGACCATAAACACCTTTCATAGAGCTTCCAACAACAAATTTCCCCCCATATATCCACAACAATACTGGTAGTTTCTCAACAGGCTAAAATTATCATTCAAAATGAATAAATAAATGTTATGTTAGCTATTTACTTTATAAAAACACAAAAATTACCTTCAAATAAGGAGTATACACATTTATGTTCAAACAGTCTTCACTTTGGCCATCTCTAAGGATAAGATGAAGTGAAGATAAACATGTTTTTCCATCTTTAGTAGCATCTAGAATATCATTCCAAGACTGTGGTGATTGAGGTGCCTGTAACAAATCTTATTGTAAAACAAGAAAAACATTGCGGATGATTTATTTGCTATCTTTAATTTTATCTACAAGAGACATTATACGGAGTACAGAACTGTTTGGGACAAGTCCTTATATATGGATAGTTTATGAAGAATGTCGGTATAAAGACACCCTAAATCAGTGAGTATGAGTCTTAGCACCCTGCAAAACCCAGTCTTCCTTACAAGAGCGTCGCAAAATGTATCATTTTAATATAATTTCAGAAGCCTCTATAACTGATAGATTGTTGTTCACAATAACTAGTTTCTTTATTGCCTTAATAATTTCTCTCACTTTTTCGGCACTCTCTTTTCGCATATAAATATCTGTTAGTTTTGCGTAGCCTTAGTCTTCAATTAGTTTTCAATAATTGTATCAAATGCATGTTATTGTCATTAAGTCAATTATAGCTTTTAAGGTTCTTCATAGTGTATGTATATTTAAAAATAAATCGGTCTTTAAGCCGTGAACGAGGTCACGCATTAAATATTGGCAAGAGTATGAAGAAGAGTAAATACCAAAAATATGACAGTTATTTAGACTTTAATTTTAAGTCGACCGAAGACACTGGTAAAAATAGGTCGTAGTGCGTATTGGATAAGAAAGGTTTGGTATCAGAGTGTATACTATCAAGTAAGTGGAGAGGCCATTTAGAAATCAATCATCCATGTCTAATCAGCAGTAGTAAATTTCATGATTCTAAATGTTACAAGAACTAAATCAACAAAACAGTACTTTTTATAACTAAGGATTAATACCAAGCTATTATTTGCTATCATTTTATAAGGTGGTATATGGAACCATAAAATATAAGAATCTTTACCCATTAGAGATTTTCCGGAGGCAGTTTAAAGTTAATTTTAAAAGAGTTTTTTGTCGGCTTTATTGCTACTGTTAAGATGTACTTTCGGAGTAGTCAGCTAAAGATATATATATATATATATATATATATATATATATATATATATATATATATTATTAGATTAATATATATATAGTATACGAACGAACACGTTACACACGGTTATGCGGAAAACAACAGAATATAATGTGTATTGTGGTGTTATATTGCTATAATTTGTGATCTTATAAAGTAATAAATATTTATAAATAATCTAACGTAACAAATGTTTATAAATAATATCAGTGGACTGTTAAAATCAATAATAACCAAAAAATCGCAAAAATGTCGAAGTGTGGAATGTGCAGTGATAAGATCGCACGAAAACCGAGTATCGTATGTGCTGGAGTGTGCAATCAGTCTTTTCATGCCGCCTGTGTAAATATACCAACGGACATTATTCCATTATTTTTAAACATTAAAGGTTTATTTTGGAAATGCCATGCCTGTCTCTCCATAAACCGTTTAGAAAATCAATTGCAAAAAAAAATATAGAAGAAAAATTTCAAACCCTCGTAGATGATTTCATGGAAAAATTCAGTGAATTGAAAACCGCATTGATAACAGAGGCATCAAATAAAATGTCTCAAATGGTGTCCAATGACCAGGTAAATTTTGTATCTCAAACACAAACGTACGCCCAAAACTCACGCATGGATAAATCAAGAATAATATTAAAACCTAAGAATCAAAACCAGAGGAACTCTGAGACAAAGAAAGATATTTTAAGTACTATCGATCCTATTGATATTAATATTCACAAGGTTAAACACCTAAACAATGGTGGAATTCTCCTAGGGTGTGAAAATCAAGCTGAATCTTCAAAAGTTAAGGAAATTGCGGAGCGGAAATTGGCGGAAAAATATGAAATTCAACAACTTAAGGAGCTCTACCCTAGAGTTACGATTGTAGGGATGACACAGGATATCGATAAGGAGCGCCTAGTTTCCTGGATTCGGAAGCAGAACCAGGAAATTTTTGGAGACAGTACCATTGAAGTTCTGCGAATATGGCCAACGAAGAGAAATGATAGTGTTTATCAAGTCACGCTGCAGTTGAATGAGGAGGTATTTCGGAAGGTAATGTCTCGGGGTTCTGTATTGGTGGGTCTGGATACATGTGCTGTCTATGAAGCTTTTAAGTTAACCCGATGTTTTAAATGTAATAGTTTTAACCATAGCTCTAAATCATGTCAAAGCATTTTGAAATGCCCCCTTTGTGCTGAATCTCATCTGGTAAAAGATTGCAAGGTTGATAATTCCACTCAATATAAATGTAGTAATTGCACATTAGTAAATCAAAAACAAAATAGCAAAATTGATACAAATCATGCTGCTTGGAATTATAAATCCTGTCATACCTATAAGCAAGCATTGGAAAGGTTTAAATTTCATGTATTGGGTCCTCAATAGCAATTAAACGCGGCCTCTAACATCAAACCAACGACTGAGTTTTATAATAGGTCCTCAAATTCTGTTCCCCTTAGGAGCATGGCTTCTGACAAGGTAGATAATTTTTATCTGTCTATTATCAAAATGTCCGTGGTATGAATACAAAAATTACGGAGATTTACAATGCCGCTGGCTCTGGAAATTATCAAATTGTTGCCCTTACAGAAGCGTGGCTCAATGGTGGTGTGATTGATTCTGAAATTTTTCCTCCAAATTTTATAATATTCCGAAGTGATAGAAAGTTCCCTTTGGTTGACATGCAGAGGGGTGGTGGTGTTGTTCTAGCCCTCGGATCTGAATTTTCCGTATTTCCATTAGATATGTCTATGTTTGACCGTCTAGAGATTATTGATATAATTGGCGTAAAAGTCTTTTTAAATAACGTAACTCTGTATATCTTTGTTTTGTATATTCCTCCAAGAGTATTGGTCCAGATATACGAAATATTATTTGAGACTTTATTGTCTTTACCGTTTGTTATGAATAATAAAGTGCTAATTATGGGTGACTTTAATATACCCAATTTTAATGTACCTGAGAATACATTGCGTAACAGTAGTAAAACAATAATTGAAAATTTTCTAAACTTTTCCGGTCTATCTCAAATTAACGTCATAGAAAATTCCTCTGATAGACTTCTTGATCTCGTGCTCACAAATAACGATGGCAGTGTTGAGAGAGCCATGGATATTTTGACAGCGGAAGATAATCACCATCCTGCTTTAGATATTTTTTTAAAAGTACAGTGTGAATCCAAGAAACATAAGCAAAAGAATTATTCAAACTATTATAATTTCAAAAGAGGGAATTTAGTAAACCTATATCTTAACTTTTCATATATTAACTGGGACTTTCTGTCTCAATTTACAGATGTAAATAAACCCTGCGAAAGATTTTATCAAACAATTTACACTACTTTAGATATACATGTTCCTAAGACACAAAAGACAAATAAATATTATCCGCCTTGGTTTACTAGTGAAATTATACAAAATATCAGAACTAAATACAGCTCTTGGAAAAAATTCAAAAGAACGGGAAATTTATTCGAACTAGAAAAGTTTAAAAATCTGAGGCGAATCATTAAAAATGACACAAAAGCTTCCTACAAAACATACTCTTTAAATATTGAAAACAACATAAAAAATGATCCTAAAAAATTCTGGCGCTATATTAATGACAAGAAGAACTCTCATGTTATACCAACCACAATGTCTTATAATAACAACATCCTTAATAATCCCAGACGTATAGCTGAAAGTTTTGCATCCTTTTTTCAAGACTCTTATGTAATGTCTTCTCAGAAACAAAGAAACGTGAAGAACAATTTATTCCCATCACAGAATCCTATTAACATGGAGAAAATAACGGAACAACTTGTTTTTAAAGTATTAAAAAAGTTAAAACCTACAGCTACTGTTGGTCCAGATAGAATTCCTGCCTTCTTGTTAAAAGACTGCGCCTCTGTTTTTGCTCATCCTCTTACAATATTATTCAATTTATCGCTTGACACATCTATGTTTCCCGACACATGGAAAACATCACGCATTACGCCTGTTTTCAAAAAAGGTGACAAGAGTTGTGTAACAAACTATAGACCGATAAGCATTATTAATAACTTTTCAAAAGTCTTCGAAATCATATTACATGATTATTTATATAATTCAATTGGCACGCAGATATCACTGCAACAGCACGGTTTCGTGAGAGGCCGTTCGACGGTTTCAAATTTATTTTGTTTTACGCAAGACCTTGCCGAATCACTTGATGGGGGTGAGCAGACCGATGTGATTTACACTGATTGCTCTAAGGCCTTTGATCGGCTGGATCATGGGATTCTGTTGGACAAGTTGTTCGCAATTGGCTTTTCGAGTAAGTTATTATCTTTTTTTTAAATCATACTTGATAAATCGCTCGCAGTTTGTACAGTGTCTTGGTCAGAATTCTTCTAGCTTTGTTGCCACATCGGGAGTGCCGCAGGGATCACATTTGGGACCACTCCTTTTTAATATATTTATAAATGATCTTACTCAGAGAGCGGGTGTTGAATACCTACTTTATGCTGATGACGTGAAGCTATACTGCAGAATCAGAGACCTGAATGACTGCATAAGACTACAGGATGGCTTTAATCTTGTAAACAATTGGTGTAGTAACAACAAACTCCTTTTGAATGTATCCAAGTGCAATGTAATTACCTTTACAAAAGTCCCATACAATTCAATTACAGTATGAATAGTCAGGTCCTAGAGCGATGTCAGTCGGTGTCTGATTTGGGTGTTTTGCTGGATACTGCCTTGTCTTTTCGTGGCCATATTGCAAAGATTACAGCGGAGAGTTTTAAACTATTGAGTTTCATCATACGTAATAGTGCCGACTTTGTTGAATATGATACTCTAAAATTGCTTTTTAATAGTTTCGTGAGATCACGGCTTGAATACTCAGTTGTTATTTGGTGCCCCTTTTATCAAGCGCACATTCAAAATATCGAAAAAATTCAAAAGCGTTTTTTTAAAGTACGCTAGTTTTAAACTCGATGGAGTATATCCCGAAATAGGTTATCCCTATGAAAGTCTCTTGGATAGATTTTCGATGGAAAGTTTAGAGGCACGCTGAAACAAAGCCCAAATTATATTTTTACATAAGATAATATCAAACAAAATTGATGCAAACAAAATCTTGCAGTGTCTGCCTTTTCATGTACCTAGAACCGCGGCACGTAGTGTGCAAACTTTTAATTTACCAATCCCAAGAACAAATGTCCTAAAATTTTCTCCCCTTTTTCAAATTTGCGACAAATACAATCAAATGCAGAACCAGCTTGATATTTTCAATTGTAGCGTGACAAAAATAAAAAAAATGTAGTTTTAAAATATGTTGTTAATAAGCTATAATATAATTTTAATTAGGTTTAGTACATTTCATTATGTTATTTTCCCATTCTGTAATTGGAATACTGTAGAATGTGGTGAATAAATAAATAAATAAATAAATAAAATATATATATATATATATATATATATATATATATATATATATATATATATATATATATATATATATATATATATATACATATATATATATATATATATATACGTGCAAAGTCCGAGAGATGGCACCACCGGGGCGTATCGAGGTCATGTTTAGTTAGTAGCATCTCTTGAATGAACGCACGCCAAGTTTCAGCCATATTGGTCTATTTCTTTGTGTTTGGCATTCGTGTGAATCAAGGAATTCGAGTGATTTTCAAGAAATGGACGAAAAAGGATTTCGTATGGTGATTAAACATTACTTTATGAAAGGCAAAACGCCTCAGGAGACTAAAGATAAGCTTGATAAACATTATGGTGACTCTGCACCTTCGATTAGAACAGTTTATAAGTGGTTTCAAAATTTTCGGACTGGCCATACGGGCACAAGTGATGCTGAACGTTCTGGACGGCCTGTGAAGGTTACGACTCCAGAAATCATTGATCAAATCCATGATATGGTGATGGATGACAGAAGAGTTAAGGTGCATGAGATTGCTAGTGCTGTGGGCATCTCGACTGAACGGGTACATAATATTTTGCATAAACATTTGGATATGAGAAAGCTATCCGCAAGATGGGTGCCGCGATTGCTCACGCTTCACCAAAAACGGAATCGTGTGAAGTGTTGCAAGGATGGTTTTCAGCTGTTCCAGAAGAATCCGGAGGACTTTAAGCGTCTGTCTTTTGGGATTCGCAAGGGATAATCCTCATCGACTATCTGGAAAAGGGTAAAACTATTACAGGTGAATATTATTCATCGTTATTGGACCGTTTGAAAACCGAGCTGCAAGAAAAACGCCCTCGATTGGCCCACAAGAAAGTCCTTTTCCATCACGACAACGCACCAGCACACACCTCAGCAGTTGTGGTCGCAAAATTAATGGAAATAGGATTCCAACTCGTTTCACATCCCCCCTATTCTCCAGACTTGGCTCCCTCGGACTACTATTTGTTCCCCAATTTGAAGAAATGGCTGGCGGGACAAAGATTTTATTCAAACGAGGAGGTGATTGCAGACACTAATGGATATTTTGCAGACTTGGACAAATCCTATTATTCGGAAGGGATCAACAAACTAGAACATCGTTGGACGAAGTGTATAAGCCTAAAAGGAGACTATGTCGAAAAATAAAAAAGGTTTACCCCAAACACATAAGTAGTTTTTTTTTTATTTTTGCATGGACTTTTCAAACCAGCCTCGTATATATATATATATATATATATATATATATATATATATATATATATATATATATATAGAGCTAAAAGCTAATATAAGTTGGCATAAACACATCAAGCGTACCCGAATCTCTTAATCACTGAAAATGGACAAAACAGTCTACCAACTACATTTGTCAAACAATATAGACATATATATATATATATATATATATATATATATATATATATATATATATATATATAACATATATATATATATATATATATATATATATATATATATATATATATATATATATATATATAACATATATATATATATATATATATATATATATATATATATATATATATATATAATATAACATGTAGGGTGAAAAGTTTTGGGTCCAGCTAATTAAAACAATACTTTTTTACAAAATTCGACTTTATTCATCAACATAGTCTCCTTCAAAAGCAATGCAAGCAGTCCAATACTTTTCTTGTAGAAGGATTTGTTTTTGCCTTCAAAATAGGCCTCTCAGTTTTCGGCGATAATTTCTTCATTGTCTTGATGAAAAAGCACTTTTTCCTTGTTAATTTGAGGCAGTTTCTTTGCGATTTCTGTCATCAGTCGCATCAATAACTTTATATAATCTGGTACTTCCTAAAAATCATATGGATTTTTAAGAGCGACTTCTATGTATCAAATCAAAAACTATTCAGCGTACGCGTTATAATTGAATATGTGACTTGATACATGTCACACTGTGCGGAATCACTTATAACATATACACATATTTCAGTAAGCAGCTATTCGGTCTAACTTATTTAACTCTACTATAGTACATGGGTAGGTTGGTGAGATTAGAGTGTAAGACTTGGACAATCATCAATCGGCACTTGGATTGCTGTCTAGGAGCCAACCTTTATTTATTATTGTTCAAACCTAGATATATTTTAATTCCTGGTTTTCTTTCCTTCTATATTGGAGTTTGTTGAACAGCTCATCAGGGAGTGACAGCCAAGTCTGCCTATGGCGTTCTTTCTCCATTAAAACTATAGTAGGGCAGGCCATGTACCCGTTATTGGTTTATACGTTAATATTTAATGAATGTAGTTTACATTTGTGTATTACTGTATTTTTGGGGGCCATTCTGTACCCATAATGGGGGAGGCCCCCCACTTCTCCAACAGTTCATTTCGGTCGTAAAAGATATTTGTTCTACTTACAGGTAATTTCATCGCTACCCCTTACAAAGGCATATGACTAATGTTTCCAAATATAATGCGGATTGTAACCCCTACCTCTATTAAACTTATTAGGGTGTTTTTAAATCTCAATTGATCCTAATTTTCAATCTGTTGTTTATGTCTATTTTATTGTACTGTATATGTCACGTAAAATAAGGGGGGTGTGGTTCCATGATGTATTCTTATTACAGTTTTGTCTGAATGTTCAATTTTTACAGCATTAGCGTAGCATCTATTACTTCTTGAGGCGCTGAGCAGTTTATCTGGTTCTAATAACATGGACTCGGGGCATACGTGACTGGTAGAATTCTAGATATTGATGTGTTAATAGAAAATAGTTCTTGATAGGCGTCGTAGTGGTTATCAGCTTTCAGGAATCTATTTGTATCTATCTGTCTGTGCCAGTACCTAGGGTACTATTAATTTTATCTTACCTAATCCAGCTAGAAAGGGAAGGGTTGAGTCAGTTTCTCTTGTTAAGCTTATGTTTGGATAGTGTTTATTGAGATGATCGAAAAAGGCATTCAAATGTTCTCACCATGCGCACAAATAAAAAAGTTACCGTTGGCATATCAATACTAAGATTTTAATTTTAGGGGAAAAATTTAGTGTACTACAGGAGATTGCAGATAACCTATAGGAGCTTATGAAATTTGTCTATTAAATATTCATTGGAATTTTCAACTGTGTTAAAGTGCATTAATCTAAACGTACGTAAAAATATATGTACCTGTAAATACCTTCCCATATATTTATTAGTTTAATCATAATTTAAATAAAATGATATAAAAGCATCCACTTACTTCAAACCTTAAATTACCTAATGGTGGAGCAGCATAAGGAATCCCTTGAAATCCATAATAAGTTTTATTCTTCTGGGTAACATAAGTTGTACCACGAACTCGACCGTCTGGTAATGAGACAACTAAATCATCTACAAGTGGTGCTGATAGCTAAAAAGTAATGTTGAACTCATAGACCAGGTGTTAGAAACTTGTAGCTTTAATGGGTCATAACCGTGTATATATGTAGGTTTTAGAGTTTTTATTAAGGAAGTTGAGTTTTTTTTCACTAAAACAATTTGACTAACGTCAAAAATATATTTTTCCTTATGTTGCTAATCGCCAGTGAAAGGAGAGATGAAGGAGAAGGAGAAAGATAGGGAGAGTAAAGGGGAGAGAGAGGGAGAGGGATCATGATCAACATACAAGCCAGCCATACAGTAACGCTAGAAGCTGAACAGCTCCATAAGAAAGTTCGGGAGGCTTTGCATCTACTGAAATCTCAAGAGTTTAGAATGACGATAGGAGATTTTAAAGTAAAGATTGGAAATCAGGCAGTGAAAAGCAAAGCAGAAGACTTAGGTGACTGGAACAAACGTGATGAGGTTTTAATGCATCATTGTCGTGATGAAAACTTGGTTCTTAAGGACATTTTACAAATTACCTTTTATATGACTCTATACTTGAAAGTCATAACGGGATAACAATGTTAAAGCTTTTTAAGGTTAAGAAAATGCTTTTTCCTATGTCAGAATATCAGAAATTGTCTTATTTACATATAGAATATGTAGCACCAAATTTATTTAAAAGTGACCGTAAAATCCAATAATCCAAAATAATGCTAGACGCTACATTTAAAAAAGACTTTTTTTTAATACAGGGTTATGTATTTAGCTATATTTTATTCGTTAGTAAAGGTATGCTGCGCCTCATTTATTAGAAACACCCTATAAATAAATTAGTTCGGAAAAGCATACGTTCTATTTTTTTAAGAACCTCCTTTATATTAAAATGCGTCTTTCTCTAATTAATGGAAGTAAGGTAATTTAATAAAGGTCTCTTGAATAAATAAACCTGTTGAAATTGTTTTGTAACTTAGGATAAAAAATTGTTCTGTAACAATAATAAAAGATAACAAAAAAATTTACAATAATATTGTTTGCTTAAAGTAAGAAAACAAAATGGAGAATTTTATTTTCTCTTAAATACTTTAAATATTTTAAATGTACAGCTCGACTACCTAAGGAAAATCATACGGGGTCAGTTCACTTTAGACGCCAAAAAAAAAAATGTATTTTTTTAGCGATATCTATTGGAAATATTAAAGTAATTCTTTTTGGACTGTAATAGTACACTTTTAAAACATAAGAAAAATTTTTTTTATTAATTTTACATAACTTTTTTTTATGAACAAATGCGAGACGAATATAGTATGTCGAAAAAGGTGTGTCCGTGGCAATGACGTTTTTTCAGCTTTGGCTGCTTTGAAGAACACCAAACCACTTTTATACAAAAATAATAAAATGGCGGATGTTAAAAAAAATTGCGAAATTTTTTTTTTTTTTTTTTTATACCAAAAAAAAAGTAAAAATGACAATTTTGACTTTATTCTAGGTCCGGCCATAGCCATTATGTGCTGAATATGTGGTAAATAATTCTTAAAGATCTGCTAAACATTTTCGAAAAAAACTTCTAAACACTCTTCGAAATAACAGTCTAGCTAGGTCTTAATGTCTTCTTTTGCTCCGAAAAATTCGATAGAAAGGTCTCATCCTGTGAATAACAGTTTATAATTACAGTAGGGAGCCGCTGCGTTTAGGAAAGTAGAAAGCGCATAAGAGGGGCAGAGCGAGCGCGCGTGCAGGGACGAGAGTTTAGAATCCTTATAAAATTTTTGGACAACTTTTCTCATGGAATATACTTTTGAAAACGCTCTTAAAAAAAATTTAGATTTTTTCAGGCTGGTAAAGACTACTGACCCCTAATTCGATCACATACCTCTTATCAAGTTAAAATGCGGTTTCAGGTAAAATATTGATAAATATTCATATATTCATATTCATTAAAACAATTTAAAAAATGTAAAATATTTTTAAGAAGAAATTTCTGCGTGTTTTAAAATCTAGTAAAAGTGTGTTAAAACTCTTATTTGTTATGTGATTTATTTTTGTTGGCTTCTTGTCAAGCTCATTTATCAGAGATTAACCATTAAAAATAACTTAATATAAAATTACTTACCACAGATGGAATTGCAAAAACAAATAGTATAGTGAACTTTACCATTTTAAATAAATTTAATAGTTTACTCGTGAAAGGCAAACAACAAAATTATATTTTTTAATCTTTAATCACTAACTATTTATTTATAAATTTGCTAAGTACTTTTCTTTAAGAGGCTGGCTTAGTCAGCATTCCATTTCACAAACAATTTTTGAATTACTCGTATTTTTTATCATCCCGTACTAGAAATTAATAATTTTTTAAATAAAGATAATAAACTGACATGAGGATTTAAAAAAGATTTTATTAAGATACGATGTTTAGAGGCGTGCTTTTTAGAATTCGTGTATTGTAAATTATTTATCTTATCAAAAATTATCCATCTTTCATTTAAAATTATTTAGAAAATTTTAATTTCTAAATGTAGATACGATTAATTGCAGCAACTAGTCTCTGCAAATTTGCCATAGCTAATTGCCTGGCAATTAAAGCCGAAATTTTGAGCTTTATTACTGTAGATTCAAACCATCTATGTATTTTAGCCATCACAGGAGAGTGCGGTATTCTCATCTTGTTTATAAACTCACCTTTTTCCTTATACTATGAATGCAACACTACATCAAATCCTACTACTGATGGGCATTTGTTAATTTGGTTCTGATTATGTCTTTTAGAGGAGTGACTAATCGTACCCCTATTACAAAATGACGAGATAGTAGCGAAAAGAATCACGGTATCTCTGGATACAGTATCGAATTTGGACAGGAGTTTCGCTTTCTTAGTTTCTACTATAATTTTTACGTTAAAGATACGTTTCACGATTAAGATTATGCTCTTCCAGTAGATTCACTGTTCCTTGTGGTAGCTATTAGTGGAATAGCTACACAAAAAAGATTTATAAATTAAACATCTTTTTATAATAACATAGTATATACATAAATCCTTTTAAAACGTGCTACGACGTTGTCCGATGTCTAGATTCCATTGTCTTCGGTCTCCCCATTATTCCTCTTCTAGATTTCGATAGCTCATAGCTTTTCTAATTCTTTCTATCCAATTTTTCTTCGGTCTCCCTATTTTCCTTCCTATATTCGGTACCCATTCCCTTGTTACTTTTGGTAGTCGTGTTTGTTCTATTCGTTGAAAATGGCCATACCAGGTTAATGCTTTCTTTCAATATCCTTCATAACTGTATCTACAAGTCCATTTGCTGGCGGATCTCTTCGTTTCTTATTTTTTGCATTCTCGATATTCTGTTTTTCTTTTCTTGTTTTTTTTTTCAGTAATTCTCCAAGGCTCAGATCATATATTAAATTGCTCTTTTTCATTGTGTTGTAGATATTAAATTTTCATTTTTGTGTTATGTGTTTACTCCATAGAAGCCCATTCAAACATCCTATTATTTTCCTTGCTTCTGTTACTCTTGTTCTTATTTCCTTTTCATCTGTACTACTTGTGTCGAACGTTATACCTAAATACTTATATTCTTCTCATGCTGTTATATCTTCTGTATCGTCAATCTCTAGGTACTAATTTTGTCTCCGATACATAGATATTTCGTTTTCTCTGTATTTATATCTAGCCTCCAGCTTTAGTACGTTTCTTTCAGTTTACGTGTCATATACTGTAGGTCATTTTGGTCTGCAGCAATAATTGCTTGGTCATCCGCAAACTGCAAAGTGCAGATCGTTGTTTCGTTCAAAGGTATCCCATTCCAAAATATTTTCGTTTCCATTGCGTTAGTGTATGTTTAACATAAATCTTAAATAGAGTGGGTGAAATAGAGCAGCCTTGTCGTAATCCCTTTGTTATATAAATAGGCCTTGACTGTTTGTTACCTATTTTAATTTGAGACGTCAATTTATTATAGAGGTTTTGTAAAGCTTTATATATATATATATATATATATATATATATATATATATATATATATGTATATATATATATATATATATATATATATATATATATATATATATATATATATATATATATATATATATATATATATATATATATATATATATATATGTATATATATATATATATATATATATATATATATATATATATATATATATATATATGTATATATATATATATATATATATATATATATATATATATATATGTATATATATATATATATATATATATATATATATATGTATATATATATATATATATATATATATATATATATATATATATATATATATATATATATATATCATTTATTATTTTATAGTTTATATCTGAGTTTACTTTGTCCCTATTGGTTATTACTTGTCCCTCACTATTTCGCAACTTAATAATATCTTTTCTTCTGCTATTTAGTTTCTTGCTTATTACTAAGGACACCCAAATATGCAAAGCGCATATATTGCATATTTTGCATATTATATGCATTTTTCTAAATATTTTCATAAATGCTTTAAAACTAGCATATATGTGCATATTTGAAGGAATTTATAATAATGTAGGTCTTTGGCAGGCGTTTTTCATTCATTTTTCGGAATAAGGGTCAATGTTTAGGACGCCGCCGCCGCGCTGGTGATTTTTTTCCCAAATAAATTTTAATATTTTAAGGTCAGTAAAAACCAGTCAGTAAACCCCAGACGGCCATCAGAGCATACTTGTATTATTAATTTATTAGATTTTATTTTTGGTTCTGCTTTTAAAGTGGTTACGTCGATTTGTGCTTTTTATCTTGTGAGTCGTATTTTACTACAGTGAAATACCCAAAGCCAGTAGTGTGTCAGTGTGGATTAAACCATACAAAGAACTAAGAATAGATATGGGAAAAATCTACTGTTCTGCATGTGTTAAAATTGTAAGTATAATTTTTGAATACCTATTGAATATACAGGGTATTTCATTTTCGTTTAATATTTAAACATAACGAAATTTTTGTTAGGATTTTGCCGTTGATGCTATTTTCAATGTTATTTAAGTTATTTTTGTTCCCTTGAACGAACAAAAATTTCTATTTAACGAAACCACGAAATAGAAATACATACGTAAACGTATGTATTTCTAGGTAATCTAATAAAAAAGGTACAAAACAGAATTTTAATTTTTGCCTGCCCTAAGCACCTAGTTTTCTATTTAACGAAATTTCTATTTAACGAATTTTTTCCTTGGGATTTTTATTGCAGATACCATGCGATAAAAAATTTCAAATAGAGCAACACGTGAAAACTGCTTGCCATATTGCCAAATTGAGTAAGACGAAACCTGGAGATAGGCCACAACACACATTAATGCAATGGTTCCAACCCACGTACAAAAATAAAGAGCTAAATGAACAAGACATGTTTAACCGAGATCTATGCCGTGCAATGATGACATCAAACATTCCGTTATCAAAGCTACGTAATCAAAACTTTACTTCCTTTCTCCAGAAGTATTGCAAATTTAATATCCCAGGTGAAACAACAATACGGAGAAACGACGTAAGCTCCTTGTATTCACAGGTAATTGAGGAAATTAAGGGTAAAATTCGGAACGAACATTTTTACATATATATTGATGAAACCACCGATTCAAGAGGACGGTATATTGCGCATTTATTGATTGGAGTTCTTAGCGACGATATTTTGCCAAAATCTTATCTGATTGCTTCCAAACAGTTAGAAATAACAAATGCATTGACAGTGGCCAGATTTGTTCAAGAGGAACTATCGAAGTTTTTTCTTCCTACGCCTGTTCCAGGAGATAATTTTTTGCTTATCTTGTCAGATGCAGCACCGTACATGATAAAGGCCGGGCAAAATTTGAAAATTTTTTATCCAAACTTAATACATGTAACATGTCTCGTTCATGCTTTAAATAGGGTTGCTGAGGAAATTAGGAATCATTTTTCGCTTGTGAATAGCTTAATTTCTAACATGAAGAAAATCTTCCTTAAAGCGAATTTAAAGATTCAGTTCTACAAAGAAAAACTACCAAACACTCTTCTTCCACCTCGGCCTCTTATTACAAGATGGGGCACTTGGTTGGAAGCAACATTTTTTTATTGCGACAACTTCTGTCAACTAGATGGTCTAATTGCAGAATTATCAGATGAATCTTCCCAATCCCTTACAGAACTTAAACGATTATTCAAAAACGAGGAGATAAAACAACAACTTTCCCTTCTTAAAACAAATTATAACTTTGTTTCTAAAACCATAACTCAAATGGAGGAATCTAATTTGCCATTAACCCGAAGTGTTCAACTAATAAAGCAATGTGAGGTCGCTTTTGAAAATGTTGCATGTAAAATTGAGAGCAAAATTTTTCAAAAATTTCGGAATGTTATGGAAAAAAATAGTGGGTTTCAATTTGTCAGCCAAGTAGCTAATGTTTTAAAGGGGGATTTTACTGATTCCACTGATTTCGATCCTTTGCTACTAAATAATTTTAAAAACACCCCTATTACATCAGTCGATGTGGAAAGGAATTTCTCAATTTATAAATTTTTATACAACGATAGAAGACAAAACTTTTTAATGGAGAATTTTGAGAAACATTTAGTAGTTTATTGTTTTTATAACTAACGGCGACCTTGTCTTTTCCAATATTTGCATATTTCCGCTTACTTAGTTGCATCGCCCTGTATGTATCAAATTTAAAATGTATGTTTTATTATGCTATTTACTACGTATATAAATTTTTATAATATGTACCTACATTATCATTATTATTATATGTTCATCTTTAAGTAAAGTAATAAAATACATTATTTATTTTTTACTTTGTATAATATTATATTTAGATTTAGTTCATTCGCCCTGTATGTTGAAAATTTAAAATGGGTTTTTTATTGCTACATTTGTATAGTACTCGTATCATTTAATGTAAAACAATAAATTTACATTTTTCAAGTCTATTTCGATTTTTTTTACTGCATATTTACAACATGTATGTACATATTTTGAGAAAATTATTTGCATATTAATGCGCATATTTTAAAGTTTTTCACTTGCATATTTGGGTTTCCTTACTTATTACTTTCGGGCCTTTATTTCCTACACTGGTTTCCAAAATCACTTTATGCTTGTGCGTTCCTATACCTTTTCTGATCTCTTCCTTCGCTTCCGAAAAAAATTTTTTTTTACAATATTAGGTAGATAATTTTAATTAAATATTATTTTAAAAATTATCAAATTAGAGCCATCGTTTTTTTTTTTTGTTGAAAACTTTATGAGGAAGACCTACTACTACTACTACTACTACTAAATTTGGTGTAAACAAAACTTGGAAGTTTAAACTTTTAGTTCTAAAAACTCTTAGCTGCCACAATCCGCTACGGAAACTTCATAATAGTTTGTACACATTCGGCGTCATTTATACCGTTTCAATATGTAAGCGCACTAGGTGTTCTAAAGCCATGCGCTTTATATTAGACCTATGTTATAGCTTAACAATAGTAGTTTTGTTAATTATGTAGATATCCCATTTTCTAGCGTAGAAAATTTTGTATATAAAATTTTTCATCGGAATACTAAGTATAGTGTCAGCCAAAAGATGAGTCTTACTAATAACATTATAATTATTAATTTATTTTTAGTAGCAAATTATACATTCTCTTTTTCAAACTTAAATTTTGATATTTTTTTTAAATTGCAATAATATATTCACGAAATGAAAATTCTTGCCCAATTTATACTCTTCAAAACTTATTCTATCATAATTGACATTCTTCACATTTCCAATTGGCCAAATGATCATTTTTCGCCTTTTTAACAAATTAAAATTTTTTGAAAATATCGAAATTTTTTTTTTTTTCATAATTTTCATATAAAACTCATTAATGTCATCTTCAAGAAAGATTACTGTGAAAAGTAAAATAAAAAAACTATTTTCTAAGGATTGGATTCATCAGCACACACTTGGAGGTAAAATATATTTGTGAAAAGAAATTTGTATATATCATAGAAAAACGCTCTCTATAATTATTTTCCTTTACACAAAATATTCATTAAGAATGACAAAATGGCACGAAATAACCTAATTTTAAGATTCTTTGCTTGCTCCTCCTTCATACTTTTAACCCTTTTTATTTTTGATTATAAATAATATTACTTACAGTTTGTTGATAATCACAACTAAAAACCAGGAAAAATTCTCATAAAAATATTAAAACTATGTAAGATTTATCTACCCCAACTCCTTTTACCCCTTTCTCCTGGACTAATATCGCCGAAATATTGCTCAAATCGGTATTTCCGTTTGTAAGGGAGGGAATGGTTTTGATTACCTCCGTATGTGGTTCAGTTTGTTACGCTTCATGCCACCCTCTTCAAGATCTGATATAGATAACCTTAGTCCCTTGGAATGAATTGCCAAGGAATATATTTCCTACCAAGTACAACCTGTAGCCGTTCGAGACCAACGTAAATCGCTACCTCCGTTCACTAGCTACTCTTGTGGTGATTTAGGGTTTATTTTGAAACGCACGCGGTGTGCATAAAAAAGGTGAAAAAAGAACTTCCTCTTTTACATATAATCATCATAAAATCGTAAGGAAATCTGGATCAACCGGAATGATGTCAATCAAATACTTTACTGTTAACAATTTTTGTTGGAAAAAGATATGCCAACAAGTCATAAAATGCTAGAATACTAATTTTTTTCGTGACAGAACTTTAAACTTATTAATATTTTATTAAAAAATTCCCAACTTGAAAAATACCTTTGGTACTTTTTTTATAAAAAAGATAATAAACATACTTTCTTTTTCTTGTGTTCCTCTCAAGTCAACGTAAATTAGCGTTATGACGTAATTGTAATATTTTTTCAGGTAGGTTTTTAGTTACCCTAACATATAATGTATGAAAAAAATAAGACGTGGTCGTAGTAAAACCAAACATAATATTGCTTCACAGCAGCTTTTCTCAATTGAAAATTAGTGTTCAGAGGAGAAAAGTCGTACCTAAAAAGTTGTGCTTGGAAAAAACCTAAAACTTTCTATACCCAAGGGTAGACCACCTTATGCCACTGATGAGATCACTCCTACCAAATCAATCATCAATTTAAAATCATAATGAGTGTGAAGGGACAGGGAAAAGAGAATGAAATTATGTACAATCTTTATTTGAAGCATGCGCCAACCATTTGGCACTTGCTCAGTATAGAAACAAAATAGGAGAAGCTTTTTTAAAGGTCAACGATTTCCCTTATAAGAGAGGGTAGTTGAAGTTGGTTATTTTTATCGCTATTATGATAGTTTTTTTCTACTTAGGTATACAATCCACTAAGAAAACACAGTAAAATTGAAATGATACTCTTTTATTGCAAGTAACACTGACAACAGTTAATCATTGTTCAGATTATGTTGGAATTTTGCAATCTTTGTCACAATGGCATTACAACGTATGTAGTGCTAATTTCAAATAAAATTTCATTTATCGCACATTCGTATTACGTTGGAAATATTGAAGGAAGTGATAGAAACCTGCTAGACACATCTTTACTTTAGAAACTTGTGTTGACCCATCTAATACTAATAACTAGTTTATAAAAGATGGGAACTAACCTAACCTTGCAATTGCTTCGCGTTCATACTGCGCATGCTTAAGAGAACGAAAAGGACAAAGGCTTTTTTTTGTGGGTCTAGCACACGTGCTGCAGGGAAGTCCCTAAAGCGCTCCAGGAGCCGAATGTGTGCGGAAGCGGCATGTGTGCGGATGTGGCATGTGAATAATAAGCGTTGCAAAATCTCTCTATTATACATTTCACTGATTCGTAATATGTAAGCATTTTATTAACATCATAAAGGAATAAAGACGAACCGGGGAATTAATTTATTTATCACTAATATTTTTGGGTTGCTTCGTATTGCGAGTAGTTGTGTGTTGCCATGAAACGTTCGTTCCTCAAAATTATTTACTACTAGTTCATATTTATTTTATTAAAACTTGAAGTGGACTGTTTACTGAATAACAACCTTGAGTGAATGCTTAAACAGATACTTTAATTTAAAACACCTGCATAATTAAAATATGTTGTTTTGAAGGCTAGTTCAAGAATAATGAAATATATTTATTTCAGGTCCATCTACACTGAAAAAATGGAATATAAAATCATTTATTCTTTGGCAAAGATCCAAGTAGTATTCAGAAACTCATAGAATTTGTCATAATTAGTTTAAGTCAGTCACACCTTAGTGAGCTTGTAGAAGTGATACAAACCTCAAATTAACTACAGTCCCAACATTAAGTCTTTCTAGTTAATTTCAAGGTAACAAGTTATAAATCAATACCTATTTTATGGTATGTAGATACCTAATATGCATATGAGTATACTTTAAATTGTCAATTAACATAGAGAACCCTTACTTAATATTCCGGTGAGATTTCAGTAAGGTCAACAGCTTTTTTTAAACATATTTGGACGTAATGTTAGACTAAATTATCGAAAATAGTTGAAAAGTTTAAATATTTATTAACCATAAAAGCGTTATGGATCAGTTTTACTTTCATCCAATAGTCTAAAACTACAACTTTCAGAGTAGGCAAGCTTAGTTCGAATATTGTTTTACTGTTCTTTACATTTTTAATTTTTGTAATTAATTTTAATTGTTTTAAAATTTTTAGTGCTTGTATTTTAAGATTTCGTTAAGCATCTACAGATGATTTTGTCCCAGATAACCAGAATTCAGTAAAGATAAGCCTCTGTCTTGAAGAACTAAGTATCAGTAATGTTAAAACCTAAGAAGAGCTGTTACTACACTATATTGAAAAATTGCAGGTACTTTAACAAAAAATTTATTTTAGAAATATTAAGGAATATACTATATTTTTTAAGTGAGAACCTAATTTATTTATAAGAGTTTTTGATAACTTCATTAATCATTATTAATTAATTAATAATAAATAATTAAAAAATTAATAAATATTATTATTAATTTTTTAATTTAATAATGGACTAAATGAGGTAAATAGCGGATACGAAATGGGACGAAAAGCTCTAAAAATATTGTGCTTTGCTGATAATGCAATATTAACAGCAGAAAACGAAGATGATTTTCAGCGACTAATACAACGTTTTCAAACCACAACAGAAACTTACAACATGAGAACGAGGATGATTATAGGGAAAGACATCATTAGATATAAATTGGGGGTCTACAATAAAATGGTAGCACAGAACATGTACTGTACATTCCTGGGAGTACAGCTATCAAGCTCAAAAAATCTATATCAAGAAGTACTCAATCAGGCAAATAGCCTTATGAGAGCTACATAAATGAAAACACTGCGCAATATCGAAGGAATAACCGTGAGAAACCAAGTACGAAGCACAACTACACCAAAAGAACTCAAGATTTAAAACATCGTCCGTTTCGCCAGATCAAGATGTATATTGGAGGGATCACGTAAGTAGGATGCCAGCTAATAGATGGTCAAGATGGGCAAAAGATGAAAAACCAGAAACAAGAAGACTTCCCGGTCGACCACTAAAAAGATGGCCAGAAAACTGGAGATCTACGTCACAAGAGACTTAAAAACAGACAAACCAAGACCTTGTCTTATAGGAAAAATAAGAAGATTATTAAATATCCTGACAATAATTTTCCATTGATAGCTGTTGAAAGATTTTTCAAACCTATTTATTTATATTTGTTATGTGTTATAAATTTTATAAAAAGTACCTAACTAGTTTTGATATTTAAATAAGATTGCAAATTTTACTTGAGAAATTTAACTGTAAATTGCTGTACATTGCAACTTCCAGAAATTACAGTGCTTCTTTCTATATGAACAAAATTCTTCTAGAAGTTCAGGGATATGATGGTTATTTGTTCTATTACTAATTATTTATTGTATTATTTCAAACAAATAAGGGTTAAGTTTTAACTTTCCTGGAAGTTTTGCAAGTGATTTATTTAAAATACCTTTAATTTTTAAAATAATAAATGTTCTCAAATAATTCTTTCTATATTTTACCCGAAAATATCTATTTCGATTCAAAACTTTCTTGTCCTACACATTTTTTTGGACGCGGAAATACTTAAATTCAGAAGTTGAATATTTAACTTTAAATAAACTTCCGCCGCTGCAGTATTTAATTTTATCTTGCTTAAATGTCACTACTTTTAGGGAGCCAATCTTACCTATCGATATGATGTAAACTCACCTGAATTCCCTGTCTATGTTATAGAGGTCCCATCTACTTAAAATGTATTCAATTTACAAGTTATATAGACAAAAAATTTAATTTTTAGTAAGTACTATTATTGTATTCAATTTAAATCTTCTTTTTGTTTTATGACTTATAGAAGGATCAATAA
>CM032446.1:47928194-48023194 GCA_019049505.1 Pachyrhynchus sulphureomaculatus
TGTTGACCAACTGGCAAAGAAGGGAATTGTTGATAGTGAATTCTTGCCATTTCCAATAGGATTATGAAAAATCTACATATGTATTTACAACTAAAAAAAATTATGTTAGAATGGCAAAATAGATGAGAGAACCTCAGAAGAGGTTTGCACAGGTAATTGAACGTATCCAGAAAGTTCGTTACTACTGTTACAAGACTTGAATTTAGCCATGGACGTTATCCTGCTTATTTTTTTTAAAAAATAATGTCATAGAATCTGACTTATTCGAGTTATGTGGAACTGTTGGAGACTGAAATCATTTTTTTTTTGAAAGTCGTAGCGAAGTACACCAGTAAACTTTCTACATGTAATCATACTTTTAGACAATGTTCAAACTCAAAGGACTATCATGTCTTATTTACACGAAAACAAAGTTTGAATTTTGGATGGAACTAGTGTCTTGATTGTTAAATATAATCCCAATTTATATTATTCCTGGCCTATCTGTTTGTTTTAAAATGCTCTGAATGGCTTAAAGGGAGAATACTGCAAACTTGTCTAGATTCTTGTTAGTGAAGGTCGTTTTTCCATTTTTGTAAGAAGTAGCAACTGCTTAATTTCTCTCTAATAAATTTTGATACACTTAAAGTTCATTTTAAAGTGTTTCAGTTAGTGATTGGATCTATAGCAGAACTGCCCAACCCTTCGAATAGTGAGAGAAGAAGTATTTCCAAATTAACGTTACTCGTTAATATAAGAGTTCACATAACTACCTAAGAAAACACCAATATATTTTAATTACGTAAGTTCTCCCTTTGTTAGTTAATATTCTGGGCTGAGAAAAGGAAGACTGCAATTTTCTAAAGTAGTTCCATTTACTTTGCAACTAACTTCGCCACAGAGCGTAAAGAACAAAACCGGCTTTGAAGTTTTTGTCCTGCGACAGCCCCGGCACAATAATACAATTTTAGTTTCACCCTCATATTTTATGCTCAACGGTCTCGCTGCCTGTGATTCTCGGCCTGAGTTAAGCGGATTTGTAGTCTGTGGTATTTTTTGCGATGAAAAGTTTCTGTTTATTAATGGAATTAACTTTAAAGCTTCTAGTGAAATTATTGCTATTCTGCTTTGTTGGTTTATTGAAATCAAGTTCTCTATTTTGTTAAGCACGAGAATCACTTTGAGTGTCATATTATCGGACCAAATTTAATAGCAAGCGATTAAAAGTCTTTGTAAAATTAGAATTATTTTATTTTTAATGTCATTCAAACCTCTTCTTACATTACTATATTTATTTAAGTGTATCAATTATCTTTATATTTAATATTTTCGACGCGGTCGTAGAAAATTGTTAATGTAACTCTTATATTAGAAAAATGGGAGGTAAGTTTGGGTTAGTAGTAGGTAGATAGGTAGGCAATAGGACCTGAGCAACTTTTTTATGTTCTTTATGGCTCAATTATGCAAACTTGTACAACTGAAAAAAAATATCTAATTAAATTAATATTATAATTATTTTATATAATTTTCGAGATTAATCACACAGGCCAACACTCATTTTAAACCCTTAGACCTCACTATACTTTTTCGAAGGTTTTTGGTGCAATGAATCCAAATCCAACCTCAGAATTGCTCGATCACTTCAGATTTTCGAGATATCCTAACCTAAAAATGCAAAAACACGGTTTATTCGGGATTATATTACACCGCGAATTAATTGTTCTCCACAAAACTCGTTGGGGTGTTTGAAAGTACTACTCTTCCCCTTTAAAGTACACTTTGAACTTTTCAGATATTTTATTTCTTCTCCGAAAAATTATTCGTTGAAATTAATTAGTTTGGCGTTTTCGTTACAACCATACCAATGTGGTTAAGAGTTTCTTACATTTGCCTTTATGTTTTGTTAAATTTTGATTTGTTTAGGATTTGAGAATGTAATTTATCAATTTTCACTCGACGACTGAGGTTAGGTTAGGTTCATTTGCCTTTATACTTGTTTGGGGATTAAGAGTGGAATATTTTTATCAATGAGGTATTGAAGAACGGAGTATTATCCAGAAAAATTCTGCGAACAAAAGTTTTGTATGTTTGCTAGAGAAACATGATGCTGTCATAAAAAAAATGGGTTCCCATTTAAAAAATCAAGTTGACCATGATGATCTTCCAAGATCATTACAATTATATCCTTTTATTGCCCCTTCAAAATATTTCGACTTTTCTCTAAACCTTTTTTTACTAAAAAAATTAAAAGGCTTGGTACATTAAAATGGGACAACATGTATGATAACAAATAAACAATGTTGCTACTAGAAAGATAATTTTCTCAAAAAGAAATAAGATTTGAAAAATTCAAAATGCCTTTTGATGGTGAGAGTAGTAATTTTATATGCGCAACGAGTTTTGTGGAGAAAAACTAATTCGCGGTGTAATATAATCCCGAATATAGCAAGAAACCATGTTTTTGCATCTTTAGGTTAGGATATCTCAAAAACCTGTTATGATGGAGCAATTCTGGGGTCATATTCGGATTGAGTACACCAAAAACCTTTAGAAAAGTGTACCCTCGTCTCAGGATCTTCAGTTTCGTCCAATTTTTCGGCCTGTGTCATTAATCACGATTATTGTATATTCTCAGAAAATCTATTAGATTTATTCATGGATTTCTTCTTCTTAAAATATAATTATACCAAAATATATTTTTTCACAAGAGCTAATACCCAGAAGATTAAACCACTAGCCGAGTGAGTGTCTCAACATAGTTGTGTCGGGCTATGTAACACAATTTTTTTAAATGAAAACTTCGGTCTGTTTTTAACCGACTTCAGTCTATATAAGCGTCGGAATCGACATACCAATTTTAGTGAAACTATTTGTATTTAATTAAGTATTTTTCAGTTTAGGTCACAGTAACAAAATTATTCAAATCGCCCTTGTAGTGCAAAAGTTATTTTCACATTAAAACAGACAGAATTAACGTAGAATCGATATGAGATCTAACAACAAAAGATCTCTATAGTAAAAGACTAAAAGAAAAAATCGACACAAACCCAATAAAAGAAGGAGATGATATAGACCTTAGTTGAGAAAAAGTTAAGAACAACATGAAGAACGCCGCATATGAAGGACTTGTTACAAGAACGGTAAAGACTGAATACAAAAGTACCTATAAAACACCATGGTTCTGTCCAGATGTTACACAAAAGTGCAAGGAGAAAAAACAAGCATACCTCCACATATCGAACAATGAAAACAGCAGAGTTGTCGGAGATGCAGCAAGCCCTACATAAGCTGAAGAATAGAAAGAGCCCCGGACAAGCAAATAAACTTCTGAAATATGGGGGAGAAAGCCTTGAACAACAACTGATTCTACCACCACCGAATTCCAAATGAATGGCGAATAAGTACCACCATTTTTGTGTTTAAAAAAAGAGACAAGAAAATGCTTTCGAAGTATAGAGGAATAAATTTGCTCAACACCACATTAAAACTCACAACAAAGATCATAACGAATAAAATTAACAGTCTCGCCTCCCTAGAAGATAAACAATAAGCATTCAGATCAGGCAGATCTTGCACAGACGCCGTTTTTGTCCTAAGGCAAATATCGGAGAAGTCTATTGTATACAACAAACCTGACGACTTATGTTTTATTCAAAAAGCATTTAACCGTGTCCAGCTAAAAGACCATATTCATCTCCTCTACAATAGACAAATTCCACACAATTTGATCAAAACTATAGAAAATATATGCACAGCAAACAAAATCCATAAACGGAGAACTGACCAATCCGATACCAGCCGGGAATGGTATTCGTGAAGGGGATTCACTGAGCCCCCTTTTCTTCAACATCGTCATGGACGAAGTAATAAGGAAAGTGCGCCCAATGAGAGAATATAAAATGGAAAATAATGAAATTACCATATTGTGCTACGCTGACGATACGGTACTATTCGTGGAAAATGAAAATGATCTACAACGCCTCCTACATCAATTTAATCGTATAGTTCAATACGGTCGTATCTACCGGTAAAACAAAATGTGTAACAACGTCAAAGACACCTTTATGATGTAAACTTGAGGTGGACAGACAAGTTATTCAATAGGAAATGAAATTTCCAGCCAAATACTTGGGCATAGAGATATCGGGTTGTGGCGATGTTGAAGCAGAGATAAAGGAACAAACAACGAGAGCTACAAAAAATAACAGGATGCCTAAACGACGGAATATGGCGTAACAAAATATAGGAATTGAGACCAAATCGAGAATTTACAAAACAGCTGTAAGACCGATTATGACATACACCGCAGAAATCAGGCCGGAAACATCCAAGACAAAAATACTGATGGAAACAACAGAGAGAGGGTACGTCGCAGAAGAGCTGGAAAAACACTGTTGGATGGAGAAAGTAGTAGGGATCTAAGAAATACGTGTGGGAGTCGACGATATCGACGATTGGGTATTAAAAAGGAAAAAAAAATGGCATGAGCACATTGGTAGGATGGAGGACGGAAGAATGGTAAGAGTAGCCCGAGATAAGTCACTAGATGGGCGTAGGAGCGTGGGTCACCCGCGAAATGGGTGGAACGATGACCTGAATGCAGAAAAGTAGGAGGCAGGTGGATGAAGACTAAACAGGCGTACGCCTAAAGAAAAAGTAGGAAGAAGAAGAAAAAGAAAGAGAAGAAGAAATAGCATTTAACGAAGAAGTAAATGGGAAGATAAAAAAGCTTAAAAACAGAAAAGCACCTGGAGAAGATAATATTCCCAATGAATGTCTAAAGTGTGGAGGAATTAAACTCTGTGCACAACTAATAATGATATTTAATAAAATCATAGAATGGTCGACGATCCCTAATGAATCACTATACCCGTATTCAAAAAAGGTCAGGAAATCAAAACCGCTATGAAGCTTCTCACGTCTTTACTAAAGGAATATTTAGAACATGGAATCGAAATCAAAGAAAAGCAGCAAGGCTTCCGACCGAACTAATCGAAAAGTGACGCCCTCTTTGCACTAAGACAAATAAAGGAAAAATCGATCGAATACAATACTGTTTCCTTCACATGCTTTTTTGACTTAACTAAAACATTTGATAACGTTAAGCTCTCAGACTTAACAAAACAAAAGCAAATATCATCTAAAATCACCAACCTTATATATACTCTAAACACAAATACTACACGAATTAAGGTCAGTTATGACACTTCGAATGGCATACATACCACAGGAGCCATCAGACAGGGAGAAAGCCTAAGCCAATTCTTATTCAATTTAATTATGGTCGAAGTCATAATAGAATATTCAAAATTGAATCAGGGTTACCGGTTAAACAACAAGCATATATGTATAATTTGCTACGCAGACGACGCAATATCTTAGCTAAGACAGAAAACGACCTACAATGATAACTCCACAGATTCTACCAGGTGGCTCGCCAATATGTCTATCTCAACAGAGAAAACGAAACCATTAGCGTTCTCCAAAGATGCAAGTTGGTGCTACAAAACAACCCTATCGAATAGGTTATACAGTTTAATTATCTTGGCGTAAACCTGTCATGCAGCCACAACCCAACAAACGAAATGAGATCTCAAGTTAATAAAGACGCCCTCATATCTGGCGCACTACGCGACGTTACCTGGAAAAAGAAATTTATGACAACTGAAAGTAAAGATATACAAAATATATGTTAGGCCTGTACTTACGTATGGCATAGAAACCAGAGCAGATAACCACAATTCAAAAAATACTCTGAGATCGTCGGAAATGAAAACATTAAGAGCAATATCAGGAAAGACACTACGAGACCAGATAAGAAACGAAGGTTTACGACACGACCATATCAAGAGAATGAGTCTAAACAGAATACTAGGACACCCATTATAAGGAAAACTACCGGGACGACGCCCACCGGGAACACTTCTCAAAAGGTGGATGGAGAGCTGGCATTTTACCTGAAATGGGAATCCATAAGGCATTGGAAATTCATAAGGCTGAAGAAGAAGAAGAAGAAGAGTTTCATATTCCGCATTCTTTGCAGTATTCTTTGTCCGAGACCTCTCCATTTTCGGCAATGTCTTTACACTTTTACTAAGAAATAAAATATATGAAACATGTAGGCTGAAAAGTTTTTGGTCTAGCTACTTAAAATATATTTTTTTCAAAATTCGACTTTATTCATCAATATAGTCTTCTTCAAAAGCTATACAATCAGTCCAACGCTTTTCTAACATTTATATACCTTTCTTGGAGAAGGAGTTGTCTTTGCCTTCAAAATAGGCCTCAGTTTCGGCGATAACTTTTTCACTGAAACCAAATCTCTTTCCCGCGAACATTTTTTTGAGGGCTGCGGATAGATAATGGTCGCTGGGGGCCAAATCTGGAGAATACGGTGGATGAGGGAGCAATTCAAACTTCAACTCATGCAATTTTGCAATCATGACCATTGACTTGTGACACGATGCATTTTCTTGATGAAAAAGCACTTTTTTCTTGTTCATTTGGGGCGATTTCTTTACGATTTCTGCCTTCTAACGCACCAATAACTTTATATAATACTCGCTATTGATGATTTTTCCCTTCTCAGCATAGTCCATGAAAATTATTTCAAGCGCATCCCGAAATACAGAGGCCAAAATCTTCAAAGGCGACTGTTGTGTCTTTGGTGGCTTCGGGCGGCTTTCATCGGCTGCCGTCCATGCAGCTGACTTCCAATTTGATTCTGGTATGTAGTAGTGGATCCATGTTTCATCAATTGTCACATATTGCATGAAAAAATCCTTTTATTGCGATTAAACAGGTCCAAACAGCGTTCAGAATCATCAACACGTTGTTGTTTTTGATCCACTGTGAGTAAACGTGGTACCCATTTCGAACAGAGCTTTCTCATGCCCAAAGGTTCATGCAAAATATGACCAACACGTTCTTCTAATATCTTTAGGGTATCAGCTATATCAGACAATTTCACTTGACGGTCATCCAAAACAATTTTGTGGATTTGTTTGATGTTTCCCGGTGTAACCCTCATTTGAGAGTCCAGAGTGTTCAGCATCATTTGTATCTGTACGACCGCGTTTAAATTCAGCATACCAGTAAATAATGAATAATTGTCCAGGGGCAGAGTCTCTTTAACACTTATTAAGCCATTTTTTTGCTTCAACGGGTATTTTTTCCCATCAAAAAACAGTATTTAATCAACACATGAAATTCAATTTTTTTTCATTGTTTTGAAAATATCAAAAGTATCGTCTACCACTTTAACTAGTAAACTAATCGTGGAAATGTCATGAAATTTTGACACGTATCATTTGAAGGTTGGTAATTCCTAAAAATCATATGGATCTTTTGAAAAGGGCGTCATCTATGTGTCAGACCAAACACTTTTCAGCCTACGTGTTAAGTATCTCGCTTGCCGTTTTTAGGTAAAAAAAAAATATATAAAATTATAGTTAAAAAAATACAAAATGAAAAGCAGAAAATAGTATCTCAAAAACTTAATACCTACCTGCTTATAAAAAAAAATATAATTAGCAAAAGAATTTTTCGATGTTGTTACTCTAATATGTAATTGATTTTAAATACATAAAAAAGGCAAAGTTTTGGAGTCAAGACAAATAAGTTAAGCTGAAAATATAAGTAGCAAATAGAAGAAAATAATGGATTTACTGGAGCAACCACAAAAAGCAAATAAATCGCTCAATTTCTCTTTAAATTTGTAAAACTAAGGATAAAATATTAATTAACGCGGGTGCTTAAGCCAAGTTTTACGCTCAGTGGGTGGGCTTGCATGTAGCGTCGCTATATTACAACCGCATTTTCAACGTTCGACTTCCGTCCGTGGCGTTAATAAGGGAGCTCGACTTACGCTGACTTCAAAATTTTACTTACTTTTTTGTGTTAAGAATTGGGTCTACGTTTACGTGGCAAAGTTTCTTTACGTTTATATGCAATTTTCATACAATCTGTCAACAATTCGACGCAACTCTCGTAATTAATATTAAAAGCAGATGACGGCAATTTAAGTCTCAGTAAGTCAATTTTACCTGACGTGAAAGAATCTTTTCTGAATCTTTAATTATATATATAGGTATTATGACGATCTATTAATTTTTAGTGTTCAGTACAGAACACTTATGGGATCACTTCGGTGTCCGACGGTTTGTCAGTCTGTCTGTCTTTTTTTTCACAAATTTGCCATTAACTGGGATGTCAAATGAAAGGTTGTGAAAACACTAAATAAAATATAATGTAATATATATATATATATATATATATATATATATATATATATATATATATATATATATATATATATATATGTTTTGACGAATGTTCTCACGGGTGTGAAATGTAGTAGTGGTTTTTCGGGTATCCCGTGTTAGCTTGAAGTCCCTTGATGGACGGTTTCGCTGACGTTTCGATGGAATCTCATCCATCTTTTTCAAAGCGTTGATTACTGGTAGGTGTCTTGGCGTTGAATGGCGAGACTGGCCCTGAGTGCGCCGGTTTTATGTGCTCGGGGGTGTTTCTATTGGTCGGACGAATCTGGCCAATAGAGGCTCGGCTTTGGCTGCACGTTGTCGGTCCTGTGGTTCTTTGTAAAGTTTGTGTTGGTGAAGTAACATATGGTTGAATTATTGTTTCTCTTGGTTGGACTTGGTACTAGGATAGAATATGTTTCCAAGAGTTCGGTAAACGTTGGCTATCATCCCGATTATTTAAGTTGTTGGGCCTCTTTTCTATTTCTATGGCTTCTTTGATTACCCTAGTGGATAGGTTATTACTTTTTTGTAGGGTTCTGGTTTTGTCAAAATCGATTTTGTGGCCGGTATTGTGTGCATGTTGTGCTAGAGAAGAGGTGGTGGATTTTTGTTTTACGGCGTTTTTGTGCTCGTCTCTTCTGGCACTAATTTTCCTGTTTGTTTCGCCTATGTATGAAAGACCGCAGTCCTGACACGGAATCTCATATATGGTCTTCTAAGGCTATAATGTCTTTTGGTGTAGGTAGAATATCTTTAATTTTTTGGTTGGTTGTGTAAATGGTCTCAATTTGGTGTTTTCCTAGAAGTCTTCCTATTTTGTCTGTGATGCCTTTTACATATGGGAGAAATGCTTTTGTAGTATATGTCTTTCTTTCCTGTTTGTGTTGTTTATTTAGGGCCCGCCGGATCGTGTTTTGACTATATCCATTTGAAAGTAAAACGTTTCGAAGGAGCTTGGTTTCTTGTTGCAAATGTTCCTTGTCTGTTAGGGTTTCTGATCGGTGAGCTAAGGATTTGGCAACGGAGAAGAGTTGGGCTGGGTGATGATGTGAGCTGGCATTTAAGTATCTGTGTGTATGTGTCGGTTTTCTATATACTGAGTGAGACAAAGAACCATCTAATTTTCTTTGAAGCAAGACATCTAGGATTGGTAGTTGTTCTGCTACTTCCCTTTCCAATGTAAATTTAATGTTTGGATGTATGTTGTTAAGGTGTTCCAGGAACTTGTTTAAGTTGTCTTCACCGTGTTGCCATACCACAAAAGTGTCATCTACGTATCGTAGCCATGTTTTCGGTTTTTGTGGAGCGGTTTCTAGAGCTAGTGTTTCGAAATGCTCCATGTATAGATTAGCTAGTGCTGGTGACAATGGAGAGCCCATGGGTGCACCTTCTATTTGTTTGTATTTTTGGCCTGAATAGACGAAGTATGTATTAGCGAGGCAGTGTTTTGATAGACTGATGACGTATTCGGGCAGGTTGTATTTTGTCTCTATGACAGACAGTGCTTCGGTAACTGGTACTTGCGTGAAAAGGGATACGACATCAAAACTGACAAGTAAATCATTTTTCTCTAGCTGCATGTTTTTTATGATTTGAATAAAATGTTGTGAATTTTTCCCGTAAGATGCGGCTTTTTCCACATGAGGTTGCAGAGTCATGGCTAGGCGCCACTATGTTTCTTGACGTATGGAGGAGGCTTTTGTAATACAGTTAGAGTTACATTACTGTAATCGAGAATCGAGTCACTCTTATACTGAGACATAATTTTATTTTATTTGTTTATAATTAAACACATATATAGGTAGTAAATATTTATTTTACATTTTTATTACTAGGTTCTAGATTGAGACAGATTAATTTATTGGCTACTCTGTCGCTAAGAAAAAATATTAAAATACATATTAAATTTTAAGATGACAGGGGCCTAATTAATTTAGCCTAGGTAAGGATTTTATTTTAAAAGCAATCACAGTACGAAAGACTAACTGCGCAGGTCCAACTTGCGCTTGACCGTTGTTTTTTTATGAAGTTTACTTCTTATCTCGGTTCGGTACGGTACCTTTTTACCTGCATTATACATCTAACCACTCTAATTACCAATAAATGATTCTAGATTCAACTAAATTTGTGTTCGGCATAGTAAGGATTGTATTTATTTAACAATATCGCCGCGCTATTTCGATCTTTTTTTGGATAAATTCTTTTAACCAGTTTTTTGTATGCACTTTTTCTAAATCCCATAATTAAAAGGGGACACCTACGATAATTATTATAAAGAAAATTAAAAGATAAAACACAAAATTGTTACTTTCTCCTGTAAAACATTCTATAAACCACTATTTATTTTGCCATTTACATGCCCTGGGGATATAAAAATTTTATTTTTATAGAATATTTCTGAAGTAAAAGGAAAATTCAAAATTTGGTTCACATCAATTTATGGGGCTCACAGTCTACTAAGGTTAAAAATATAAATTAATATTTTTTGTTGAAGACTGAAAGAAATTTATGAGAAATTTTTAAAATTTTCTTTGTAGTCATTTTTTATTCATAGTTTTTAACGAAAAACTATGGTATATAGTTTTAACCATAGTAGATTATAAGCCTAGCAATTTGCTGGGAGCAAGACTGAGTCTTTTTATGCTTAGCGAATATTCTAAAGGAATATAACTTTTATACCCTGAGGCCCTGCAGGCATCCCTTAATATGAAAAAGTCTCTCAATGTGAAAGTTTTTAACTGGAATATTCACTTAAAATTAATTATTATATAAATAATTACTTACAATTTAAACAATTTTCTTATGCTCTCTCGTCATCAGAGCCTAATTTTTTTGATGATGCTCCCTTCTTTCTCATTGCAAACCACTATTATTTACAAATCGTCGTTTTGAACCAAATGAGCCAGTAAAAATTCACAAAAAGTAATAATTATTTTAGACAACTTGAAGCTTTTTGCGGATCTTAGAACTTCTAGCATCTGAGAAAATAAATACGGTAACTAGGAATAAAAATTTAAACAGTTGTTAAAGATCACCACTTATGTTTATTATATTATTGTTGACAATTGTTTCGACACACTGTGTCTTCTTTTGGAGCAAGATGTAAATTGCAAATTCTTCTAATTTCACCAATCATACAGCATTATCTTTTTTGTCGTCAATGCTGGCTTTAGTGAAGTAAAGTGGAGATTCATCCTTTTTCGAAAACGATCTTTCCACACATTATTATCGCACATAATACACTTTTTATCGCTCATCATTAACCGCTTCAGAAATGCTTCGATTTCATTACGCTTCTGTAGAGATTCGCAGATGGAAATTCGAATGAGTAAATTTTTTAGCGTCAAATCATATGGCAACCAACCAGCGAATCTCTTTTTGTAGCCAGCTTTCTTGAAATGATTTACAACTATTTGGTGATGAATGTTTAGTTCCTTAGCACTGTTATGGCTACTTACATGCCGATCTTCCTCAACTTTTGTCAAAATTCTATTAACATTTTCTGACATTGATCGAGCAGTGCGAGGAGTATCTTTGACATAGAAGTTTCCAGAACGAAGAACTAGTGAACCATCTTCAGGCTATTGGTTTCGATAATGTATCTTGACCATAAACAAACCTCTCCATATGATTGCGTAGCATTCATGCCTTTATTGAAATAAAACTGTAAAATGTAGCTAACTTTTGCAGAAATTTTACTCATCTTAAAAGCACTCTAAGTTAAGTCAGAATAAACGAATTCAAACAGTTTTTGCATGCCTACTACAGTGAAATATCATCTTTCAACTGACGCTAAGTGTGATCTGATACGAATTATAGTCTCTGAGATGTATTACTAAAACACTAACTAACTCTCGATAGCTTCGAGAGGCAGCAGTAGCAACAGCAAGATCACAGAATCACTTGAAAATGCCAAATGATATTTTGGCGAAACGTCGTGCAAACTTATTGTTAGACGAACGGATTGAAACCCGGAAGTTTAATGTATCATATATATATATATATATATATATATATATATATATATATATATATATATATATATATATATATATATATATATATATATATGCATATATATATATATATATATATATATATATATATATATATATATATATATATATATATATATGCATATATATATATATATATATATATATATATATATATATATATATATATATATATATATACTTATATGACTATCGGGAAGCCTTCTACACAACATCTCACGAACTGATCTTTCATCTCTTAAGAAAATTAAAAGTATTACCTCCTTTTATTAACTGCTTATACATAACTTCTCATTCCACACTGAAAAACTAAATTTAAAATTAAGTCAGGTATTCAAAATGTAGCAACTGAGGTGATTTCTAAAAGAGAAGTTGTTCAAGGTGACTTATTAAGACCCTTTTCATTCTGCTGCTTTCTTCAGTTGCTCTACGCCAAATCCGTGAGTATGATTGTGATCCACAAGGAAATTGCTGATATAAAGTCACTCATCTATTTTGTATGGCTGACCTTAAACGTTATGCTACCTCAGACCGAATATTAAGTCAATCACTTAGTTGTAGTTCAAAAATTCACGCTGGATATTAGTAAGGAATGTGGATTTGCTAAATATGCTGTTTTTAATCTCGACATAACAAAAAGTTGTAAAGATCTGAAAAACATGCAGTAATCAAATGGAAACATTTTACATCATTTAAATATTGAAAAAATGTACAACTACCTGAACATTGCACAATATCACATGCAGGATAAAATAACTACGAAGACCATATTACTCAGGAAGTATAGGAAACCACAAAAAATATCTCTTAAAATGCAGGAAAGTCGCTGATGCCAATATGCCCCCAGTACCAATACTTCTCTCTTCCTTTGTAGTGGGAAAGTGTGGGAAAGAAGAACTCAAAGATCTGAATGTTATCATATCACATCAGAAAATCATCTAAGCTGGGAATGTGTAATCTTTGGCACAATGACATTACTCAGTATATATCACTACTACACCAAACACTTTATTTTTGCACTCTACGCGCGTTTTGCTAACCATGTTAGCTTCATCAGAAGCGCTAACATAGTTAGCGAAACGCGCGTCGAGTGCAAAAATAAAGTGCTTGGTGTAGTGGTGATATATATTGAGTAGAGTCAGAAAATCATGTTTATGAGTCGAAGTCTTCGATTCACTATTTCTCAAACATATGTTCCACGTCACCAAGGTGGTAGATGACTCTTCAGCTTAGAGTGTCTGCATAATCAAATTATAGTGGAGTTAGTGTATAAAGCTACAAGCAGATTGAATTCCCTCCTGAAGGTGGCATGCGGCTTAGAATCCAGAGGTGTGAAAGCTTTTATTTCAGCGGCGTCATTGCAAAACACAATGACGATGTTAACATTCTAGATGCCTGAACTTAAAAGAGTTACTAAGGCAACGGAAAAGTAAATGCGATTCAATATTTTTTTTTCTACAAGCCTTAAGTCAGAGACCTAGGGGTTTCTGTTATACATTAAATTTAGGATATATAGCAAAAAATCGGAATCATTTACGTACCTTCGGTTTGGACACTGCATGCTGTATCAGAGTAGATCCATCGACATAATGTAACATATTGTTTTACGATATTGATGCAATCCCGAGCCTACCATCTCTTCTGAAAAGGACATAACATACACAGGAGAGTTACTCTCAGACCAATCAGGTAGATGAGTTTGGTTGATGATCACTAACCAAACGAACGCCACTATTCAACCACACGGCGTTTGAGCTTATGTACGTGGTCGGAGCTACAGAATTTTTCGGATTTCTCTTTTTCTTTCAGATAATAATAAGACATCAACTCATGTGGGTTTGTGAAATGAGGCAAAATAGACATAAAAAATTTGCAGTGAAAAATTACAATACTCCTCACCGATATATAGAAACAACATCCTTGAATAGCAATGAAAGAATAACGCCCCTTTGGAGTCAGGACGATAGAAGACTGGTAGATATAAGTAAGTAACTATACCAACAAATAATTCAAAGTTTCGTGAAATAGAGGTGAGAAACTCCTTAAAAAATTTTGTAAACAAGGACTTTTTATTATTTATTTGCATGACAAGGAAATTTCGTGTAAATATCATACTGCTATGGCTTCTTCAGTTGTCATTAATCAAGAAACATTTTCACCGCTTAAACTGTTTACAAAATTAGCTTTGTCTTAAAGTAATCCAAGACAGGGAATGCAATTAAACTTCACCTAAACTAAACTACAATGTGACCATAAATACGAGAAATGCTTGCTAATGTATATGCAAAGAGGTTCAACGTTAATTATGTCAAACTACACAGCAAGACCCCCATAATAGCCTAAGTTTAATTGTAGAATCCGCAAACTAATCTCACCTTAGGTCACTGAGATACTTCGCGGTAAACCAATAAATATTAAAGGATCCCCTCTTCCCTACATCGTGTCTGGGATAAAGGAAAATCATATTTACATTTTGCCTTGGGTGAGACTTAATTTCAGAGAACATGATAAATAAAGTTTTAGGACAACTATTTAGCGTAATGTATATTGTCTATATATATATATATATATATATATATATATATATATATATATATATATATATATATATATATATATATATATATATATATATATGTATATACATATATATATATATATATATATATATATATATATATATATATATATATATATATATATATATATTGTAAGATTCATTTCTTCCTAGATTTTAAGATCATGTTATGACACTGTTTTTCTTTCTATAATTTATTTTTTATTACATTTTGTATTTGATTAGGTAGTGATTTCAATTTTTGAGCGGTGTAACTCAACCGCGTATAACGTGTTGCTGACCTAACTTATTTGGTTTGCATTGATTTTGCGTCCCGGAAGTGAGCCATTTTAAAGACGTCACTTTGAAGAAAGGGCAAAAGATATATAAACGGCCATATGGAATTTTTAAGGGCTTTTTCCTCCGAGATGTAGTAACGGCTTTTTCCACCAGTATGCCGTAGTGGCTTAGTCCTTCATCAACCGTAGTAGACTTTTTTTTTCGTCATGTCGTAGTGCAGTAACGACTTTTTTTTATCACCAAGTGGGTGTTGCTTATAGATCTTAAGTTTGATACCATTTTCCAATCTTAATATATTCTGCCCATCCTAAGACATTTCGGGTCAAAACATGATTAGCTACCAAAATGGGGATAGGAGAGTGGCCGATGAGACAAATTCTGGATGGGAGTCTCACCAGGAGAGGCCAATCTGTTTATGGAAAACCCACGAGGAGAAGCCAACCAGTAAGTCATAAGTACACCAGTTTAAATATCTCACTTCCTGTCTGTAACGTGTGTTTCCAACAACTACGTAACACGTGCAATCCGCGAAGACGATTTCTCGAACTTTAATATCGTGTTTATTAAGTCTATGTAATTTTAAAAGTGTGATAAGAGGAAGAATTTTTATTTTGTTAATATACCCTTCTTCATTTAAATGTGTAGTGTCTCACTAAACTCCGGCTCTTTCTTTCAGGACGCAACGGTTGTGCCCAATTCAATTTTATTTCAACAACTAAATAACTTTTTTTCATTTTTTGAGCTGAACTTAGATTCTTTTTATTCTAAAATGAATGGTGCTAAAAAACTGTACAACCAAGTTTTAAACAACTATAGAGACTATTTTCAAAAGGCGTACAAAAATTACCTCGATTTTCATGTACTCTAGCGGTAAAAAACGAGCTAGCTTATATCTAGTTTTTGCTCTAGAGACGCTATATAAAATGGCGCCTCAACGTGACACGCTTATATATATATATATATATATATATATATATATATATATATATATATATATATATATATATATATATACATATATATATATATATATATATATATATATATATATATATATATATATATATATATATATATATATATATATAAAGGGGGGTTAATGATTTCGCAGCATTTATTAATCAGTGAATCAAAAAAATGTTTAAATAAAAGTTATAGGGCGTTATACGGCGCACATGCTGACGTTGGCAATAAAATGTTTTGAACTGTCAGATCGAAGAAATTGCGCCATCTTAAATTTTTAAAAGGAAAGCCCTGTATATTATTTTATTTTTGAGTCCTACTAAAAATTGTAGATATTATTTCTCTGGCATACTATATGTCTAAACTGAACTGTTTTGGAATTATTGATATTTGAAATTAAGGAGATCAAATTCAAGCTGGCTTGTATCAAACATTTATTGTCAGATAACAACTACCGAACTAAAGAACCTATTACCTAAAAACGATTCAGGCACGAGGCCACGAGGCAGTCAGGTCATGTTAAGGATCATTCTAAATCTGAACCTCCAAAAGTTAAAACAAGTGATGATAAAAAGTTAGATGTTTTATTGAAAATAACAGAAAATCCCCATAGAGTAACTCGTCAGCTTTGCCTAGACAACAACATAAGTAAAGGCACCTTAAGTCGTATACAGAACGAAGAAAAATTGCATCCATATAAACCCATTCTACTGCAAGAATTATCTGAAGATGACTACTATAGACGCGTTGAGTTTTGCGAGCTCATGATGGAACGAATCGATCCTAACCTAATTCATAATATTGTTTTCTCTGACGAGGCCACATTTGTCTTAACGGAAGAGTTACCAGGCATAACTGCCGGTACTGGTCTACTAAGAATCCCCACTGGATAATCTCGACAGTCGTTCTCAAAGACCACAAAAGATAAACGTATGGGCAGGGATTTGTGGAAGTCATATCATTAGTCCTTTTTTTATCGATAGAAATCTTGCAGGAAGCGGTATTTACCGTTACTCCAAGAGTAGGTTATTCCAACTTGTGCAGGTCTTTTTCCTGATGAAAATAATTTGGATACACCAAACAGGAATCTGTGGTACCAACAGGACGGAGCACTTTCACACTAGGAAATCAATGTTCGCAGATATTTGGATGCGATGTTTCCTAATCGATCGATGGACAGGCAGAAGAGGTGCTGTAGAATGGCCTGCAAGGAGTCCCGATCTTACGTCACTCATTTTTTTTTATGGGTTCATTTGAAAACCAAAGTTTACCGAAGTCGACCTGAAACTGTAGAAGATTTACAACAAAGAATTCAATATGAAGTAGCACAGATCACCCCGGATTCTCTGGAAAACTCTGTTCAGGCTGTTTATGACAGATTGGGTCATTGCCTCGCTGTTAACGGTAGGCATTTTGAGCAACTGTTACCTTAAAAAAATAAACCTAGAGTATTTATTAATAGTTTTTTTGCCTTTTTTTATTTTAAATTTTAAATGACAATAACTTTCCCTTTAAAATAAATCAAGAGGGTGTAATTTCATTCTAAACATTTTATTGTCAACGTCAGCATGTGTGCCGTATAACACTCTATAACTTTTATTTAAACATTTTTTGATACACCAATTAATAAATACCGTGGAATCATTAATCCATATACGAGTATATGACGCACCCTATATATATATATATATATATATATATATATATATATATATATATATATATATATATATATATATATATATATATATATATATATATATATATGTATATATATATATATATATATATATATATATATATATATATATATATATATATATATATATATATATAATAAACGTCTATATTTTATTCTCGGGGAAATGCAGTAGTGCTGTTGTCAACGGAGTTTCCAAAAAAAATACAATACAAAAAAAAACAAAGGAAGGAAATACAACTCAAATACAATTCAAGAAGTCACAGTCATAACTTTACTTACTCTAAACTAAAAAAGGAGAGAAAAAAAACATAATTCCACATGAATTGATATTAATACCCGTATACAAACAAATCGTGATCCCCACCATAAAAAAGACATAATAATAACAATCAAAAAGTCATAATAATAACAACAATTAGTAACTATGAAATAAAAGTTCCTTTAGCTATCTTCTGAAAAAAAATACAGTGAGTGTAAGCAAACCTCCAGGAATCACGTTCAGAAGTTTAGCAGACGTACATAAACCCGAATTACTGTTTAAACACACTTGTACGATGCCTCGGTATTTGAAAGCAGTCGTTTTACCTAGTACTCCGCTGATGTACCGAGGTTCGATAATGCAGGCTTCCACATAAATACTCCGGCACTCCGGTCCTCAACAGTCTATACAGAAGGCAACCCAGATGTAACCTTTCTTTATCCTTAATACGCAACCATTTCAACTCCTTCAGCCTGCCACTCTTATGATCCCCCCCCCTGCATCGAAAAATGAAACGTATACAGGAGTTTTGAATTTTTTGTAGCTTATTCTTCGACATAAGGCCCAGATACGGACTATAAATAAAATTCCAATAATTAGAGTGAGAGAAGACAAGAGTCTCGCGCGAATATATGTATATATAGGTCAAATTAAGGATATGCTGATTCTTATAAAATTACGTAGCGAACAATACTCCCTTTAAGCCACCAAAAAAAAACTGAGAAATATATATATATATATATATATATATATATATATATATATATATATATTTATATATATATATATAATGAAAGGTATACATACATATATACATGGGCGACGCTTGGGAGACCGAAGTATGATAACTTCTCCAAAGGGTGTGGGTCGGCACCCTGGCGTGAGGTAACGTCCTGACTTTTATGGTCATATCGAGGAGATTATATATATATATATATATATATATATATATATATATATATATATATATATATATATATATATATATATATATATATATATATATATATATATATATATATATATATATATATATATATATATATATATATATTAAATTCATAATTTGACAGGTCACCAAAGGGAAACAAAATGACTTTCTCGCAAGTAATATATATATATATATATATATATATATATATATATATATATATATATATATATATATATATATATATATATATATATATATATATATATATATAATATATATAAATATATATAAAATATATATAATATATATATATATATATATATATATATATATATATATATATATATATATATATATATAAACTACTTTTAAAATATAAGACTAAGGACTTGCAAAAAATTTTCCATGCACCTAAGAAAGTTTTTTAAGCAGGTTTTCACACTATATAAGTCGTATCGGCCTGTAACTTCAATTCCCAAGTTTTTCCTCTTTATTCTTCAGTCAATAAACAGTTTTCTAAAATCCTTAATCCAATGCTATTGAAGCGACACAAAAAAGCCATCATGTACCCGCCAAAGTTTCCAACCGTGCGTTGAAATACGATGCTATAAAGACTATAAGAAGGACCTTCTGAAAGTTTTCGGAAAATCTCGACATAGCCATCAATCATATTGTCGCGATCTGTGAAATTGCGTTGGAGAATGGATGAAATATGAGGGTGTAAGAAATTATTTTATTATAGTGGTTTTGGCGTAAGTAAAAGTTTGCCATTGCGGAATTTTAGTTATTTGTTTCTGTGTCGTTTGAAAAATTATTATTCTTATCTCAGGATATATAAAATGAATTTTTAAGTGCTGAAATCGACTGTGAATATTAAATAACAATAAATCGAACATTAGAATATGTGTTTAAGTCAGTTCATATCAATTTTAATCGCACCTCTCTCCAAATAGTGTTTTTAGAGCACTACTATATACTTCTCGCTCTTTAGCGAAAAATTCATATCACTTGAATGTACTAAAAAATCGGCGAATCCTTGACTCTATCATTCGATAGCAAAGCAAATTAAATACACACTAACAATTTTCAAGCAAAGAATCATGAATAGATATTAAAATGATTAGAAATGAACATCAGACGATTCGGTAGCAGAGCAAGTTGAATACACTTTGTAAAAACTAACAATTTTGGAGCATAGAATCATGGATAAATACTAAATTGAACAGAAATGAACTTCAGATCATTAGGAAATATCAACCAACACACAAAAGAGCGTCGTCTTATAGTCGCAAATTTGTAAAAATTAATTAAACTATATATATTAAAATGGGTTTAAATAAGTTTCTACTGATATAATTAGACAAAATATCTTATTTTTTACACTTTTTAAAACATTTTTCTTAATTAATATTTATTTTAGAACAATTATCTTTAAATCGGTAAAACAATCACAGGAAAGTATTATTGCAATATTTTGGACCAGCTAGATGAGAAAATTCGTGAACAGAGTCCCGGTTTGCAAAAGAAAAAATCATCTTTCATCATGACAATAGACCTGCTTATCGAGGTACTTTGGCAACGGCAAGACTGGTCGGATTAAAGTACGAATTGTTGGAACATCCACCCTATTTACTAGATCTGGCTTCATCTGACTTCCATCTGTTCCTACTCCTAACTCAAAAGATTTCTACGTGGGAAGCGTTTTTCAACAAACTATGAGGAGACAGCCTACTTCCTTGTCGCAGATATGGTACTTCAAGCAGAATATTAAAAAAAGAGACAAGCATTGTCAACTTTTTAAAGTTTTTTTAATTTTACAGCAGGAACTCTAAAAGCTGTATATGGTTACTGATAAGTAAAAAAAGAGATTAGAGGAGGAAAAGTGTACTACGTTGAAATCTAGTCATGTCCAGTTTCAAAATGATGATAAAAACTTACACACCGGAGGAGTTGCTCTTTTAATAAATGAAAGAAGGAAACATCTAATCCAAACATTTAAGGCAATATCAAACAGGATAACTTACATAACCTTTGAAATTTCCAGAAGATACTCCCTCCAAGTCATGTACGTCCACGCTCCAACTAGTACGCCAGATGATGAAACCGTAGAGAATTTTTATGATAATCTCACCATGCCAAAGCTTCAGAAGGGACCATTTTAATCATTTGCGACCTAAACGTAAAAATTGCAATAAGCACAAATGATGAATCATCCTATGTAGGACGATTCGGTCTTGGTAGCAGGAACGAAAGAGAAGAGAGATTGATACAGTATCTAAATGTTGGAAAAATCTTTTGCATGAACACCTTCTTTAAAAAATCACTAGAAAGAAGTTGGACGTGGATCAGTCCTGATGGACGAACAAAAATAAAATTGACTATGTACTTTCTAGCCATAAGGAGATAATTACAATTATCTCAGCCGTAAATCAGTTTCTCACAGGTAGCGACCATAGGCTAATAAGAGCAACAGTTTCGATCAAAACAAAAATAGAAAGAGGAAAGCTATTCCAAACTAAAATAGTCAATAAATCATTGATGCTAGAAAGAAACAAATGCGAATACCAGAAGATCATAAATTCTAAATTGTCAATTACAGCAGACATAAATAATATTATCCAATTGGCAGATCAAATTTCGAAAGGTATTCACATAGCTGTCAAGATACACGGAAGAATCCAAAAAAAAGAAATCAGAAATGACACTTGAAACTATAATACTAAAATTATCAAACAAAATATAGAGGACAATAAGATAACAAGAGTACTGAGAACTAAACTGAACAGTGGAAAAACAAAAATGTCATGTCTAAAGACAAGGGATGGGGCTGAAATTAATGACAGACCAAAAATAAGACAAATGATTGAAGATTTTTATGGTGATCTATATTCTTTTAAAATATCTGAACCACGGAGATCTTTCGAATATACCAGGAACATAAATTCGGAAGAAATCTCTGAAATTACAGAAGAAGAAATCTTTACAGCTTAGATGACAAATGGCTACTCACCAGACGAAATCACAAAGAAATTTGTAAGGTATAGAAGAGGGATTAGTCCCAAAGAAATAGAAAGAAAGTGAGGTAATATCGTTGTATAAGACCGGCAACAAAGTAAACAGCAACAACTATAAACCAATCAGTCTTTTATCTCATCTCTATAAGCTGTTCTCAAAACTAACGAACAAATTGGAGTTTCATCAGTTCATTCAGTAGAACAGGCTGGATTTAGGGTTCAGTTCTATTGACCATAAACAAACAATGAGAAACATAATAGAGGAGTGTCAGGAATATAACATCCCATTGCATATAGCTTCCGTCGACTTTCGGAAAGCATTCAACACAGTAGAACTATGCTATTTTCAAGGGACTAGATGATGCAAGAGTTAATTTTCGATACAGCAACATAATAAAAGACATCTGCAACCATATGTCAATGCACATAACTATAGAAGAAGATATCGTAACTGGAAAAATCCCATTAAAAAATTATGTTAGGCAGAGCGATACAGCATCACCAAAACTGTTCATATTCGCCTTGGAAAACGTGTTCAAACAACTAAATCGGGAACAAAAAGGGTTAAACGTGTATGGAAGATTTCTGAATCATATAAGGTTCGCTGACAACATAATCTTGATAAGCTCCCCAAGGAATTGGAACTCATATTAAAAGAATTAAACAAAGCCGCAGAACAAGTAGGCCTCGAAATGAACCCAGGTAAACCAGAAATTATGGCAAAAATCATTTTAAAATTGACAACATAATACAACAATATGTGTACTTCGGGCAAATCAACAGGCGAAGATACATAGAAGAATCGGATTGGGCTAGGCTACATACAATGAAACGAAATGGATCTTAAGAAATAAAGATATTCCAAATTCCTTAAAAAGGAAAAGCATTTGGCAGTTGTATTCTGCCTGTTCTAATATGTGGAATGCTGGGAGTAAATATAGTGGATAAATCAGAAACGCTGACATAAGAACCAGATCGGGTGTTACAGATGTCATAGAGAGAACAATTTCCCTCAAATAGGAGTGGATTGGACATTTGACCAGAAAACTCTAGACAAATGGTATGACAGAACATCTCACTGGAGGTCAGAACATCCAAAAGAGGGGCAACAACGTTGGCTGGATGACGTGAAAAAATATGCCGGCAAGCGATGGTATAGGGTGGCAGAGGACTCGAGAAGATGGAGCAACATGAAGAAGGCATAAGTCCAGCAGTGGGCGGAGAGAGGCTGATGATGATAATGTTGAACCCAATCGTTAAGGAAAAAGTTCCAATTTATTTTTCACTTAAAAAATAAATCATATCGTAAATTAAAGAAAGATAAATAAAAACACTAACTGTAAAAAAATGTAAACAATTCTATTAAATATATGATAAACATATAAAATACAATTTGTCTAAGCATCAGTAATGTTCAGTAACGGGTCAATAGTAAAGTCATAACAACAAAAGTAATAAAAATGAATGAATCACCAAAAATTATCGATATTTGAATGTCGGACCGGTAAAATCACCTCAGATATCTTTAGAGCAAAGCCAGTAGACAATATGTATTCACATCACTGCCTAAATTCACCTTTACTATACCACATCACATAGCTGGGTAATTTTCAGATCTCCGTTTCATTGGCATTAGCAGTATATTGGTTATATACGTTGTTCTTGAATCGCTGTAAATTGTACTCGGTGAGAAACACAGCCCTGGGCAAATTATTCCAAAGGGATGATGTTCTCCATATAAGAGACTGCTTGAAAAGCGTTGTACGCGGAGTAACAAGCTGAACCTCATACGGATATGAAGTATTAGTGCGACGCGTATTTCTGACATGCATCGTTCTGGGAGACATGCACCGCTCTGGGAGATGCACCGCTCTGGAGAGTGTAAATTTAACCCTCCTTAAGTGATGTACTGGGATATTTCAAAGATCTCGTAAAACAGTTTGGACAAACGCAGATATGAATGTGTCACAGGCAGCATACACTGGTAAAATAATTAAGAGGAAAATAAAATTATTACCCATGGAAAACACGTAAACTTCTAAATCTTCCCTGGGCGAATAGTATTAAAGAACTATTGAATTCATAGCCTCAAATACCATACCAATAGCCAATTGCCGCATTGGGCATTTCTGATCTAATGAACTCAAAAGCTTTGAAATAGACACTTACGTAATTTACGCATTATGTAACAAGTTTTGGATACACACGTTATCAATTAGACCGCAAAGCTAAAGGTTTAATAAGCCAGGGCTTATCTATGTCAGGTATTTACTCAAGTACACAGAATTCAATTTGTATTTTCGGTGTTGTTTGCATGAAAGCACTAGTTTGCTAATATTAATCGTGTAATTCATGGAAATTATGAGATATACCTAGACGAGATAGCTGGTGATTTATATGTTACAATTTTAATTTATCTGTTTTTAGCAGGACAAATATGGAACATGATAATACGGAGTATTATGAAAAGAGTTTGGTTAATGGAATAGGTCGGTCATGTCTGAAGTATAAGTATATTGGAATAATTTAAACAGGGTGCTTGATGGCACCAAAAATCCGGGTTGTTTGTAGACCATTCTGCAGCGAAATGCCTTATAATACCTCGGGGTAAGATAGCTGCACCAATTTGATATATATATATATATATATATATATATATATATATATATATATATATATATATATATATATATATATATATATATATATATATATATATACAGGGTGGCCCAAAATTACCGAAGGGGTTTGAGTTCATTATAACTTTTTATTTAAGACATAATTATAATTTTTTTTTTTTAAATACAGTATATTAATGGAGAATATTTTTAATTTAATTATGAAAAATTATATCTCACAAGTGGTGGCCATTTTCTGCTTCGCATATTCGTGCTCTTTCCAAAACATTTTCCATAACCTTTCGCAAAACTTCAGGTGTTATGTTGTTGATTTCGTCGCGTATATTGTTTTTAATTGCTGGATGGTTCTAGGCTTATTAATATAGACTTTTCCTTTCAAATAACCCCAAAGGAAAAAGTCTGGAGCGGTTAAATCCGGTAAACGCGGAGGCCAATTAAAATCGCTTGTACGCGAAATAATTCGTTCACCAAAGATGTCGCGTAAAAGAGCCATTGAGTCCCTCGCAGTGTGCGCTGTGGCTCCATCCTGTTGGAACCATACTTGCGGATGGTTTTCCACGGTTGGCCTTAAAAAATTTTCCAACATTGTCCGATATCGAACACCAGTGATGGAAACGGCGACACCGTGTTCATTTTCAAAAAAATATGGGCCAATTATCCTTTCCAACGAAACACCGCACCAAACAGTACACTTAAGTGGGTGTAATTGTCGCTGTTGAACTACTCTTGGATTTTCCATAGCCCATATCCTGCAGTTTTGCCTATTAACGAACCCATTTAATTGGAAATGGGCTTCGTCGCTCATAATTAAATTATGAATAAAATCATGATTTTCTTCTGCTTTTTGACGGAAATAAATTGTATAATCAAGTCGTTGCTGGTAATCTGTCGGTTTCAACTCTTGGACAAGCTGAATTTTGTATGGAAACATTCTTATTGTATGCAAAATTCTCTGCAGCGACCCTCGTGAGAGGCCAAGTTGTGTCGAACGTCTCCTAGTTGATGTTTCTCCATCTTCCCGAATACTCTCCTGTACCCGTTCAATATTGTCATCCGTGTGCACCGTTCGTCGTCTGCCGGCACCAGGAAGGTTCCTTACTGCCCCTTGTTGTCGAAAATTTGCAACCAGACGGTTTATTGTTGACTCTGAGGGTCCAACCCGCACATTAAAATAATGACGATATGCACGCTGAGTCAAAACAATGGACCGTTGATTTGAGAAATAAAGTTCAACGATTTGGGCACGTTGTTCAATTGTGTACTGTTCCATTTTAAATTCCCCAAGTCTTCTTTACAAAATAGTGAAAAGAAATAAAAAACAAAATTATAATAAAAAAGTTAAAAGGAATTCAAACCCCTTCGGTAATTTTGGGCCACCCTGTATATATATATATATATATATATATATATATATATATATATATATATATATATACATATATATATACATATATATATATATATATATATATATATATATATATATATATATATATATATATATATATATATATATATATATATATATATATATATATATATATATATATATATATATATATATATATATATATATATATATATATATATATATATAGGTATATACTAAAAGTATCGTTAAGAGAGAATTGAATAAAGAGTTCGAAGTTTTATTTAATGGAAAAAATTGTGTAATTCATTTTTTTTTTAATTCTGAATTGAAGTATGTATAAAACTTATCAATAAAATTCAAAGGAACTGATAACACACATGGTGCTCTGGTTACGGGCATATACATATATTACATCTTAATTGTATACCCACGTATTTCAACTCATGCAATAGTAGTTAGAGGACCTAGCACTACCTAGTTATTCAATAAATGAAATCTGATATAACAGTCATGAAGCAATAATCTAATAATAGGGTCCCGAGCAGCGATCAGGTGGCAAATAGGTACCTGCCTGTCAAGACACTGGTATAAATATAATCATAATATTACATGTAACATATGTAAGCAGTAGAAGGACGTAGTAACACCTATTAAAGCTCGGAAAAGATTCAATAAGAGCGGATTCTTACAGGCCTGTATCACTTTTTAGTGCGTTATAAAATGTAGCTGAGAGGAGAGTCCTTGAAAGATTAAATAGTGTTTATATGAATATACGAATTTTCTACAGAGCAATTTGACTTTATGAGCCGGCATGACAATTCAGTGTTCCATCTTGAAGAGTATCCCTGATGATATCTCTTGCAATCGTAGACAAAATGTCGAAGAGTTACTACAATTTGAGAGTGCCTAATCTCTAGAACCACGAATTATTTCTAACTAGAATCGTGAAAGCTACCGTTCCATGGTACTGTCCTGTTGGAGGCGGAGGTACCACGGGTAAATAAAATAAACAGAGAGCAAGGCAGTATCATGTTGGCTCTCGATATATACCAAGAATTTGATGCTGCCTGACACAATGAATTGTCCTTTAAATTGCTTATTTAATATTACATACCGCCTTATATTGCCCCTTTACTACATTCGTATTTGAAGGGCAGATCTTTTAGAGTAAGGACGATAGCCAGAAAGAAACAAGCAGGGGTACCCCAGGAATGCATGCTGTGGTTAGATGCATGGTATATCAACGTAAATGTATCTAAGAGCGGGTGCGCTGTAGTAACCAAAAAAATTACGAACAAAAATATAAATTTATCAGTCGAAATAAGAAATACTCATATTCACATTAAATATTTAAAAGCAGTAACTGATTCACGCCTTTTTTTTAAACACATTAATTATGTACCTCAAAAATCATACTTACAATGCAGACACTACACTCCTTACTTTCTCCGAGGTCCGATAATTTACAAATACAACAAGGCAATACTGGAATAAAAATAACCGGTCAAGTGCAAGTTGAACTTGCATAATTAGTGTACCGTACGTTGATTGCTTTTAAAATATTGGTGGTATAAAATGATCAGTGACTTCACAAAAACACACCCCAAATGAGTTTTCAACAAAGTTTGTTTCCAGTCTTTACTGAAAACTGATGACCATGACATTTTTTTTTTATATATATATACCAGATAAATTATTAAAGATAAAGCACTGGTGACAATTTTCGTTCAATCTACATTCCGTGGAGAATATTCCAGAATTTTTTCAAAATTTTTTGATCGGTACTTTTCGAGATAAGGAGGAGGGCAAAGAAAAGTATGCTCAAGTATTACATTATATATATTTTTACTCGTGTTTTCACAAGCTTTCATTTGACACCACACTCGATGAGCTAGTGAAAAAAATTTTTTTTCACTTCCGATTTCACCCCCTAAAACTAACCCCTTAAGTCAATATTTAAAACGACACGGCTCTGATGAGACCATCAATTCCTATATTAGTACCAAATTTCAACTTTTTATGTAAAATAGTTTCGGAGAAAATCGGATGTGACAGACAGACAGACGGACGGACAGATAGACAGACACCGAAGTGATCTTATAAGTGTTCCGTACGGAACACTAAAAAGATAGAATATACAATCGGATATGTCAGAGTTCAAGAAATAATTGTTAATTCATCTGTCAAAAATATAATATTACGAAATTCAGAGATATCGAAGAAAATATCCTGATGATCATGTTTTCTAAAATAAAGTTTCAGTTTTATTGTAATTTCAACCGTAGAATCGACACATTTGCAAACCATTAAAGGATATTTTTTAAAAACATTTATTGAAATAAACCTCAGATTGATCGATTATATTTATCAATCAAAATTAGATCAGCAACACTAGAGCAACAACAAGCAACACTAAAGCAACAACAACGGAGGCTAACTCGCTGCAGAGATACATGCCGATAAAGTGATTAGCAGCCTTCACCGCAGGTAGCGCGATTTTTCGACGGAGCCCCCCTCAGGCATATGGGGTTCAATCTAAAACAACTGAAAAAGGACGAAGGTCCATATTTCAGCAATCTACTGCTTGTCGACCCTAGCCCGACTGATGAGCCGTGACATGGTACGCTGCAGCGACTTATCCTCCGATGGAGTACCAAGTACGTGGTATGTGTTATATCTTACCAATATTGGCCGTCAGTACTCGCTTAAGTAATATATATATATATATATATATATATATATATATATATATATATATATATATATATATATATATATATATATATAAGAAACAATCAATACTGTACCGGAATGAGATTTTACTGGCTCAGGCATAGTTGAACACTGTCTCGTAATCATTTTCAATGCAAGCTTTGGTGTAGTAGAGAAGATAATAGTGTATAAAAGGTTAAAAAATTAAATGTGAATCGCTGTGATGTTAAAGTCACTATTCCTAAAGTTATAATCTAATTCCAAATATTAATTCTTATAAGACCACCTACAGTAGTGTACACAATTTAGAAGCCAATGTATGAAGCTTGCATACGGGTTGTATTATTTAATAAAAGATGACAAACATACATGGACCCCTGAAAGCGCGTTAGCTTAATCAGCGTGAACGACCAGACCTGAATACCATTTAGTTTTGAACGAAAATGCGTGAGCATGTCTAATCATCAGCTGCGTTCATCTTTTCACACGAAGGAATAGCAATTTCATGGATCAAGGTGACAATAGACAACGGATATTCTAAACCGAATGGTTTACCTGTGTAACTTATTTTATTTTAAAACAGAAATTAAAAATAAATATATCTTGCTTTTAAAAGTAATATTTTTGGGTATTTCGTATTTGTGATAACTAAAAATCTAAAAAGCTCTCAGCTATTCATGTTTCTCACCCACGCTTAAGTAACTAGGGAATGAATGCGATTTAATAAATCCAAACCGATAATGAAAAACTAACAATAAATTTTTAAACTTCCCTATAAATTTTATGGGAAACATATATAAGTTAATAGTTATGTAAGTATTAATAAAGAGACAGGACTGGATATACAAAATATAATGGTACTAATATCTTTTGCTCTAAAAAGGTTACATAACGGTCCCTAATTCCATAGGCCTGTAAAACCCCTAAAATTCTCTTTGCAGTCAGCATAGATAGCTTAAAGATTTCTTTTCTGGTGTAAGCACAGTTCTCTGTAGCTTATTACTTCTTTGGTGCATCATTATTGCTGAATTACGATAATGTTTCGCTCACAGTGTGCATAGATTGGTTGTGTAAGACATGAAGTTATCAGGCTGAATAATGGAGTAGGCGATGGGCCAACGCTTAGTCTCCTGTATTTTGAGGATCTTGTATAAGAAGCAATGACGTTTTATATGTTGAGTGGACAAAACCTCCTTGATTAACCTTTTGTAAGAACAACTAAATCTTCTAAGCGCAATATGATGGATCTGGTTAGGGTAAATAACTTTCCTTGTTTACCCCAGTTAGCATCCATATTGTGTGGCTAGTTGATCTTCCTTGTTCTTTCTTTGTTTAGGGAATTAATATTAGCCTTATCAGATAACTTTGGAAAAAAGATCTTCTCTAATCGTTCGAAAAGCACGTTGACTCTTTTTCGGTTGCTCCTGCTCATATCTCCATAATCATATTAAGAACACAGAAAATCTTAGTGTTTTGCAAGTAGCTTTAGACTACGTTAATTATATCTTCCACCCATTTCTGTACTCGTAGTTTTCTAGTACTTATTTCCCAATATATGTCATTAATTAGGGCAAAATAGATCTGCATTTCAGACGGTGAACTTAAAGAATTCCCTGTTAGAATATCGCTGTTTAGAATGTTCAGTAACATACTTTATTTTTACGAGGATTTGCGCTTTGGTAGCGGGATTAACATAGTGAGTTGCCTCATACTCCAATCCTGCTCACCTCAACTTTTTCGTTAATTTCTGATGAAGATACTCGTTGTCATCTAGAATGCTATCATGTGGTTCTCATTGTCTGTACGGCTCATGTTTATTGACTTGTACGTCGTTGCTGTCTACAGACCAAAACTGCTTATTATGTTAAATTTACTTTTATTTCTAATAGTATTAGCTTCCATTTTAGAACAAAATTAGGTATGAATATTACCGGGTATTGATTGGATATCTTCTGTTACATATAGACGTAGGTACTCGCTGCAAAACAAACATTATTATCACTAATGATATAATATTAAATATTATTATTATTTAATATTACTGTTATTATTTCTCTAGGAGAAATACTCGTACTATTCACAACTTGAAAAATGTTTAAATTCTAACATAATCACTTTACTAAATTCCACATCTATGTCTATAAACACACCTTAAATATGTCCGTAGTTACTTTTAAATAAACATTACAAAATTTTAACTTATAGCTTAATTTTACATAAGAAAGGAAATAAAAATAATGTTGAAGAACCCACTATGGTAATTGAAGTTGTATCTTGTATGGAAAGGAATTTGTTGGAAGTACTCTCGACACTTTACAGGTAGGACACGTAATTGTCATGAAAAGTTAATCCTATAAATTAAAGCTAAAAAATATTTACTCCTTATTTCTAATGGTTTTTGGACATTAGGAATTATTTCCGCTTGCATACCTTGCGGGCATAAAAATTGACCGTATTTAAATGATCTCATAAAGGAAAGAAAAAAATTAAATTTGCCTCCAATCAATTTGTGATTTACTATACTATATGTTAAAATAACAAATTTTATTGTTAAAAACTGAAACGAGATTTTCTTTTTAAAGTTTTTAAGTATTTGCGATATATTCCAAAAATAACGCGTGACTAAAAACGCATGCATAACAAAAAAAACATTGCCTTATTGTCTGAAGACTATTATGATATAAATATAGCTGGGAAAATATTTTTATTGGTTTATGGATATCTTTTAGCTAGAGAGGAAAAAAACTAGCGGCAATTAGTTGTTATTATCAGTAGCGTCTAGTTGCGTTATCATCTGTATTCTTTTAAGATTTTGGTATGTTGCTGTATTATACACAATACTTGAAATGTTTCCCTCTTTTATATAAAGTATAACGTGTACATCAATAACATTAGAGTTTTTCAAATGCATATACCGCGTAATTTAACAACGTTCTTTAAATTGGTATTCTTGTTTTAAGAGAGTTTCGTACTCAAATAAAAGTGAAATTTTAAATTTTTTTCATCTTCTATTTTAGATCAGTAAAATTTTAAAAATGGATTTAAATTTTTAAAGAACCACTGTATGAAAGGATTTTTTCATACGAAAAATTCTCCCCTCCTGGTTGTCAATTTTTAAATTGAGTGTAAATTATTAAAGTCAAACTTGAACCTAACTGCGGGATTACTTATAGCCTATCTGCCCATATTGTAGTTCTTGCGAAAATTAGTTCCTGCTACCAGTAGCATCCAGTTGCGTTATGTCTGTATTCTTTTAAGATTTTGGTCTGTTGCTCTATACACAATGCTTGAAATATTTCCCTCTTTTTATGTAGGGTATAACGTTAGAGTTTCTCAAATGCAAATACCTTGTAATTTAACGCGACGTTCTTGAAATTGGGATTCTTGTTTTAACTCAAATAACAAGAAATGTGAAATTTTAAAGTCTTTTACATTTTCAATCTTAAATCAGTAGAATTTTAAACATGGGAATTTCCCTCTCCCCGTCGTCAATTTTTAAACTGGGTGTAAATTATTAAAATCAAACTTGAACCTAGCTGAGAAACTGCTTATGGCCTATTTGCCCGTATTGAAATTCTTAAATATCCTGTCAATTATTAGCCTTCTCTATCTGGTCTTTAACTTCTCTTTCCACATTTGTAGCTAGATAGCGTAATTTCCAAGCAATTCTTTTCTATGTGTTTCAATAGCATTCATTTCCCTTGCATCTAATAAACTCTCTTGTACGATTATTACCGATTATATATATATATATATATATATATATATATATATATATATATATATATATATATATAAAAAATATATATATATATATATATATATATATATATATATATATATATATATACATATATATATATATATATATATATATATATATATATATATATATATATATATATATATATATATATATATATATATATATATATATATATATATATATATATAATATATATAAATATATATATATATATATATATATATATATATATATATATATATATATATATATATATATATATATATATATATATATATATATATATATATATATATATATATATATATATATATATTTGCATCTAATAAACTCTCTTGTACGATTATTACCGATTATATATATATATATATATATATATATATATATATATATATATATATATAAAAATATATATATATATATATATATATATATATATATATATATATATATATATATATATATATAATTTTTTTCTGCTCAGATGATCATATTAAAATTTTTTTCTATATTAAATCCTTGAATTAATCTTTTGTATTCATTTTAAGCTATAACTACTACCTCCTTTTAAAATTGATAATATTAATAAAATATAATAGTTTATTTACATATAGAAACAATAGTTCTATAAATTATTCGGTTCTGTAAATACATGTTAAAAGATTTATATCTAGACAATATCTAGCATCGAAACTGATATAATACCCCATTCGCATTAATGGTCAAAAAATCTTGTTCTAAACACCGTTCAACCTTAATCGTATGCAACAAGTAATGCTAAATTTATAGACTAATCTATAAAATGCATTCATGTAGTTCATTTTATTCATGTTTAGTTAATATATTGACTTGTTAGTTGTTAATGTCGAAAATTCCTACAATATTATTGGAAGACGTGCTCTCATGTCAAAACTTACTCCGCTGCATGGCTTCCCAAGTTTTATTGATAGAGTTTATACGAAATTATCAATTAAAGTACCACATCTGTGTTAAATTCAAACAAGATGAAATATACTTAAGGCCTACGCTTTGATGGCTTAGGATACATTCTTTTTTTTATTTCGATGTGTGATATTTAGAAGAAAACACCAAAATGAGCAGTTCTTTAATTTTATTACGAGCCCAAATTACCTTAAATTTATTGTCCATTGTATAGAACCATAAAATTTTATTTTTATTTTTTCCATCGAAACTATACTTACAAATACTTGATCACAGATTACTATACATTTTGCTTGCTTACATCTTCTTCTTCTTCTTCTTTTAGCCCTCCATCGTCCATCTTTGGACATAGGCCTCTTCCAATTCGTGCCAATGCCGTCGGTTCTGAGCCCTTCTCATCCATCCAAAGCCAGCCACCCTTTTCAGGTCGTCGGCCCATCTCATTTGAGGTCTTCCCCTATTTCTCTTTCCATTATACGGCCTCCACCTCTGTATTACAACATTCCATCTCTCATCGCTCTGCCTTGCATTATGGCCTGCAAAGTTCCACTTCAATCTTGCTACTCGATCAACCACCTCCTTCACTTTTGTTCTCTGTCTAATCCCAATGTTGGCCCTCCTATCTCTCAAACTGACACCCAACATAGATCTCTCCATTGCTCTCTGCGTCCTAGCGAGTCTGTTCATGTTTGCCCTGGTCAGCGTCCACGTCTGGCAGCCATAGGTCAAAACCGGCAGCACGCACTGATCGTAGACGCGAGTCTTCAAGTATTGTGGTAATTTACTGCTCTTGAGGATGTGTCTCAGTTTTCCGAAGCTTGCCCACACAAGTCTTGTTCTTCTCTTGATTTCGGCAGTTTGATTTTCCCTGTTTAGTTTTATTACCTGACCCAAGTATACATATTCCTCCACACCCTCAATAAGTTGGCCTCCCATACTGATATTTCTTGGATCGTCAGCATTCGTCATCGTTTTCGTCTTTGCAAGATTTACGTTTAATCCTATTTTCTTAGAGGCTTCCACTAGTTGTGAAATATTGTCTGTAGGTCTTCAAACTTGTCGATGATCAGGATGATGTCATCGGCAAATCGTAGATGATTCAATCGTTTTCCGTTGATTTCTATGCCTTTTCGTTCCCAGGGCAAAGTTTTAAAGATGTCCTCCAATGCCAACGTAAACAGCTTTGGCGATATTATGTCTCCCTGTCTTACACCTCGATGGACTAGTATAGGTTTCGTAGTTTCCTCTAATTTAATTATCATACATGCTTCTTTGTAGATGTTATGTATTAGGTCCCTGTAACGGGAGTCAATTCTACTGTTATTCAAGGCACATTCTACCGCCCACAGTTCCACTGTGTCGAAGGCCTTTTCATAATCGACCAGGGCCAGGTACAGTGGCATGTGGTATTCATTAGTTTTTTCTATAAGGGTTTTCATAGTTAACAGGTGGTCGGAAGTGCTGTAACCCTTTCGAAAGCCGGCTTGCTCAACTGGTTGGTAGGCATCCATTTTATCACTCAAGCGGTTTGTGATTATTTTCATAAACTGCTTATAAATTTGAGACAGCAGAGAGATCGGTCTGTAATTTGCTAATTCGCGCTTGTCTCCTTTCTTATGCAATAGAATGGTCACTGCTTCATTCCAGCTGCTAGGAACCTTTCCATAATGCAAGCAATCGTTTAAACAGCTGTTTAATATCTTCCATTAGTTCTTGCCTACCTTCCTTCAGCAATTCTACTATCACTTCATCCTGGCCCGGTGCCCTGTTATTCTTCATTTCCCCTAGGGTCTTTAATATTTCATATTTCTCGATGTCAGGTAATTCTTCAGAGTTCACACTCATGATCCTTTTTGTCAATTGCTGTTTTGTCTCCTCTTCTGGGACCATCTTAGAACTGTACAGATCTTTGTAGTACTTTTCCGTTATTGTGGCTATTTGTTGTTTACCTCCGTGTTCTCTGCGATCAGGACTTTTTAAAGCGATTATTTGAGTTCTAACCAGTGTTGGTCGCAGGCTCTTCATTCCTCTATTATTCTGTATTATTTTTTCTATCTTTTGTTCATTATGTTCTTTGATATCTTCTTTGATCATCCTTCTTATTGTCTTGTTTATCTCTGTGTATTCTACTGTGTTTCGTTTGTCCCGTTCTAATAGTTTTCGTCGATGTTTCAGCATGTCCTTTGTATTAATGCTGATTTTTTCTTCTTTTTTTTTCTCTCTTTCGAGCCACTTTCAACCCCGCCTTCAAAACAGCCTTCGTTATTTTCTCATTTTTGTCATTTATGCTCTCACCGGTAGTTTCATCGTGTCTGTTCAGCTCTTGCTCCAATGCCTCTCTGTACCTGTCACCCTTCTCCCTGAGTGCTCGCGTGTCTATAGGTGCTATTCTCTTGATAAGTTTTAATCTTTCCAATTCCTTATTTATAAGTATTTTTGCTCTAACCAAGCGATGGTCACTTCCCGTACCAAATGACCTCATCACTGTGACGTCCTCAAAAACCCCTCTGTTTGTTGCCATGATGTAGTCTATTGCATTTCTTCTTATTCCATCCGGGCTTATCCACGTCCACTTTCTTTGTGGCTTTTTTTTAAAGAAGGTGTTCATAGCGTACATGTTCTGTTGTTCCATGTATTCCATTAATCTGTCGCCTCTTGAATTTTGGGTGCCGTAACCGTAGTTTCCGATCTTGTCCTCACCTTCTTCACTTTTAGTGCCCAGTTTAGCATTAAAATCTTCCATTAAAATTGTTAGATTCTTAGGGTGATCCTCAATTGCGGTTGTTATATGGTCGTAGAATAAATCGATCTTTTCTTCGTCGCTAATTGATGTAGGTGCGTATACTCAAGGCACAGGTCTTATTCAATTTTAATGTTAGAAAAGCAACTCGGTCCGAAATTCCTTTATACATTTCGATGTGGGGTACTATTCTTTTGTTTATCAGGAATCCTACACCGTTGTGTGTGGTCGTCACTACCACTATAGTACAAAACACTTCCTGTTTGCAATGTATACTGATTTTCACCCCTTCTTCTCACCTCCGATATCCCCAGTACATCCCATTTTATTTCCCTTACTTGCTTACATCTACTTTCCACAAAAAAAAATTTAATAGGAAATAAAACACCGTATTGAAATCATTTATTTCAATCGAAAAAGCATGTGGAGCAGTCAATTAATCCGTCAAATGAGTTTTTATGTAGCACTTTGAGATATGCTATCGGAAATGGTAGGTTTAGTTTAGTTAGTAGTAGTAGTAGTTTGCTATTGCATGAAAAACACGTTTTCATGCCAAGACATGTTTGCTGCCAATTTAATACCCAACAAACTGAATGACGATGCTAGATTAGACGAATAAAATATCCAGACAACATTATATCGGGCTCTGCAACCCTACCTTTAAAAAAAAATTGAAAGTGTTTCCCCCCAGACAAACACATAGCTCTAAAATAAACATTGAATCTGACTTTCTCACGCGAAATAATAACTGGGTGTACTGAATCCGAAAATTACTTTCATTTTGTCATAGAACGTCACGTTTTCTGACAATGTAGGTATCTATGTTAAACAAGTCATCATCTTAAAATAAAAGATAAAAGACTAAAAAATTTTTTTTTTAATTTATAACTGCGTAACAAAACTTTTTTTTTATCTAAAATACATTTATTAGTAAGCACTAAACACATTTCTTTTTCCCAGTGAGACGCCTTTTGGTACATTTTCGCTTGTAGGAAGCATCAGGAAGGTCTCTCTGAAGCGTCCAACAGTAGTCTGCCATCATTGAGAGGCTCCATCTTCCCTGGTATCTTTTTTCCATCTCCTTAATATCTTGGTGAAATCGTTCACCTTGCTCTTCACTCAGATCTCCTAAATTTTCTGGAAAGTAGTCGAGGTGGGAATGAAGAAAATGTACTTTTAAACTCATTAGGCAACCTAAAGCTTGAAATGCTTTTAACATTTTTTTGACGATTTGTTTGTAGTTAGGGTCTTTGTTATTGCCTAAAAATTTCTCTATCACCTCTTTAAAGGCAATCCACCCTTCTCTTTGAGGATCCGTCATGGTTGTGATGAATTGTGGATCAGCCATAAGCCGTCTAATATCTGGTTCAACGAAAACACCTTCCTTCAACTTTGCCTCCCAGAGGCCTGGAAACTTTGATATTAAGTATTTGAAGCAATTTCCATCTCTTGGAAGTGACTTTACAAATTGCTTCATCAATCCCAGCTTTATGTGAAGCGGTGGTAGAAGAACTTTATGAGGAGGCACCAAAGTTTCATGCAGGACGTTCTTTTCGTCAACTTTAAGCTCCCTCGGAGGCCAACACTTTTTGGTCCAGTGATTTGCTCGGTCTCTACTATCCCATAGACACAAAAAGCAAGGGAATTTGGTAAACCCAGAGTGTTGTCCGAGCAACATGCCCATAATTTTTAAATCACCGCACACTTGCCAACCGTGGTCTTTATATTTTAATTTGCAAAGAACCAATTCCAAGTTCTTGTAGGTTTCCTTGAGGTGAACGGAATGACCGCCAGGAATGGAAGCATAGAAACCGCCATTGTGAAGCAGAACTGCTTTAAGGCTTCTTTTTGAAGAATCTATGAAAATACGCCACTGTGCTGGGTCGTATGAGATCTTAAATGTATCCATCAAACCTTCAATATTGGTACAATAAACCAACTCGTCCTCTTGGGCAAAGTAGGAAGTGAACTGCTTTTCACGATATCTAAACCAGGAGGAAGACACTCCCGGCAAAAGTAAGTTCCTGCTTTTGAGCCTTGATCCAAGCAACTCAGCAGCGTTTTTGGGAAGATTCAAGTCTCTTACCAAATCATTTAGCTCGCCCTGGGAAAACAATTTCGGACTGCTGTCATCTTCAAATTGAAAACTTGACTTGTCATCGGGTTCAGGTACAGCACCATCTCGTCAGAACTTGGAATCTCTTCCAAGGTAGCAGGGGCCTTGGGCACTGGTATTTCGGTCCCATGAGGGATGGGACGAATAGCTGATTGCAGATTGGGGTATGAAATGGACTGCTTCCATTTTGAATTATACCCTTTCATATTACACGAACAAAAGTAACAATCATCACTATGGTTCTTTTGCTCGCGCCATACCATAGGAATCGCATATCGGAAAGCTTTTTTCTTGCCCTTAAACCAATTTCGAAGGTCTTCAACACATCGTTTGCAGACTTTATGAGGTGCCCAAACTTTATCCTGATCTCCAAGTTTTAAGCCAAAATACGTGAAGTATACTTTTTTTACAAAGTCCGTAATATTAAGTTGTTGCTTTAATACGACGAATTCACACAGAAACTGTCGGACGAATTCACACACTTCCGCACAGATGACATTGCACCATATTGAATCAAGATCTATAAAACAATGACGAGTTAACACGTAATTGTACCGCGCCACTTTCTACACTATCGGAGCGCGCACGTTCTGGTTACAACGTTTATGTTTATTAATTTAGCTCACACAGGGCGTTCTTTATTTAGAAAGTAATGATAGTTATGGCCTGTATACATTTAAAAACAGTAATCAAAAGAAAATTGTACCTATTTATTTATGACTTCAAGTTAGCCCAAAAAAACCCTTTTTTATAATAAAATTTTGCGTTTTGCAAAATAACCTAACGTTCTGGAATTTTTTGAGTATTTTTTTAGTTTTCAGAACACCTAAATACATAGAAATCAGTTGAAAACATCCAGACAGCATTTTTGTTGCAGACCTGTGTATTTTAATAGTTTTTATAGTACTATGGAAACTATACAATATTTCATGAACCCCTTCGAAAGTTAAAATTAAAAATAATGAAAAAACAAACCAATTTTTGGATTCCTCAAAAAAAAACCACCCCTCTAATTTCCTTCCCCAACGCTTCAATCGTCTATGTGTTTTATTATAAATATTGACGAATATAATTTGTTTATTATCTCAACAAGGAACCAGGAAAAATTACCATGTTACTCTAAAAACCTTTCAAAATTTATTGGGGCTCATCCATTTTATCTTCTTCCCCCTAAGTGACATCGCTCAAAAACGGCAGGTCTCGTTCCACCGTTAGGTATTATGTACGTACCAAGTTTGAAATTAGGTTGTGGAGAGTTATTGTGCCAATAGATTGACAGACCAACGGAAATGAGTGACTATATTTGCGTGATCTAGCTAAAAAAAGCAAATATCTTGATTTTTTTACGAATATTATAAGGGTTGTCGGAAAAGTATTGAGCTGAATTTTTGATATGTTATAGTTCTCAGCTTTCTGAATAAAAGTGTTCACGGGCACAACTTTCAAAAATGGGCAGATTTCGAGTTATTTTCAATTTAAGCACTAACAAAATCCATCTTTTTTAAACCATTTTGATAATCATTAAATTAAAGACACAAGAAAAAAAATCGAATTTTATTTCAACACCGCAAAAACACACCGATATCAAAGTCTACTTTTTTAAAATATTTAATTTTTTTTTGAGCTTCATTCTAGCTGGATATTATCTGTTTTTCAAGGAAGGGTTAAAATGATGACGTAATAAGTTAATTTAGGTCTCAAGTTCGGTATAAGCGCCCCAAAACACATATAGATATGATGGTTAGTGAATAAGTGCCAGACTTTTTTTTCTGTCTTTAATTTAGTAACTATCAAAATTATTGAAATAGTTAAAAAAAAACGGCCAAGTGCTAGTCGGACTTGCGCAATTAGTGTTCCGTACGGTGATTGCTGGCAAATTTTATTACCCTAAGAGAGTTTTCAACAAAGTTTGTTTTCGATTTTTGTTGAAAAGTTATGACCTCGATTTTTTTTTATATACCAGATAAATTATTAAATACTCTAGTGATAATTTTCGTTCAATCGACACCTTGTAAAGAATACTGCAGAATTTTTTCAAAATTTTTTGGTCAGTACTTTTCGAGATAAGGGGAAAGCGATTTATGGCAATTTTTTTTAAATAATACGAAGAAAAGTATTACAACATTCATATTTTTAAACTCGTGTTTTTACAAGCTTTCATTCGACACCCCACTCGATGACCTGGTAATTTTTTTTTCACTTCCGATTTCACCCCCCAGAACTAACCACTTAAGTTAAAATTTAATTTTCAAAATTACATGGCTCTGATGGGGCCATCAATACCTATATTTGTACCGGGTGTGACAAACGGACAGACGGACATACACCGAACTGATCTTATAAGTGTTCCGTACGGATTTTATTAGTACTTAAATTTCGAATCAAAAGGGGAGTACGGCAGGAAGATACGCTTGCTCCTAAGCTTTTCGTAACATTCCTAGAAAGTACTCTTAAATCAATAAACTGGGAAGGAATGGAACTTAACGTTAACGGTGAAAAGTTAAATCATCTCTGTTTCGCCGACGACATTGTCTTAATAACAGACAAAATACAAGAAGCACAAACTATTCTACACATGCTCCAGACCCAGCTTATGATAAATCTTGTATTAGGCGATACTGTAAAACAGAATAACGTAGAAATCGAGCAAGTGCACCAATATAAATACGTGGTGAAATCAGCATAGGACGAGATAACCAAACACATGAAATTCAGCGGAGAATAGGTCTCTTCTGGGCTGCAAATGGCGAACTGGCCTATGTATTCAAATCTAATCTTCCTATGTGTTTAAAAAGAAAAGTATCTGACAGATTCATACTCTCCGTTCTTACGTAGGGAACCGATACTTTCACAATGACTAAGAAAAACATCAATAAAATATGTGTCATGCAACGAAAAATGGAGAAGTCAATGTTAGGCGTTACTCTTAGAGATCACATCCCATATCACATTTTTAAGAAGAGAACAGGGGTACAAGACGCAGTTAAATTCATTCTACACCTGAAATGGAATGGGCTGGGCTTGTTGCTAGGTTTAAGGATGGACGATGGACAAAGAGAATTATAGAGTGGCGACCAAGATCCGAGGCCTATCAGAGTAGAGGTAGACCACCAAGTCGGTGGGCTGATGATTTGAAGAGAGTGACTGGAAAATTGGGTATAAGCGACCCAGAACAGAATAAGCTTACCTAAATTGAAAATAACTCGAAATCTGCCCATTTTTGAAGGTTGTGCCCATGAATACTTTTCTTCAGAAAGCTGAGAACTACAACATATCAAAAATTCAGCTAATTTGACTGACACCATTTTTCCATAAGAAAAGTACGAGATTTTTTCTATAAAAGTTCGCCATATTTTAATTTCGATAAAGGCACAAGTACTGCGTGCGGCTGTGAAGAAATATGTGCTGTTTGTGATCAAAACTAACAGCCAAAAGATGGTTCAGTCGCTCCCGTTCTGGAAATTTCTGTGTCAGAGATGCTCTTCGGAGTAGTCGACCAATAACAGAAAAACTTGATAGAATTTTGGAAAAAGTTGGGGAAAACCGGCATATAAGAAGCTATGACATTGTCAAGGAACTAAACATCTATCACCGTTTGGAAAAAGCTGGCTACAAAAAGAAGCTCGACGTGCCACATGGTGATGATAAGCTAAAAAAATTGCTCGGTCAAATTTCCATCTGCAAAATCTCCACAAAAATGTAACGAAGGCGAGCCATCTCTGAAGCGGTTGATCACGGATGATAAAAAGTGTATCATGTATGGCAATAATATGTGAAAAAGATTGGGAACGAAAAAATATGAAACTCCACAAAAGATGGCAAAGCCCAGAATAACGTCGAAAAAAATGATGCAGTTCGGAGGAATTGGAAGGAAATCCTACATCATGAGCTACTGCAGCATGACCAAACGATAGTTTCTGGACTCTTCAGTCAACAGAAAGGGTGTTGTCTTCCACCATATCGAAGCCAGACCACACATATCTTTGATGAGCAATTGAAAGGGCTTGACCCGGAAGTTTTAAAGCATCTACCGAATAACACTGACCTTGCACCGTCAGATTACCATTCGTCTCGGTCTCGGCAGAACTCTCTAAATGATGATAAGTTAATTTGAAAAGAGACCTGTCAAAAGAACTTTTCACAATTTTTTTGCCCAGAAACCACAGAAGTTCTATAGTAACGGAATTACGATATTACCAGAAGAATGGCCGAAGGTCATTGAATAAAATGGCACACATTTGGTTTAATAAACTTCTTTCAAAATATAAAAAACAATTGCCTCAATTTTCACTTCAAAAGGCTTAACACTTTTTCCTATACTTTCCTTGAGCAAGGGAAGTAAGTAGCGCCTAGGTTCTTGTAGCTTTCAAGTACTTGGTTACTACCACCCCAAGATAGAATTTCTTCTAGGTCTTTGTTAAGTTGAACAACTCCCGATTCTCTGTTGATATTTACAGAGGTATTTACAATAAGAAATCTATGATTCAACGAGAGAGGTCAAAGAAAGAAAAATATTGGCCCTTAAATGCCCCACATCTTTTTCTTCTTCTTAAAGTGTGTATTCGGTTCGCATATTGACATTCATTTTGGCTATGCAGCTCTGAAAAGACCAGTAGTATTTGTTGAGAACCAATTTCGCAGACTGTTTAGCTAGGAGATACGTCTGCGTCTGGTCCCCATTTTCCAAAAACCTATTTGCTGTAGTAATCAATATCTGTGAGAATTTCTCATTATATGTCTTAAATACCCCAATTTTCCTACTTTATCAATTTCCATAATTTCCAGTTTCTTGTTCAAGCGAAATAAGACATCCTCGTTGGTAATATGACCAGTATAAGAAATTTTCAAAATTCTAGTATATATAACCATAATTAAAATGCTTCAAGTTTCTTAGAAGTGGCTTCAGTCAGCGTCCAAGATTCCACACCGTAAAGAAGAACACTGAAGACGTAACACCTCAGGAGTCTTATCCTTTTGCTTAATTTTATTATAATTGAAAAGTGATATCATTTTGAGGAATACTGCTCTAGCTTTTTCGATACGGCAACGAATTTTCTGCGAGTGATCCCACTGTTCCTTTATCATGGTACCTAGATATGAATATTGTGGAGTTCTTTGTATTTGTTGATTGTTAACCATTAAGGTAGTATGCCCCACATAAATATTATTAATTAAAATTCTTACTTAAGCTGTGATTTATTATCTGTGCATAATTTAAATAAGCAATTATATTATTTGTTCATTATCTGTTGCCGAATACTGATTTTGGACACAGAAAATGCGATCCGGAAAACATTCCATTAGTTTTCACAAATGAAAAAAATAATTGTTACTGTATAAATGCTTCCACCTCTGTTTCTAAAACGACAATGGAAAATAGTATTTCAGTATTAAAAAACAAGAAATTGTAAAACGCTATAGATTGTGTGAAATCCCAAATGTGAAAATTGTTTAACCGTTCGCCAGTTTAATTTTCGATAAGCAACAAAAGAACAATGCGTTTACCTACTTTTGACAATAGCACCCATGAGATCTATAATGTACCTTAAACTGCAAAATACACAAAAATCTTCACACCTGAAAGTAAAATTTATAAGTCAATAAACTTTTTATTAAGAACTTTTCAGCAAGTGCGGAGTTAGTATGCAGTCTAAAAAAGGAAAATATTTGTTCAAGTTGTTCAGATCAAATCGCTTTAAGCATTTACCTGAACGATTTTTCCCAAGTTTATTATTGACTTTTTATACTTCACCATCTAATTTTATGTAGGAGTTATTATGGGTGTTTGAAGTGAACTTTTAATAGGATATAAAAGTTAAGCGTGAGGAATAAAAATTTTGAGTGTAAACGTTTATAAAGTTTTGGAAAATGTTTTTTTTATTTTATTTTTAAAAGAGAGAAAGTGGAAATAAAAATAACACCCTGACTTTATAATTACTTTTGTGGGTGACATTCAGTATCGTATTGATTTTTTATCTCAAGAACTATGAAAAATAAAAAAAATACAGTTAATCGGTATAAAATAAATTTTGTATTATAGTTTTATCTATTCAGGGTGTGTATAAAACTATTGTCTATAAACCTTCATTGGAACGTTTACTGGTCAAACCGTTTCTGTCTTCTGTGAATATATATATATATATATATATATATATATATATATATATATATATATATATATATATATATATATATATATATATATATATATATATATATATATATATATATATATATATATATATATATATATATATATATATATATATATATATATATATATATATATATATATATATATATATATATATATATATATATATATATATATATATATTCAACTCATTGAGTCAAGTAGAAGCACACTCAATACTTTTTTTTTTAATTCGAAAATTTTTGAAAAATTAAAAAAAGGAGCAAAACTGTATTTTACCAAATGATTTAAAAAATTAACCCGCCCATGTAGGGCGGCTCTTTATAATGGAACAAATAAAATTTTAGAGGCAAAAAAAATAATTTCTTCCTAACTGGCGAGAACAACTGAGAGAGAAGAGTAGGGTAAATCGAACTTCAGCTTAAAAAGATCTTAAATTGAAATATATTAAGGTTTACAAATGTATTTAACGTTAAAGAAAGTGGATTTTCCGGAAAAAGTTTTAGGATTAAAAACCGAAAACAAATCGGCACAATCATAAACGGAGAAAGACGCCCAGTGTTGTGTCAGTGTAGCTGGACAGTTTGTGCCAACAATGCTTATATACCAAAGAATGAGACAAAATCCTGAATTGGGGAATAGACCTTCTGATAGTGTTGTCACCCTTCAGACACTGCCTATATTAACTTAAACTTATTTATAAAATGGATGGAACATTTATAAGCGTAGTAAAGCCAACCCCTAAAAGTAAAGTGTTACTTCTGCTTGATGGAAATACAGTGCATTCGAAGAATTTGGAAGCGTTAAACATAGCAAAGGCTAATGTTACAACTGCTTATTACTCACCGGCTTCAGCCATTCGCTGTCTCTTTTTTTAAACCTATGAGCAGTTATTATATTTATGTAACAAAAAAATGGTTGACTACAAGTCTACGTCGTCAATATCAAGTTTATTTACAGAAGCTTACCAAAGAGCTGCTATCATCGACACTATTGAAAACCGATTTAAAGCGGCTGGAGTTTGGCCTCTGGATATAAACGTCTTTCCCGAACATTTGTTTAGAGCAGCTGAAAATATAAACGCTCTTTCTCTCAAACAAACTCTAGTAATGAAAAAACATACATCTTACATGACGCTTTTATTATTATCTATAATAAAAATAAGCAATTTCTCAGCAGATGTTTCCGAATAGGCACATTTATATAGTGAATCGTCTGCCTCATTTAACGCTAAAGCCTTAAAAAAATTTGTAAAATTTTTATGCCTAATACTATGAAAAATACTGTAAGATAAACTGCGGAGATTACATCAAGTCCTTACAAAAATATGTTGGACGAATCAATAAACAAAATAAAGACGCCAATAACAAAAATAATACCCCACCCTTTACTAAACTGAACCAAAAAGCTACCGACTGGCAGTAGATGCTGCAAACTAACCCTTTGATGCTTGCAGTTACCATCCATAATAAATGAAGGATTTTTTGCTGACGTCTGACAAAAAATCCTTTGTAGTCTTTAGACTATAAAACCGAAGAAGGTCAACGATTTTAAAGCCTATCTCAATAATGTTTTTAATAGGCTATCCTTTTACAATGAACCAAATAAAATTTTGGTGAACTACTTGTGTTAAAATTATAACTTATTAGGATCAAATGTTAACACATAAAACTTGTGTAATTAATATTTTATTAGGAAGTAAATATTTTAAAAGTTTAAAATTTTTATATCTTTCCTTTATTAAATTTGTTTAGGAAAAATCTATTGAAATATATATATATATATATATATATATATATATATATATATATATATATATATATATATATATATATATATATATATATGTATGTATGTATGTATGTGACAATAGTAGCAATATATAACCTTACATTTTGGTGGAAGCTAGGTTTTTTTTAGTAATTTTAAAATTAATAGCCAAAATACATTCACAAAAAACACAAGTAATAATAGTGATTAGTATCACCAGTCAAAATTTAAAAGCAAACACTCAAAAGTTTTAGAAATCGACAAACTTTAGCGCCATCAGGTGTGAAACCGCCAAAACTTCTAATTCAAGGACAAAACGTATAGGTAAAATAGGATTAAACACCTTTGTTATTATAAGCGAATAGGATATTAATATGGATATTAAATAAAGAGCTGTAACTGTAAAAATAGAGAGAACTTAATATTAAATAATTGTTTATTCTTACAACTGGGCACAATAAGCAGAAAGACTACGTTGCATATATAGGATTGTTGTGGAAAAATATGTACGGTCTGCGTTTGTCTGTATAGATAGCTATTATCAGTAAAGTTTGAAATGTTTAAATCATTTATTTGAACACCAATTCATGTCCATTTTACGTTATAGTCTACTAATGTTTACATAGACAGAAAAAAGTAGTTCCTTTACCTTTTCAAAACTTCTAATAAAACACCACTTACTTAAGTATCCAGATATGCTTTATGCAAATTTTGAAAAATGCAACATGCCTCGTATAAATAATAAAATATTGATAGTGGTGTTACTTACAGTTATTGTGTTATTGTAAATGTTTTGTGCCGTATATACAATTTTTTTATAGGCTCGGTTATAGATCTAATAATTCAATATTTCTGGATAATTTTATAAATGTGTTCTGCTATTATGTGTGATTTTTTACCCATGTTCACCAACAAATAAATCAAATATCATAATCAATGATAAAATTATGCATAGTACTTGCATCTAAAATTAATGTCCAAGGCCCCTAAGTGAAATTTTACATTTTTCACTTGTTTGGGGTAAAAATAATGGCTGACTATAGTTAAGCTAATATCTCAGTATTTTGAGTTGAAAATTTTGAAACATTATATCAAAATTTATTGAAAGTACATAACCCTTTTATATCACGTATTGATAATATTTAAAATTCATTAAACAGGTAATACAGTGTTTAATTTCATTAAAAAGAACGTTCATAAAGAATGTTCATAGCTTGTTAATCTGAATACTTTCTAAAAGTTTATAGTATTTTATCCAATTTTTATTTACATATTTTAATTAATAAAAACTGTTTAAAAATATATTATATGTAAACTTTTTACCTTATTTTAATAAAAGTCTATATAAGGAATTCAAGGTACACGCTTAGGGCGGGTTCGTATTAATCGCAAACATGCGATCTAAGCCGAACACTTTTTAGTGTTCTGTACGAAACACTTATTTTTTTCTTCGAAACTAATTGTCATAGAAAGTCGAAATTTGGCACAAATATAGGAATTGATGGCCCCCAATTAGAGCCGTGTAGTTTTGAAGTTAAATTTTGACTTGCGAGGTCAGTTTTGGGGGATAATATCGAAAGTGAAAAAAAAAAATTACCACGTCAACGAGTGGGGTGTCAAATAAAAGCTTGTGAAAACACGAGTTCATATATATAATATAATACTACTTGGGCACACTTTTCTTTGTATTATTTTTAGAAAATGGCCAAAAATCGTTGTCCCCCCACCCTATCTCGAAAAGTACTGATCAAAAAATTCTGTAATATTCTTCATAGAGTGTAGATTTAGCGAAAATAATCACGAGTTCATTACGTTTGATAATTTATCTTGTATAAAAAAAAACCATGAAAACTATATTTCTTGCCGTATGGTTGACGTTTTTGTAATAAATTTTTAAGTACATTACTGTAACCGAGTGGCGAGTCGCTTTTTAACCAAGATATAATTTTATTTGTTCATAATTAAACAAATATTTAGGTAGTAAATATTTATATTACACTTTTATTTCTAGATTTTAGATTGAACTAGATTGATTTTTAGTTATTAGGTAGCTCACATCTTAGTTAATCAAACACTGACAGAGGAAATACAAACGCCAGCCGGAATCCGACAGGGGAACTGTTTAAGCCCGTAACTGTTCAACTTAATAATGGACGAGATATTAACCCATATCAGAGACATGAAGGAAGGACATTCACTTACAACGGGTAAAATCAACACTGTCCGTTATGCAGACGACGCTAGGATCGTGGCAGAGAACGAAGACGACTTACAGCGGCTTCTGCACTCATTCTACACAAAAGCTAAAGCCCTCAACATGGATACCTGATCCAACACAAAAACCAAAACCCTCGTTATGTCTAAAGCGCCAATAAGATGTAAACTTGCCCTGGAAAACAAAACAATAGAACAAGTCATGTCATTTAACTACCTAGGCATACAAATCACCTCATGCCAAAATAGAACAAATAAAGTGAAGGACCAAGTCAACAAAGCCAGCCGAATATCAGGCGCACTTCGGGACATCATCTGGAACAATGCCTTTATGAATAAAAAGGCACAAGTAAGGATATACAAAACATGTGTCAGACCCACACTAACATACGCTATGGAAACAAGAGCAGACAATAAAATAACAAAAAGCATTCTTCGACAACAGAGATGAAAATACTTAGAAACATTTCAGGATATTCGGATAATCGGAATATTAATTGTATAAATTGAGTAAAGGGGAGTTACCATGGGCCAGACAGGTATCTTTTTGTTCGTTTAAGATGATGTCTGAATTTTTTAACAATTCAGATGATGTCTGAATTTTTTAAAAATTCAGACATCATCTTAAACGAACAGAAAGTACCTCTCTGGCCCATGGTAACTCCCCTTTACTCAATTTATACAATTAATATTCAGAATGGATTTCCCAGCAATATTCATTAGCATATAGTATTAATTTTATTACCTATCTACCTTAGGGTATTTGTATAAATGTAACAACACTAATATTCAAACATCATTTTGTATCAGAAGAAGCTATAGTATAGCGAAACGCTTCATACAGTTTCAGTGAAACTAAATAAAGTGGAAATTTGACAAAATCAGTCTTTCATTACATTAGATACTTTAATATTACTTGTCCCACCTGTTTTCGAAGTTACAACATGCAGCTTAGGCAACAGCTTCCTATATTTGGGCTTTAGACAGTGGGAAATCAACCTGGATCATCAAGTAGAAACCTTGGACCTGGGACTGATAATTTGCAGCTTTCTTGAGACTACAAGGCAACTGGACAGCCTGCCGATTTGGGCTAGGTTAGAAGATGGGGTGAAAGATGTACCGGCTCACTGACACTCCCTGACTTAAAAGTTGAAAAATAGTTTCTGGTATAACATTTGTTTCTGGTTTAGAAAATGGCTTTAAGATGGTATTGTGTAAACATGATCCCAAGTTCACTTATGGTGAAAATGGTTTCAGGTACTCATGTGGTGAAAATAGTATCAAGTACACACGTGGTAAGAATGATTTCTGGTACACACATTGTGAAAAAGGACTGAAGTTAGGTATACTTGCCGACATTTAGCTTGTCCTTTTCTTGCGGTTTCTTAGCACAATATTACCCCACATACTACCCACTGGCTTCCATCTGGGTAACCGATTAAAATTTGACCTAAGATGTCTCAAGATGGGCAGAATTTTTATGAAAGACGGAAAAGGCCCTTTACTGAACAAGATATCTGGTTTTATACCCAACTTCTCTCCTCGTCGAAACAATAGTTCTAAAACACACTCGTCCACTTACGGTGTATGAAAATAAGATACAAGTATTGAACCTGAAACTCGATAGACAAGAACGGAAGATGCTCTTCCTACTAAAAATGAATACGTACTCAAGACAAGTAAAATAATTATAACAAAGACCTGCGCTTACTACAGTTTTAGTTACACTTGTAACCTTAATATCGAAATTGTAATAAAATTTTGACATGTACACGGGAACAAATGTTAACAATTATTATATGTATTAGAAAAAAAAAAACGGTTTAGTAACATAATTTTAGAATTTAGAAAAAATGAATGTTACAAGGTATTTATTATTTTGGTAGTGAAGGATATTTTCATTTCTAAAATAAAAAAATAAAATAATGTACAATATTAAAAATACAAAATTATAGTATCCTCGAGAAATTGATATTAGAAAAGTGATATTTTGGCTACTTTAAGCAGTTATGGTATGTAAATAATCAGAGTAAAATAAGTTGCACCTTCTAATTATAAGAAAGTGTTTTTTTAAGTAAACTCCCAGCTATGATAATGACGTCATACAAAAAAAGTGTTTGTTTACCAAATTCTGTTTTTAAGTCCTTTAAAGAAAATTTGTTCCAGCCGTTTATATATATCCCGGATATACAGCAATGACGGTCCATCTTATTTTCAAGTAAAATTTGGGTCTAAATGCTTTCTATGGGTTTAACATTCAACTCAAGAGGACTTCAAGTCAGGATGACCAGCTCGGGCAAGGATTGAGGACACTATCAGGGTTCTTGAGAATTTTCTGCTATCGATGAATAGAAATCTCAGTGCATGTTAAAGAAGCTGAATAATAGGAAATTATAGTTAGGATTGTTCGGAAAGATTTATGGATGAAAAAGTTTCTGCACGATGGAAGCTTAAACTCTTTACACCAGAGCAAAAACTGACGAGTCGATGCAATGGTTTCAAAAGGACTCTTCATATTTATGGAAGGTAAAAAACTCAATCATCTTTTGGAACGTTATTGAATAAAGTTCTCTGGAAATGCATAGAAATGTCGCTTATTGAATATATGAAAAAAAAGGTCTACAATTAATGGAGTGGTTTACTTAAGGACTACCCAAAAGCTAGAGCAGAACATCAGAAAAATGTTCAAATTTAGGCAGGATTAAATTTTGTTGTTGCGCGTCAGCTGCAGGCTTCGCAAGTCCCGCAAAGCTTAAGCCATTAACAAAAGCTGTGAATTCTCCAGCCCTGAATTAGCGCCTTGCAACGTCTTATGCAAAAATCTGAAGAAATTCCTCAAGAACTGAAGACGTTCCTCACATGTGAATGTGAAAAACTGTTTATCAAGTCGTTTTTTGAGGCTCAAAAAAGATTTTTTTAATGAAAAAAAAAAAAATAGAGAAATGCATTTTTTAACTCTGACGATTTTCTTTCAGATAGATACTTTTTAATTCTATATTGATCGCGTGCAAGTATTTTTTTTCTTTTGTAATAACCATAGACTTTGCTTGCTCGTCATTCCATTTCCTTATACGTACCGTCGATCCTCTTATAAAATTGGTAAACACATGAAACATTAAACTATGAGATAAAATATTTTGCTCTATAATTTCCGAGCTACAGCCTACCGTGTCCAACTATTGAATTCATATAACGAATTCCATTATGCGAGTTTAAATTGAAATCTGTTTGTTATGAAACATTTCCAACTCGACCATAGATTTTGCTTGCTCGTCATTCCATTTTCCTTATACGTACCAAACATTAAAATATGAGATAAAAAATATTTTGCTCTATAATTTCCCAGTTACAGCCCACCGTGTCCAACTGTTGAATTCATATAACGAATTCCATTATGCGGGTTTAAATCGAAATCTGTTTGTTATGAAACATTTCCCACTCGACCGCATGAATTTCCTTGACGTCTTAGCAATCTCGTCATGTGGTCCGTTTTGGTCTAGCTTTATAAGTTAGACATTATTGAGAACGTTTTCAAGACGTCACTACTAGGACAAATAATAACAAAATATAAATCAGAATGTTATTTTAATTTACGAAAATTTCTGTTAAACGGGGTCAAAAACTCGGTACACGTTTCATAAGAAACTTTAGAATAAAATTCAAGAAATAAGACTTTGAAATGGGTAGAAAAGTTGGTGTATTAGGCTAATTTAGTTAAACATTTTTGGAACATAGGCCACATAATGTCTAAAGGTGATATCAGATTATCTTCCTCTATAGATTTTTCCAAAGTTGAGGCATCTATTTATGGATAACTAAACGTTTTTCAGGCAACCACAAAGTTTAATAATTTAATTTTTATTTCGGTATTAGGAAACGTTTCAGAAAAGCCAATAATTGCTTTGTGAAACTTGTTCATTTTAAAAATTCTGCTAAGTATACACCTGAATGATTTTATTAACTTCATTATTGACTTTTTAGAGTTTATCGTAAAATTTTATGTAGGGATTATTTTGAACGTCTGAAATAAACTTTTAATGGGATATAAAAGTTAAGCGTCAGTTGTAAAATTTTAAAAGTGAGCATTAATAAACTTTTGAAGTAAGTAAAATTGTTTTTATTTTGTAATTAAAACTTTGTTAACATTATAGAAAAACCGATTCAGAGAATGTTGCTGCAAGGTTTCATATCAAAGCAGCACATCAGGAATGTTTGTAATTACAAAATTTGTACAGCGAGTATGCGTATAATTCAGCGTTTCTCAACCTGTGGAGCGCGACCCACTAGGGGGGCGTGATTACACTATTGGGGGGGCGCGAGCGTATCGCATTCATTAAAAACATTCAATATCATTTATGGAAAGGAAAGCAAAACAAAATACATTCTGACATAATAAAAAATAAACTACACATTTACACTGATATGATACACCAATAAATAAGATTGTATTAGTACTGCATAATGTATTCACCTAATAATTAACATATAAATACTAAATTAAAAACAAGTTTAATAATTATTGGTGACTCTTTTGGGCCTGTTTTGCAGAGCAAAGATTTTCAAAGGATGTTATAAATGGTAATAGTATACGAAATGCTCTTGTTTTCAGTGCAGAAAACTCATCATTCACCCATGCCCAAAATTCAAAGAATGATTTATTATTAAATTGTCTTTTGATTTCGCCACTTGCCGTGAAGTCTATGAAGATTTCTTCTTCGGAAGTTGAGAGCACTTCGGGAGTATTTTGAAATGGATCCCTAACCCACTCGTAACTTGCTACTAAGTTGTCGTCAATAAGAAAATACTCTTTCTTTGTCAACATGGCTAGATGATTTTCAATGGTTACTAAAACAACTTTCACATGTTGCTCTTCAGCCTTGTATATTTTAACACATTCACCCACATTTGCAAACATTTCTAGGTTTTTTTGCTTTAAATTTCTGCTCCACAATTCCAATTTTCTGCAAAAAGCATTAATTTTATCACTTGTATCGAATATATATATATATATATATATATATATATATATATATATATATATATATATATATATATATATTTGTTCCTTGGAGTTGAAGATTTAAGGTATTTAGTTTCTCGTAGCTCAATTTCATCACAAATAAACTATCTCGAAACTTCTCGGCTTCCGGTCGGCTTTCCTCTTCTAGAAAAATCATTTCTTAATTCATAAACACGTTGCAACGTGATAACCATCTTGCCTCGCAATAACTGTAGTGAGCACACAGAGCATTTCTTTGGAAGCCAGAGCTTCTCTGTAGATCATACAATGTGTCCACATACTCAGTGGAGATTTTTGTGTCACAAGTGCTTGTACACTTTGAAATCTTCCAGACATTGAATGAGCACCATCCATATTTACCTCGTTTATAAAATCATTTAAGATAGCACATAATGCGACTGATGTTGCTTTGAGTTATATTGATTTGGAGAAAAATACATACCATTACAAAATCGAACATAGGCAATGAAATGAGCATCTTTATTCTATCTGTTGCCTCATTAAGCTGAATTGATAAGAATTTGTCACTCAACTTCCCGAAAAGCTGATGCTGTACATCTTCAGCTACATCGCCAATGCGACGGGCAACAGTATCATTTGATATAGGTATGGATAGCAATTGTTTAATTAAATTATCTCCAAACATAGTTTCTACAATCTCAATTGCTGCTGGTAAAACAAGCTTTTCCCCAATGGTGTGAGGCTTTTTACATCTGGCTATTTTATATGAAACTTTGTAAGAGGCAAGTAAAGCTTTTTTATTCACAGACCAAGTTTTTTTAAAAAATGATTTCGCTTTACATATGATTTTAATTTTAATTCGAAGAATTCTCGGGATTTGCTAAGGTTTTGAGCAAATAACACACAGGGGCCTTTCTTCTTCATTTACTTCAGTACTGGTAAACCCTAAATTTAAGTATTCTTGAGAATATTTTCTTGATTTTATTTTCAGAACCACGCTGGTCTGTGCAGTTGTTGATGCTTCACTACCGTCTAATGCTCGCTTACGCCAACTTAAAAAGTTACCCATGATTCTGTAAAAATTTACTGCCGTAAATTTCAATTAACACGTAAATTACAAATACACATTGACCATAAATCCGACAGCAGTAGAAGGACCAACTCGACTGAGACGGGCTGTAATTGAACGAGGTGCAGCATTTATACACTTTTGGATAGACTTTCCGAATGTTCGAGACAACTCGGAACTTCTCGCCAAGCCGCTACCGATATGGTGGACGTGACAGAGAGCAATAGAGAGGCATCGATTCTAGTTTTATCAACGCGGCAGATATGATGCCAAATACGAATAAATTTACTTATTCTTGGTAGTTTCCATGGTTTGTAATTAAGGTCATAGTGTAGTTTCAGCATCAAAATACTGAAAATACATTATTATTGCATGCATTGTTATTGTATAAGAGGGGGGAGGTGTGATGAAAATTATGTTTGAAAATTGGGTCGCAAGAACGCTGGTATAATTCGTAAACTATATTTGTTAGCAGATTAGGTTTCGTGCGACCCCACAATTATCAAAGAAGACATTCGTTTCGAAGGATTACTATTTTTGTTTATCGATTATTCAACAAGGTAAGAATAAAATTTTAAGATAAAGTCAGTAACATAATAGATAATTTACAGCCTTTATTGCAGCCGTTAATTGGATCCAACGTACAAATATTTGCAGAAGGTTTTTTTTCCTTCAACCCGATTATAAAAGCTGGTATCTTGGGGAACGACAGTGAGGTGGTAGAAAAATAGTATGACAAATGTATGTTATTTCTAACTAACACGTAAGTTAAAAAGTTTTTGGTCTGACATATAGCTGTCGCCCTTTTCAAAAAATCCATACGACTTTTAGGAAGTACCAACCTTCAGACGATACGTGTTAAAATTTCATGACATTTGAACGATTAATTTACAAGTTATAGTGGTTTTAGTGACGCTACTTTTGATATTTTCAAAACAATGGAAAAAATTGAATTTTGTGGGTTTATTAAACATTGTTTTTTATGGGAAAAAAATACCGTTCAAGCAAAACAGTAGCTTTATAAGTATTACGGGGACTGTGCCCCTGGAAAATCACTCATCATTTACTAGTATGCTGAACCTAAATGCGGTCGTACGGACACAAAGAATGCTGAACGCTCTGCACGCCCAAATGAGGTGGTTACACCGGAAAATGTCAAAAAATACCCCCAAGATTGTTTTGGATGACCGTAAAGTGGAATTGCGTGAGATAGCTGCCACCCTAAAGATATCAAAAAAACGTCTTGGTCATATTTTGCATGAACATTTGGGCATGTGCAAGCTCTGTTCGAAATAAGTACCGCGTTTGCTTATAGTGAACCAAAAAACAACCTGTTGATGGTTCCGAGCGCTGTCTGGACTGGTTTAATCGCAATAAAAAGGATTTTTTATGCGATATGTGACACAGATGAAACATGAATCAGTGAGTGCACAGTAGCCGCTGAAAGCCGCCCGAAGTGACCAAAGACACAATAGTGGGCTGGGAAGGTTTTGGCCTCTGTATTTTGGGATAGCCATGAAATAATTTTCATCGACTATACTATCAATAGTCATCAAAAGTCCTCTTTCATCAAGACAATGCACCGTGTCACAAGTCAATAATTACGATGGCAAAATTGCATGAATTGAAGTTCGAATTGCCTTCTCATCCCCCGTATTCTCCAGATTTGTCCCCAGCGACTATTATCTATATGCTAGCAGGAAAAACATTTGGCTCCATTTATTTTTTTTATGGGTCTAGCACACGTGGTACAGGGAAGTCTCTAAAGCGCTCCAGGAGCGGCATGTGTGCGGAAAAAGCGATTCACGTTGTTCTTGAAACGCTGTAAATTGTCCTGGGCAAATTATTCCAAAGGGATGATGTTCTCCATATAAAACACTGTTTGAAAAGCGTTGGACGCGGAGTAACTGAACCCCATACTGATGTGAAGTATTAGCGTGACGCGTATTTCTAACTTGCATCGCTCTGGAAGGAATTAAGCGGGCTACATCCTTCAAACACTTTCCATGAAAATACTTCCAAATCAAGGCCGCCGTTCAGTTCCGGGTCTCCAATCAAACGAAGAGCTTTTCTCTGAGCAGAATCCAACAAATGCAGTGTGTGTTTGGGAGCGGAGCCCCAAACACGAGAGCAGTATTCCATAGTTGGTCAAATTTGAGCTTGTAAAGACTTAACAGTTGTTGTGGTGTGTAAAGCTTTCTGGTTCGAATTAATATTCCCAACTTTTGGGAAGCTCTCCTTGCTATGCCTGCAACATGTTCATGCCAGGACATATTTGCTCCCAAATTAACGCCCAACAAATTGAGTGACGATGCTAGGGGAATGGAGTGCCCCGACATGACTATGTCGGGTTTAGAAAAAAACTGCCGCCTGGGTTTTTGTAGGGTTAAATTCCACTTGATTACTGTCACCCCAAGATAGAATTTCTTCCAGGTTTTTGTTAAATTGAACGACCTCCTGCTCTCTGCGGATATTCGCCTGAGTAGCCGATGTCCGAGCGTTCAAAGCGAAAGAAGAGATAAGCGTACTGTCATCTGCAAAGCTGCAAAGCGGTATTTTTTAGCAGATCGTTAATGTATATGAAAAAGAGAGTAAGAGACAGTATGTAGCCTTGTGGCACACCGGCGTTGATAGTGAAGGTGTTAGAAGAAATCCGTCGACTGCCACTCGTAAAGAACGCTCTCTGAGGAAACATGAGAGCCACAAACAGAACTTTTCAGATATACCGTAAGAGCGTAGCGTAGCCAACCGTCCATCGTGCCAAACACGGTCGAATGCCTTGGATATGTCAAGAGCACCGCTTGAGATTCTCCAAAGGGTTCGACTGCGTTGTTCCAAACATGTGTTATATAAGTTAGAAGATCTCCTGTTGATCTATGTTTACGAAAGCCATATTGGTGATCGCTAATAATGTTGAATCCTTCAAGATATTTTAGAAGATGCTGATTGATAGCCTTTTCCATGACTTTCGATATTATTGAAAGCAGTGCGACTGGTCGGTAGTTATTTGGCAAGGTCTACGTGCCTTTTTAGGTATCGGCTGAACTGTGGCACATTTCCAGCAGGAAGAAAATATTCCCTTTCTGTAGGATAGGTTGAAAAGTCTACAGAAAACTGGTGTTAGTTCCCTCGCAGGGTTTTTGAGAACTATGGCAGGTATACCGTCAACGCCAGAAGCTTTTTTGGTGTCTAGCTTCATTAAAATACGTTTAATGACGCTGTCTAAAGACAATATCGGGTATCCTTGACTGCACTATGGGAATAGTAGGTGGTGTTTTTCCTTAGAAATCGACAGTAGAATGTGAAGCAAAGAGTTCAGCCAACAAATTCGCTGTCGTTGCAACAGAATTATCCGGCCGTGTGAGTGGTGGTATGGTGAATTTGATGAAATTTTGTCTAACTGCCTTAGCGACTGACCAAAAGCACCTGGAATTGTCGGGACAAGCGAGAAGTTTGTTTCTAATTCGTTGATTGTGTGCCTTCTTGGTTTGGTCGATAATTTATTTGCACCTGTTCCAGGCACGAAAAAAGGTGTTACGATTTACACGTCATTGTCGGTAGGCAAATGTTTAGAAGCAACCGATCTTTGCATTTTCGGTCAAACCAAGGCTTGCCGTTAGAAGAGTATTTTTTCGAAAAAGGGATGTAAGCTTCCATATCTGCCAAAATAACATCGGAAACCTCCCTGGTGCAGTCAGATAGGTCGTCAGATCGAAAAGAAACATCTAACCAAGGGAAAGTTCGAAAATATTCCATGAGATCCTCCCATTTAGCAGACCTATAGTGCCAAATCTTGCGCGGTTTAGGCGCCTCTCTGTCACTGATTGGTAGGATACTCGATGTCGAAAGCAGTTTAGGGTCGGAAGAACCTAACGGCGGACTTACGGTGACCGTGTAAATCTCCGTCTCGATCAAGGATCCATATTTGGTCTTCAACATTTGCTCTCCATCAGTATTATTTACTTATCCTACGAAAAATTACGTTCTATAAATTATTTTATTCCATTAAGAACCTTGTTGCTAAGTTACATTTTCGTTTGTGATAGTTATTTCTTAAAAACTTGCCTAACAAGGGGATTTCATCAAAATTAAAAGGTTAGAAACATTAATAGACAAAGCACTTTCAAAACATTCACACTTTTGTTACTAAAACAAATTAAAAATCATATTTGTAATATAAACATATAAATTAGTCAAGAACCACAACCAAAAAGAAAAAAACGAAAAAGAATATCTAAAACTGCTTCAAGAACGTCTTCAATTTTTAATATTACATATATATATATATATATATATATATATATATATATATATATATATATATATATATATATATATATATATATGTATATATATTTATGTATTTTTTTATATACATATATTAATTTATCTAGCAGGAGTTGATTATTGCCCTCTCCGGTTTATGAAATCAAAAAACCTATTTATATTTAATTATAGTTTTATTTTTTTTTTTAATTTGTTGCTATCTACCCAAAAGTATTCCAACACTAAAAAAAAATAGACATTTATTAAGTTATAGTTTTATTAAGTACTTTTTGAGCACCCAGCTAATATAAAAAAGAGCTTAAATGCTAAATATTTGTTGAAAATACCCTAAGCAAATCTCTCTAAGCGTACACCTGAAGGATTTCCTTAACTTTATTATTGACTTTCTCGTCAAATTTTCTGTAGAAGTTATTAGGGGCGTCCATAATGAACTTTTAATGGGATATAAAAGTTACGCGTCAGTAATAAAAATTTAAAGTGTAAGCATTTTAAAAGTTTTTGAGAATGATAAAGTTTAAAACTTTGACTAGAAAGAAAAAGGAAAAGAAATATAAAACTTGTGTAAGGATATAACAAAACAGTTCAAAATTTTTTGTTTCAGTCTTCGATTGATTCTAAACGTAGGGGTGTTAAATGACTAATATTTAAATAACTTTGCTTTAATGTATGTCCACAATAGTGCGAAGCCTTCACAAATATTCTGAATTATAACACTGAGTAGTTACTAATTCTTTACAAAACATTTTCGAAATTCGAAAACTGATATCGTTCCTACTACGAATTCTCTTTTTTATTAATCTTAGATTATCTAATGTTACAGTTGATCAGCTGCAAGGGCATGTTCGGCAATGCTAGACTTTTGTGGTCTACTGTATTTTCAGTGTGCTAAATGTTCTTTAAATCGTGTTTTAATTGACCTTTTAGTTTGCCCAACATACTTTTTGTCACAATCATTACAACTAATTTCATAAATTCCATTTTTCTCACAATTAGGAACCTTATCTTTGGGTTTTCCTAAGATATTCCTCAGATTGTCTGATGATTTATAGACTAAGGTGAGGCCTACCTTATTAAATACCTTACTGAGTCTCTTGCTATATTTCGGATTATATGGTATGGAGACATACTTGGTGTTATTTTCTTCGCGTGTAAAAAAGGTGGAATTCTGCATATTAAACCTAAACTTATGTCTATTTATTAGCTTATTTAGTAAGTCATCGTCATAACCATTAACTCTAGTTATATTTGTAATACGATTCCTTTCTTTATTAAAGTTTATTCTATACAGAGGGAAAGTGACCAAACCATGAACTAACAAATGTAATGACGCTAATTTATGTTGTTTGCAGTGAAATGAATCATTAGGAATATATCTATATGTTACTGTGTCCTTCCGATAGATATCAAATTCTAATCTATTATTATTTTTAATAATTAAAATATCTATAAAATATCATCCACATACCATACCCTTGGGAAATATTCGAATTCTTGACTGGCTTCGATTTCAAATCTTAGTCATGAATAAATTGGCTATGATAGGTGATAAGCAATTACCCATAGCTGTTCCTTCTTTCTGAACATAAAATTGATTGTTATATTGGAAATAATTTTGTTCCATACAAAGTTTAGATAATGTTAAGTATTCACGAATAATTTCGTCTCCAAAGACATTCATTCTAAGTAATTCTTCGAGATATTGTAAAGTTTGTGGAATTGGCACACTTGGGAATAAAGAACTAACATCAAAAGCAATTAAGACTTCACCTTCATTAAGAACTAGATTTTTTCTTTTATTAATGAATTCTAACGAATTCTTCACTGCGAAAGTATTTAATGGTAAATTCTCAAGTTCTTTTGATAACCATTTGGATACTAAATATGTGGGTGATCCGACCGATGAAACAATGGGTTGCATTGCTTTTCCAGGTTTGTGAATTTCCCAATATATTTTCGCTTACGAAGTTGAGAACAAAGGACAATTGCCTTTTCTAGATATTTTAATTATTAAAAATAATAATAGATTAGAATTTGATATCTATAGGAAGAACACAGTAACAGATAGATATATTCCTAATGATACATTTCATCGCAAACATAAATTAGCCTCATTACATTTTTTAGTTCATCGTTTGGTCACTTTCCCTCTGAATAGAGTAAACGTTAATAAAGAAAGGAATCGTATTAGAAATATAACTAGAGTTAATGGTTATGACGATGACTTAGTAAATAAGCTAATAAATAGACATAAGTTTAGGTTTAATATTCAGAATTCCACCTTTTTTACACGCGAAGAAAATAACACCAAGTATGTCTCCATACCACCAAATAATTCGAAATATAGCAAGGGACTCAATAAGATATTTAATAAGGTAGGCCTCACCTTAGTCTATAAGTCATCAGACAATCTGAGGAATATCTTAGGAAATCCCAAAGATAAGGTTCCTAATTGTGAGAAAAATGGAATTTATGAAATTAGTTGTAATGATTGTGACAAAAAGTATGATGGGCAAACTAAAAGGTCAATTAAGACACGATTTAAAGAACATTTAGCACACTTAAAATACAGTAGAACAGAAAAGTCTAGCATTGCCGAACAAGCCCTTGAAGCTGATCATACTGTAACATTAGATAATCTAAGATTAATAAAAAATGTATCTGATACATACGAAAGTATGAAAATCATAAAATGTAAAAGTAGTTTAAATAACGACAGAGGGCCTATTCCTTATAGTTCCCTCTACTGGTTACTTGACCGGAACTGATGGCCTTGGCTATGTCATTAGTTCCGCTTGAGTAATTCAAGGGTTAGGCTAAGTATAAATAGGGTAGATTTGTAGTTTAGCTTTAGTCAATCATCGCTTCTGATGAAGCTAATATGGTTAGCGAAACGTGCGTCGAGTGCAAAAATAAAATGTTTGGTGTAGTGGTGATATATACTGAGTAGTAACTTTGTTAGGATTAGACAGATCACTATTATTTATAAGGGATTTTAGGATCAATTTTACCTCTGTTATGGGAATTGACGTGAAAAGGCGTTTTACATCAAATAACATAAACTTACAGTTCATGGGTAAATTGTGTTTAGTTTTCTGACTAATTCCAACGAATTTTTTACTCAATAAGGTGAAACTTAGTTTATGATGTTAGATAGATCGGTAGTGAGTTGCTTACATGGTTTGTCTGGCGTTTATATACGATACAACTGGTCTCTGAGCTTAAGTTTAGTCGTATTGTAAACCTTTTCAAAAATGGTCGCGAGACCGAAACACGTGTCAGAGTGATCTGAATAAATTCAGTGAAACAGATATATGTATATTATTTCAAAAGTGTAAATATAACGTATGTTAATATTGATACCTTGACTATCCCGCTGTTCAAATACGTATACATGGATAATATTTAAATAATTTTACCAGAAATAATCCGGTCCATAGAAATGTGCAGCTTGGATAAATGAAGTGTGTAAGCCTGAATCGTAACAAAGCATCGTTGATTATAAGCGTAGCCGGTGTTTTAGTAGCAGTGCTACTATAAAAGGCGTTAAGACAAGTGGTATTAAAAACAGGATAGAGAAAAGTGCGAGCAACTTAGCAGGGGTTTTATTCTGAATTATTTTACCATTCTAGGCTAGAGATATAAAGGTAATCTCGGTTTATATCATTTTACTTACTTATTTGATTATTTATAGAAATACGTATTTAGAACACGATACAAAAAGAGAAAATACGAGTGAATATGAATACGTTTTTTACTCCGGTATCTCATGTTATTGTTGGGGACAGGGTATTATTAAAATGGTTCAGTATATTGAAATGGGTTGATTCTAAAGTCAATTGGTGACACACCCAATATTTTGAACCAATTGAAATATAGTTGAAAATTTCTGAAATCGAACGATTAAGTAACTTAAATAAAACCGGTCAAGTGCAAGTTGAACTTGCACAATTAGTGTTCCGTACGTTGATTGTTTTTAAAATAAAAAATTTTGTTAGGGTGGTATAAAATGATCAGTGACTTCACAAAACACACCCCAAATAAGTTTTCAACAAAGTTTGTTTCTAATCTTCACTGAAAACTGGTGACCTTGACATTTTGGTTTTTTTATATACCAGATAAATTATTAAAGGTAATGATAATTTTCGTTCAATCTATACCTCATGGAGAATATTCCAGGTTTTTTTCAAAACTTTTTGATGAGTACTTTTCGAGATAAGATAGGTGACAGCGATTTCTCACGATTTTTTAAAGTAATACGAAGAAACGTGTGCGCAAGTATTACATTATATATATATATATATATATATATATATTTTACTCGTGTTTTCACAAGCTTTCATTTGACATCACACTCGATGACCTAGTAAAACAATTTTTTTTTCGCTTCCGATTTCACCCCTCAAAACGAATCCCTTAAGTCAAAATTTATGTTACGGTGATATAAAATGATCAGTGACTTCACAAAACACACTCCAAATAAATTTTCAACAAAGTTTATTTCCAAACTTTACTGAAAATTGATGACCTTGAAATTTCTGTTTTTTTATATACCAGATAAATTATTACAGGTAATGCACTCGTGATAATTTTCGTTCAATCTACACCCCGTGGAGAATATTCCAGAATTTTTTCAAAATTTTTTGATAAGTACTTTTCGAGATAAGGCGGGTGGACAGCGGTTTTTCGCGATTTTTTAAAAATAATACAAAGAAAAGTGCGCGCAAGTATTACATTATATATGTATTTTTTACTCGTGTTTTCACAAGCTTTCATTTGACACCACACTCGATTACCTAGTAAAAAAATTTTTTTTCACTTCCGATTTCACCCCCCAAAACTAACCCCTTAAGTCAAAATTTAACTTTGAAAACTACATGGCTCTGATGAGGCCATCAATTCCTATATTATTACCAAATTTCAACATTCTATGACAAATAGTTTCGGAGAAAATCGGGTGTGACAGACGGACAGACAGACGGATAGACACCGAAGTGATCTTATAAGTGTTCCGTACGGAACACTAAAAAGGATTGCGTCGCCATTTAAATCGCTATTGAACATGCATAAGACAGAAACACCAGTTTTTAAGTCGATTGAAAGAGAGAAAGGGATGTGTTAAATTGCTCATCAGCTGTTAAAAACAATACGTGTTGTTTACGTCGTGAAATGTGCAAAATAAATATTCCCTGAAATATCGCAAATTGATAATATAAAAAGTGTTATAAATGTTTTATGTTGTAGTGCGCTTAATTAACAAAAAAGTAGTTGTGTGTATGTTATGCGTACTTCCATTTCTAATTTAGATTCTGCAAAGTTAAATTTTACTTAGGGGTTAGTTTTTTATTTTTTTTTTATATATAATACTTATATTTTAAAAAATCGCGAAAAATATATAGTACTTATATTTTATTCTATATACGGGGTGTATATATTATCACGAGTGCATTACCTGTAATAATTTATCTGGTATATAAAAAAACAGAAATTTCAAGGTCATCAATTTTCATAAAGTTTTATATATGAAGTATATAACATAAATTTTGATATTCGTTTTGAGGGGTGAAATACTAGGTCATATGATGTCAAATGAAAGCTTGTGCTAAAAACACGAGTAAAATATATATATATATATATATATATATATATATATATATATATATATATATATATATATATACTTATATTATTAAAAAAATCGTAGAAATCGCTGTCACCTATCTTATCTACTCATCAAAAGTTTTATGGAATATTCTCCATGAGGTATAGATTGAACGAAAATTATCATACCTTTAATATTTATCTGGTATATTATTGGGTGTGTCACCAATTGACTTTAGAATCAACCCATTTCAATATACTGAACCATTTTAATAATACCCTGTCCCCAACAATAACATGAGATACCGGAGTAAAAAACGTATTCATATTCACTCGTATTTCTCTTTTTGTATCGTGTTCTAAATACGTATTTCTATAAATAATCAAATAAGTAAGTAAAATGATATAAACCGAGATTACCTTTATATCTCTAGCCTAGAATGGTAAAATAATTCAGAATAAAACCCCTGCTAAGTTGCTCGCACTTTTCTCTATCCTGTTTTTAATACCACTTGTCTTAACGCCTTTTATAGTAGCACTGCTACTAAAACACCGGCTACGCTTATAATCAACGATGCTTTGTTACGATTCAGGCTTACACACTTCATTTATCCAAGCTGCACATTTCTATGGACCGGATTATTTCTGGTAAAATTATTTAAATATTATCCATGTATACGTATTTGAACAGCGGGATAGTCAAGGTATCAATATTAACATACGTTATATTTACACTTTTGAAATAATATACATATATCTGTTTCACTGAATTTATTCAGATCACTCTGACACGTGTTTCGGTCTCGCGACCATTTTTGAAAAGGTTTACAATACGACTAAACTTAAGCTCAGAGACCAGTTGTATCGTATATAAACGCCAGACAAACCATGTAAGCAACTCACTACCGATCTATCTAACATCATAAACTAAGTTTCACTTTATTGAGTAAAAAATTCGTTGGAATTAGTCAGAAAACTAAACACAATTTACCCATGAACTGTAAGTTTATGTTATTTGATGTAAAACGCCTTTTCACGTCAATTCCCATAACAGAGGTAAAATTGATCCTAAAATCCCTTATAAATAATAGTGATCTGTCTAATCCTAACACAGTTACTACTCAGTATATATCACCACTACACCAAACATTTTATTTTTGCACTCGACGCACGTTTCGCTAACCATATTAGCTTCATCAGAAGCGATGATTGACTAAAGCTAAACTACAAATCTACCCTATTTATACTTAGCCTAACCCTTGAATTACTCAAGCGGAACTAATGACATAGCCAAGGCCATCAGTTCCGGTCAAGTAACCAGTATACTGCTATACTTTATTTTATATATATATATATATATATATATATATATATATATATATATATATATATATATATATATACATATATATATATATATATATATATATATATATATATATATATATACATATATATATATATATATATATATATATATTATATATATATATATATATATATATATATACTTATGTATTTATATTTTCTTGGGTATAAGGTTCTTCTTAAAATTTTTGACCACTTAATTAACGTTTTTTTCGTCCTATTATTTACGACATTCTGAAATTTTTTTTTATTTACATCTAAAAACATAATGAAATTTTTATAATACAACATATATAATTATTTTACAAACGTCACACTATAAAATACATTTATTTAAGACCCTTAAAATTGAATACAAATATAATAAAATAATAACAGTGCATTGAATGTCTCGTTGTCGATGCACCAGTGAATTTTATTTTATGGTTCTTATCAATAATTGCATTCTTTACTTTGATAAATTTTTTTGTTTTTATTTTTTGTCTTTTATTATGTGTACCTGGTGTATCTATTTAAAATAGTGTATATACCAATTCCCATCATTAAGAGGATTTATATTCTTATTTTTTTTTCATACATTTAATTCTTAATTATTTTTGTGTAAATGTGACTGACTCCTCTTACGCATCAGTCCTACAATTCACTGCGTTTTTATCTTTTTTGATTTCAGTTATTTCTTTGATCTGCAGCTTGGCATAATTCCGGTCTTTCTTTAAGATCTTAGTGTCATTAAAATTAAAACTGTGCTTATAGTCAGCTTCGTGTTTGCTGAGCGCAGTGGACGCATTATTTGTATATTTGTGTTCAATCAGTCTGTTTTTTAATAGCTGACAAGTCATTCCGATATATTTTTTTGGACAGTCGTTGCACGGTATTGAATACACAACATTTGATTGATTTATATTGGGAACATGACTTTTTAAGTTGGTAAATACTTAATTTAATTTGTTGTGAGTATTATGGCACACAACATTGTTATACTTTTTTAAAACCCATTTCAGTTTTTTGGAAAGTTCTTTGGTATAAGGAAGAGGTAAGAATCTTCCGCGGTTTGGTTCGTTTTTGTTTTTGTTGTTTGTTAAATTGTTATAATCTTTTATATATTCTTTTCTTTATTGTCCGGTTGATGTCATTTTCTTTGAATTCATTTTATATTCAAATTGTTTTTACTTTTTTTTGTAATTTTAATACAAAATGAATTGAAAGAAAGTGACATCAACAAGATGCAAATAAATTATCGACGAAACCAAGGAGGCACACAATCAACGAATTAGAAACAAACTTCCCGCTTGTCCCGACAATTCCAGGTCCTTTTGGTCAGTCGCTAAGGCAGTCAGTCAAAATTTCACCAAATCCACCATACCACCACTCACACGGCCAGATAATTCTATTGCAACGACACCTGTTGAGAAAGCGAACTTGTTGGCTGAACTCTTTGCTTCACATTCTACTGTCGATTTCCAAGGAAAAACACCACCTACTATTCCCATGGTGCAGTCAAGGATGCACGATATTGCTTCAGATAGCGATATCATAAAACGAATTTTAATGAAGCTAGACACCAAAAAAGCTTCTGGCGCTGACGGAATAACTGCCATGGTTCTCAGAAACTGTGCGAGGGAACTAACACCAGTTTTTTGTAGATTTTTCAACCTATTCTACAGAAAGGGAATATTTCCTTCCTGCTGGAAATGTGCCACAGTTCAGCCGATACCTAAAAAAGGCAAGAAGACCTTGCCAAATAACTACCGACTAATCGCACTGCTTTCAATAATATCGAGAGTGATGGAAAAGGCAATCAACATCTTCTAAAATATCTTGAAGGATTCAACATTATTAGCGATCATCAATATGGCTTTCGTAAAAATAGATCAACAGATCTTCTGACTTATGTAACACACATTTGGAACAACGCAATTGAACACTTTGAAGAATCTCGAGCGGTTGCTCTTGACATTTCCAAGGCATTCGACCTTATTTGGCACGATAGGCTGTTGGCTAAGCTACGCTCTTATGGTATGTCTGAAAAGTTCTGTTTGTGGCTCTCATGTTCCTCAGAGAGCGTTCTTTACGAGTGGCAGTCGACGGATTTCTTTCTAACACCTTCACTATCAACGCCGGTGTACCTCAAGGCTCCATACTATCTCTTACTCTTTTTCTCGTTTACATTAACGATCTGCTGGAAAAGACCGAGAATCCAATCTACAGCTTTGCAGATGACAGTACGCTTATCTCGTCATTCACTTTGAACGCTCGGATATCGGCTACTCAGACGAATATCCGCAGACAGCAGGAAGTCATTCAACTTAACAAAAACCTAGAAGAAATTTTATTTGGGGTGGGTGGAATTTAACGCTACAAAAACCCAGGCGGCAGTTTTTTCTAAAAAAGTTAATGTTGCTGAACTCGACATAGTTATGTGGGGCACTCCATTCCTCTAACATCGTCACTCAATTTGTTGGGCGTTAATTTGGGAGCAAAATGTCCTATGAACATGTTGCAGGCATAGCAAGGAGAGCTTCCTAAAAGTTGGGAATATTATTTCGAACCAGAAAGCTTTACACTCCACAACAACTGTTAATTCTTTACAAAGCTTAAATTCGACCAACTATGGAATACTGCTCCCATGTTTGGGGCTTCGCTCTCAAACATAAACTGCATTTGTTGGATTCTATTCACGGAAGAGGTGTTCGTCTGATTGGAGACCCGGAATTGACCGGCGGCCTTGATTCGCTGGAACATCGAAGAACGGTTGGCGACTTGAGCCTATTCTACAAGTATTTTCATGGAAAGTGTTCGAAGGATGTGGCCCGCTTAATTCCTTCCAAAGCGGTGCATGTTAGAAGGACACGTCGCGCTAATACTTCACTTCCGTATGAGGTTCAGCTTGTTACTCTCGTACAACGCTTTTCAAGCCGTTTTTATATGGAGAACATCATCTCTTTGGAATCATTTACCCAGGATTGTTTCCCATCGAGTACAATTTACAGAAATTCAAGAACAACGTGAATCGCTTTTTCCGCACATGTGTCGCTCCTGTAGCGCTTTAGGGACTTCTTTCCTGCAGCACGTGTGCTATACTCATAAAACAAAAAAAAACGGACAATAAAGAAAAGAATATATAAACATTATAAAACATTTAACAAACACAAAAACGAACCAAACCGCCAAAGATTCTTATCTCTTCCTGATAACAAAGAACTTTCCGAAAAACTGAAATGGGTTTTAAAAAATCATAACATTGTTGTGTGCCATAAAACTCACAATAAATTAAATTCAGTATTTACCACCTTAAAAAGTCATGTTCCCAAAATGAACCAATCAGATGTTTTGTATTCAATACCGTGCAACGACTGTCCAAAAAAATATATCGGAATGACTTGTCAGCTATTAGAAAACAGACTGAATGGACACAAATATACAAAAAATGCGCTCACTGCGCTCAGCAAACACTAAGCTGAATGTAGGCAGAGTTTTAATTTTAATGACACTAATATCTTAAACAAAGACCGGAATTATGCCAAGCTGCAGATCAAAGAAATGATTGAAATCAAAAAAGGTAAGAACGCAATGAATGATAGGACTGACGTAAGAGGAGTCAGTCACATTTACACAAATTTAATTAAGAATTAAATGTAAGAAAAAAAAATAAAAATATACATCCTCTTACAGCGATTCAAGAAAAACGTGAATAGTTTTTTCCGCACACGTGCCGCTCCTATAGCGCTTTAGTCATTTCCCAGCAGCACGTGTGCTAAACCCATAAAAAAAAATAATAATAATGGTGGGAATTGGTATATACACTATTTCAAATAGATACACCAGGTGCATAATATAAAACAAAAAATAAAAACGAAAAAATTAATCAAAGTAAAGAATGCGATTATTGATAAAAACCATAAAATAAAATTCACTGGTACATTGACAACGAAACCGTATAGTACCGTTATTATTTTATTATATTTGTATTTAATTTTAAGGATCTTAAATAAATGTATTATATAGTGTGACGTTTCTAAAATAATTATATGTGTTGTATTATAAAAAATTCATTATATTTTTAGATGTAAATGTCTAAAATAATAGGGTGAAACGTTAATTAAGTGGTTAAAAATTAAAGAAGAATCTAATACCCAATATTCATATATAAGTTTATAATAATCAAAGGTTCAATAAAAAGAAAAGTTCTGTGGCTTTATGGACTGTGATTGTTTGTTTAACAGTTTTATACTACTCAGTTATTAGTTTACTTTGTATGCAGTGTTTTAAAAAAGTAATTGGACTATTTTCATTATGGGTAGAAAAGGCGATCTTTCACCATGTAAAAAAGCTGAAATGAAGGCCCTTGTGATTGCGAAAAACATTTACAAACCGAGAAATATCACGAAGATTGGAGGTTTCTGAAGCTAGTGTACGACGCATATAAAAAGAAAATTGAGTCAGGGAAGGAATTAAGCCCGAAAAGAAAGAAAAGATGCAGTAGAAAACCAATTTTCACTCCACGGTCAGAGAGATGTTTGAAGAAAATTTGTGTAGAAAACAGATTTGCTACCACAAAGGTAATAAAATCACAACTCCAGGATGCTAGCGTAAATGCTTCTGAGCGCACTGTTCGAAGAAAATTGAAAGAATTAGATTTTAAGGCCTGTCGCCCCGGCAGGAAGCCCAAGTTAACAGCTGCAATGAAAGCAAAGCGCCTGAAGTGGGCCAAACAATGGCAAGACAAAGATGTGGACTTTTGGAGATCGGTAAGATACAGCAATTTAATCAATAATTGATACATTATTATCATTTTCAGTTAAATAAAGCAAATAAACATGGAAGTTGATATATTTTTCCTATTTTTGACAGGTCTGCTTCAGTGACGAAAGCACATTCGAAATTTTGCAGAATAAAGCTCAGTATGTGCGTCGTCGTCATGGAGAAAAGTTTCATCCTGATTGTGTCGTCCCGACGGTTAAACATCCCACCAAAGTGATGATTTGGTCAGTCATCAGCGGCAAGGGCACTGGACATCTGTACGTCGTCGAAGGAATAATGAGGCAAGATCAGTACAAAGAAGTATTACAAAATCGGTTGATTCCGCAGCTCAGAGAATAGTTTCCAAATGGGGAACCATTCACTTTCATGCAAGATGGAGCTCCCTGCCACACTGCTCGGTCTGTTAAAGCTTTTTTGGCAGCAAAAAAAATATCCCTCTGTTGGATTGGCCGATATGAACCCTATTGAAAATGTGTGGGACCTGATGAAAAGAGAAGTGGCTAAAGATGTGATTACCAACAAAACCCAGCTCCTAGAAAAGATTATTCATGTGTGGAATCATCATCCTCAAATGCAGGAGACAGTACAATCTTGCATTGATAGCATGCAGCGCAGAATTAAAGCTTTGATAGCGGCTAAAGGTGGCTCAACTAAATATTGACTTTTACTAACATTAATTTCACTTTTCTTTAAAACTTAATAAACTTATGCTTTTCTAAATTAATGCTGTTTTATTTATGTCAAATAAATAGGTAATTGATTGGATAATATTAAAATAAAAAACAAATCAATTTAAAATAATAAAACGGTACAATATCACTCGGTAATTAATATTTTACATGAAATCTTGCAGTGCGTCTAATAATTTGGCCAGGGACTGTATATATATATATATATATATATATATATATATATATATATATATATATATATATATATATATATACATAAAACAACTTGAGTATAAAAAACTTTTACTCCAAGAACACTGAATGTATGTGTATATGCGTGTTAAGGTATTGGTAGAATGTATTTACCGAAGATATAGCATTATTTTTTAATAATTTCAATTTAAAAATTGTCATATTAGAAGTGCTATTTATTAGTTGGAGTGTTACAGATTTTCTTTTAGTCAATCTATTTTTATTTTTTCATTATTTTTTCTTTATTATTTCTTTCTCTTTTATTTTTCTTCTATTTTTGTTTTATTTTTTTCCTTCTATTTTGTTTTTAATTTTGGTTCTATATAGAGAAACTAATATTTTTTCGATATATTAAGTACAAGTATATAATTTAAATTAAATAACTTGGCGTTAAACTACACTTTAAGAAAAAGAATAGAGAAAATACCACGTCGCTTATTGAAAATTATGTTTGTTTTTGAAGAAATACGCCCCTTGGGGAAGGAATGTAAATATATATATATATATATATATATATATATATATATATATATATATATATATATATATATATACATATATATATATATATATATATATATATATATATATATATATATATATATATATATATGTATTGACGGGCCTATCGTTTAAACAGTAGACCATTACTAATTTCATTTCATAACAAGTTTGTTAATAAACTTGTCCTTTGAGAAATTGCGAACGTGTTAGAGATTCAGACTGCGTAATTTAATTACGAAGTTTTGTTTTATCTTCGCATTGCATTAATACGTCTCTGTTCCCTGAAAGACAAATTTCTCAAATTCGACTAATTATAAAGCGGGATATTAAATTGAAATTAATTGTTTGAGCGAAAATTGGATATTGTCTAGATTATTAATTGGTTTATATTTCATAATTAAAAGTTGGTTAAGGAAAAATTCAGTACAATTTTGAGTAGTATACAGGATGTCCGCTTGCTAGTTACGAAAACATTTGTTAGATTTTATTCAGAAGAACAGCAAACCTGATTCCTTAGTACATCCAAGAACTGTTGGCGGCTTGAGATAGGTTAGTCCGGTAAATTCCCTCTAGAGTGGTATAAGCTAGAAATACACGTCGCGCTAATACAGCACATTTATTTAAGGCTCAGTAAGATTCAGAATTTTTTTATATGAAAACCCTTTATTCCTGCGCAGGGCTCTATTTTCTACCTAGTACAATTGCTAGAAATTCACCTGCAGTAAGTGTACCGCAGATAAATTCCTTAAAGCTATTGTGTAATATTCCAATTTTGTATTTGCTTTAAAGACTGTCACTGTACAGCTCATTCTCGCACTCGGAGGCAGGTTGGGGAATTTTTAGAAGAGCCTACAGCTTACACTCCACTGATGCGGCATATGCAGCATACTCTGGACCCCGCCTCTATAATACTCTGCCTGACAATGTATCTGCCATCAATTCTTTTGCGATATTTCAAGGATGTGGCTGATTGGGGGCTAGTAGTTTCTATTATCTTTTAGCTCCTTCTCTGGTTGGCATATTGTTTTATTTTAGCCATCACACAGCTTTTTATTTACATAATTTACAGCTCCTTATTTACATAATTTAAAGCTCTTTATTTACTTTACGCCGGAGTTGGAATATTAGTAAAAAAGAAGTGGAAAAAGAAAATAACATCTTGGGAATCCATCAATGAAAGAATCATAAAACTAAATATAACAATGCTAGGAAAAGACATGGTAATATTAGGAGTATACGGCCCAACAGAAGATAGCACTATAAGAGAAAAAGATAACTTCATGGAAACACTAGAAATAGAAATACAAAAAGTAAAGAAAAACCAAGAATTAATAATAATGGGAGATCTGAATGGGGAAAACAGGAAGGAAAACAAAGGACAATACCGTAGGACCATTCGGAGAAGACATTACTAACGACAACGGAGAGAGACCAATAGAGCTGTGTGAACTAAACGGCCTCAAAATAACAAACGGATTCTACATCCACAAATACACTTGGATGCAAGAAACACGAAACTGAAAATCAATAATAGACTACATTATAATTAAAAACGATACCACTATCAAAATAAAAGACGTAAGAGTAAAGAGAGGGGCAGAATGTGGAACAGACCATAGACTATTAATAGCAAATATAAAAGTACCGTGGTACAAGACAATAAAGCAAAAAGGAACAATAGATAAAGAAAACAGAAATACTAATGAGATAACAGAAAAAGCAGACAAAGAAACAAAATACAAAATACACTTACTGCAAGACGAAACGATAAGAGACCTATACAGGATTAGATCAAAAATTAAATGAATTTAACTACGACAACCTCCAACAGATGTATGACCGCATAAAAGAATGCATCAAACAGGCGGCCTTAGAAGCATTAGGTAAACAAGACAACGAGAATAAGAAACATAAAATTATTATCTGTGAAAAAACCAAAGAATCTATAAAGGAGAAAAAAAGACTATACGAAAAATGGCTGAATACAAAATCAGAAGAAGATCTACAGAAATATAAAAAGAAGAATGCAGGAAAGAGGAGGATGATAAACAAAGAAAAGAACGAGAGATGGGAGAAATCATGCGAACATGTAGAACAGTATATAGGAGGAACTAGAAGCACAGAGTCGTGGAGAATAATTAAAGCATTAAGGACAATAAAGAGAAGATATATATAGAGTATATCCCAGAAAGCGAGTGGGAAGAATATTATAAGAAGCTGCTAACAGAAGACAGACAGGAATTCCAGGAAGAGAACCCTGAAGAAGAACAGAATAAGGAAAAAAAAGAGATAAAACTAAGCTGTGAAGAAGTAAAGAAGACAATAAAAACACTCAAAAATAATAAATCTGCAGGGCCTGGGGGTGTGGTAAATGAAATAATTAAGTACGGGTCTAATAAATATTATATCGAATGCTGAGAAACATGTTCCACAGAGCGATAAATGGAGAAAAAAAAACAGAGGAATGGTCAAAAGCCTATATAATATCTATATTTAAAAAGGAAGACCGCAGAAAATGCACAAACTATAGAGGCCTAAGCATAATATCGAGTACGTTTGTTTGTATAAAAGGAAAAATTGGAGAAGACCAAGCAGGCTTTACACCCGGAAAATCATGTATAGACCACATATACACTATAAAACAAACAATGGAAAAAAAACTGACATAGAATAGAGAAGTTCATTTAGCCTTCATAGACATAAGAAACGCCTATGACTCAGTACCAAGACAAAGATTATGGAACGCAATGAAACTAATATACGCAGTAAAAACTCTCTACGAAAACAACACAGTGAACATAAAAATAGGACATAAAATAGAGAAGAGACTCCAAACATCAAAAGGCCTATTACAAGGATGCTCTACATCCCTCACACTATTCAAAACATATCTCGAACAAACATTAAAAAAATGGAAGCAAAAATGTAGTGGAATGGGAGTCCCAATGCGAGAAGATTACTTATATACTCTAAGTTTCGCAGACGAACAAGTAATCATAGCGCAAGATGAGGAAGACCTCAGTTATATGGTAAGAAACCTGAAAGAAGAATACACTAAAGCAGGAGTATTAATAAACTTTGATAAAACGGAATATCTAACAACAAAGGAGGGAAACGTGGAGAATCTAGAAGTTGATGACGAAACAATAATCAAAGGAACCGATAGATTTAAATATTTAGGGACCATCATTTCAAGAAACGCAACATCAGAAGAAGAGATTAAAGCTAGATTAGGACAAACGCGGACATGCATAAGACAATTAAATTCTATCCTATGGGACAAGCACATTACAAAGAGAAATAAAACACGCATATCCAAATCAATAATACAAAGCATAAAGACATACGGGTCAGAAACATGGACGATCAACAAAAGAAATAAATTTAAAATTGACGCGGTAGAGAAGGAGTATTGGAGAAGACGTGGAGTGACACGTATGGAGAGAATAACAAATGAAGAAATAAGAAACAGAATGAACATCAAAGAGAACGCAATAAACACGGAGCGAAGATAATAGGTGGATAAAGAAAATAACGGAGTGGAGCCCTATAGGGAGAAAAAAAGAGGAAGACCCAGACGATCGTGAAGAGACGATGTGGACGAGGCTATGGAGGACAGGTATCTAACAGATGGAGACTGGGAAGATAGAAACGGATGGAATCAAAGGCTGAGAGAAGGAAGACAGCGTCAGCTGTAGAAAATCCTTGATATATATATATATATATATATATATATATATATATATATATATATATATATATACGAGTATATATATATATATATATATATATATATATATATATATATATATATGTATATATATATATACTTAATTTAAAGAAAAAACAAAATTCAACTGCAGAAAACTTCCCTATTCTTTTTTTTTATTCTTGGGCTAAGACTGATGCCCCCTCCACTCGAGTTATCTTATTGAAGGAGTCGAAACAAGTATTTGAAGTATTGAATATTGGTAGAAATTTGAATATTAAGGATTAAATTGTATTTTTTTTTCTTAGATTTTTAGATTATTAGGAATGCTTTTGTGATTTTTTTTTCGAATATTTTGTTGTTTTATTTTAGTATTACTTCTGCTTCGTATTATTTCTTTTCTTGGCCCAAATAAATTTTATTTGAATTTTATACATATTGCGACAAATAATTTGCCGTACAAAATCTTAAAGAATCATTTTAAAGCTACATCCAATCTCGATTTTCACTTTCAATTTTAAAGCAAGACATTTACAGGTAACCGGAATGAGAGGTTTTATTTAACCTTAAACAAATTTTATTGCAGACATTATAACGACGAGCTCATGATTTCGAGGCAATGCATCATTGAAAATGATGGCAGAAGCGTTAAACATTAATAGGAATATAACTCGAATGACTTTGAAAAATGATTTTGGTAAAGCAAAGATATACTAATTACGAGACATGGTGTGTCCGATATGGTATTATTCATCATGAATTTGTTCCATGGAGTAGAATTCATCTTGTTCTGTCTACTTATATAGTTTAAAGAAAATCTCTATCTATTTACAATAAATCATTTTAATTAAAAATTTTTCATTTAAAATACTTGAAAATTTCCATAGTATTTTCAAAGCTATCTTCTTTTATAAGTTATTCAAGTAGCAAAATACTCAAATTAAAGTAAATATTACATAAATGTTTAAATAATTTATGAAAATCAGTAATTTAGGTGAAAGCCATAAATACTGCTGAAATTATAAAGAGAAGGAGGGGTAGAAAAAGTTGACTAAATCGACCTTCAGTGTTACTTTCAGAAACAACTTTAAATACGGGCTTAGTTAAACTATTTAGTCTGACTTCTGATTGAAGTGACTATTTTGAAAATAGGTAAATTCTTGTGTCAACTGAATTACATCCCCTTTTTGTCCCGAAGTCGACGTTGTTTGAACCGAAATATATTTGTTGTTTATAAATGAACACTAACTAGAGCTTATATTGTGTGCTTATGTTTTATCATATACGAGTAAATATTCACACCAAGAATTTACGTTTCCATTTACTCTCATTCTACTAATTTAAATGGTAGTTTAACATTCTCGATAATAGATGGCGTCACATTCTTGGCCAATCAAAGTGCATGATTAAGCACACATCACCAGAAAAAAATCAGGTAAAATTAAATAAACTGACCAAAAGTGCATCGATCTACGATATGCGACTTATGAAACTAAATTCGAAGTTATAAAGTAATTAAAATTTACGATTTAAACAAGTTTCTAGACTACCAACTAAATAGTTTGACTTATAAAAAGATTGTATATTGGGGCTCTATTTTTCATAACATGAAAAAAAACGGCCAAGTACAAGTCGGACTTGTGCAATTAGTGATTGCTTTTAAAATAAAATAGAACTCTTACCTACGCTAGTTAAATAGGTTCTTTAAAAGTATATATCTTAAGATCCAATACGTACCTTATTTTCACTTTTTTATTTTAGTCAATAATGTATAATAGTTTATAACTTCTTAGCTAGCTTACAGAAAAATAAATGAATCAATCTAATAGTAAAAGTTTAAAACAAATTTAATCAAGTTTCTAGACTACCAACTAAATAGTTTGACTAAAGATTGTATATTGGGGCTCTATTTTTCATAACATGAAAAAAAACAGGCCAAGTACAAGTCGGACTTGTGCAATTAGTGTTCTGTACGGCGATTGCTTTTAAAATAAAATAGAACCCTTACCTACGCTAGTTAAATAGGTTCTTTAAAAGTATATATCTTAAGATCCCATGTGTACCATATTTTCACTTTTTATTTTAGTCAATAATGTATAATAGTTTATAACTTCTTAGCTAGCTAACAGAAAAATAAATGAATCTAGCTCAATCTAATAGTAAAAGTTTAAAACAAATATATACTACCTAAATATCTGTTTGATTATAAAAAATATTTGTTTTCCCTCGGTACTCGGTACCTATCCGTTAGTCATCATGGGAATTTATTTTATCTGTTATTGGCCAAAGGTAGTACTGAAAACCGTATGAGTATATTACTGCACCGAATACGTATTGATATTTAGTATCTCTTAGGCCGATTAAATTCACATCTTTCCACGAAAAAAACTTTCACCATATTTTCAAGATACAGAATTATCAGACGTCATACACTCGTGATAATTTCTCACAATCTACACTTTATGGGGAATACTACACAATTTTTTCAAAATTTTTTGATCAGTACTTTTCAAGATCGAGGATAGAAACCGATTTTGGCCCTTTTTTAAAAAGTAATGTGAAGAAAAATTTGAACGAATATTACATCATATATCGCACCACGGCGGGAACAGTGACACAACTCGAAAATGCAGTGTTTCTAAAATAACGCAAATAAGAAAACTATTAACTTTATATGGAAATAATATAGGCTTCTTTTACTTTCAGATAAATATTTTTGGGTAGTAAACTTTCTTATATTTTATAGAATAATACTATGAATCTGTAAAAACACTAAAATGACACTGTTCTTGCCGTGAGGAATAAGAACTAACCTAAAAGTAAAACTGACACAACTGCCCCCTATTAATATAATTTGTGAGTTGCAGATGTGATATTTTTCGGGCAAGAGGAACATACCTTTCGCGTTTAAAACTAATCTAGCCTCAAAATACAAATTTTTTGAGTTGTGTCACTGTTCTTACCAGGGTGCGATATATATTTTTGAGGTCGTATTTTCACAAGCTTTCATTAGACACCCCATTCCATGAGCTTTGAAATTATTTTTTTTACTTTCCTGTACAACCTAACTCTTCAAGTCAAAATTTAATTTTCAAAACTACACGGCTCTGATTGGGCCACCAATTCCTATATTTGTGCCAAAGAACCCCGCACTAATCTTATGGAAATGGAATCCAGGTCAAATCGGCTGAAAATGAAGTATGTTATGCTTCAAACCATTTTGATCAAAAATCTTCGTGGACACAAAGTCCAAAAATGGATAGATTAGGAACTATCGAGCGTAGAACTATTATAAAAAACGCAAAAATGCTACTTATTTTGACTAGAGCATGGTTTTGCAAAAACCAGTACATTTAATGAGAATTAAGCTTCCCGTGTATCATGCTTTTTCGGAATCCGCCTTGTGTATTATCTGTTTCTGCTTCACATTTTCTATATATCAAGCGATAATCGTCACATTTCATTGATTTTGACTGTTTAGGAATTGGGATGAAAGTCGACTTTAGTCAAGCAAGAGGGATTTGTTCAGTTTCATAGATCATGTCAAATAAGAATACTAGTCGATTAATAAATGGACTTTCATCCGAAAATATTTTGAGGATTTCTCCCTTTATGTTATCTGGACCAACTGCTTTTCCATCCTTTTATAGTTGTATAGCATGAATAACGTCTCTCCTTATTATTCCTGGCCTTATCTCATTATCTCTGTTTAGCTGTACGTTTTTTGATCTATGTCCATTGAAAAGATATTTTATGTAATGCTCCCATGTCTTTATTTTATCTTTAATATCCAATACAATTTAATTTTTTCCATTTCTCAGAATAGTTTCTTGCTTTTTCTTGTTTTTTTCCTCTCAATTCCTTCACCTTTTTATGTAAGTTAAATGTGTCATGCTTCTCTTGCAGTTCCTCTATTTCTCCCCATTTCTTGCTTAACCAGATTTCCTGAACTTCTCTACATTTTCGACGTATTACTCTGTTTAATTCGTTGTACTTTTAGACATCTTTAGTTTCCTATAATCGTCTCTCATCCATCAGATTTAGTATTTTTTCTGTCATCCATTCCTGTTTTTTTTTTCTATTCTCTGCGCGACCCATCTTTTCCTGCTATTAATTCATTCTTCATCTTAACCCATTAAGATTCAACACTTTCGTTTTCTGTTCTTATTTGCTTCTTAAATTTCTCGTCCATTCGGTTTGATATATCTTTTATAATTTGAGGGTACAAATAAACTGAAGTTATCTATGGGGTTTACTGTTTGTTTTTTGTTAATCCTTTTAAACCTGTGCATTCGAAACTCCATGAGTACCGGATTGTGATCCGAACTTGCCTCTGCTCCAAGTGTACAACCGCCTGGGTGGGAGTTTGAAAAATGTGTTGTTAATTAAAGGATCATTCTCGATTCAAAATTGAACGAGTCTGTCGCCTCGATCATTTCTGAGATCCAAATAATATTGTCCTACCACTTGATCGTCCAATCCTAAACCCACCTTCATAATTAGTAACCCAAAAAACATATAATCCCGTTGAAATTTTTCGTAAAATCAAGTTCTAAACAAAATAAGTCCTAAAAAAAAAACGAAAAAATAGCATTTTCTCAGCGCTTTTTTACTAATTTCACGATCAATAATTCCTAGTCTATCCATTGGAATGGCTTGAAGTATAACATACTACATTTTCAGCCGATTTGACCGAGATCCAATTTCCATAAGATTAGAGCGGGGTTCTTTCAACTTTCTAGACCAAATAGTTCCGGAGAAATTCGGGTTTGACACCTAGGCGGACACCGAAGTGACCCCATAAGTACTCCTGACGGAACACTAAAAAGCAGTTAAGAAATTTAAGTATATTTAAATGTATGGTTGTATATATTTTGTTTTTAATTATCACTAGAAAAAAATATACAGCTTTCAGCTATAATAACAAAAGCATAATAGCGATAAAATATAACTGTAATAATCGGTACTAAAATATAATTAGATAGTCATTAACAAAATACTTTCACGCAGAAGATAAATACCTATTCAATCGTTTAACAACGAAACGAGTTAAATAAAGATGTGTGGGTGAAAGCTTGACGGGATGCCTAGCAGCATTTTATTATAACATTACCGCAAGTGTGGGATTAATATTGCTACCATGTCTGAGATTATAAAGATATTAGAGAGAATTTAAAGCTCGTATTAATTATCCCCGTTTGCCGTTAAAGTTGTAACAGATGTATGTGTTTTTTGTGGGTATAGTTTATATTTTTATTATATTTTATTTCTATAGAAATTATCTTTGTTAGTATAGCAATTACATATTTACTGCTTAATACAATTTTTTACTGTCTTTATCAGTTATTAGAGTATCGCTAGGATACTGTCCACAGTCTGTTATACCGCATGAGTTTCTTAAGTTGTAGAGCCATAAATATTATTATCCTGACCTGACCTGCGCCGCTCTCCGGCTATCACTTGTATTTTTTTTTTAACAGGTTGACTGCCGATCTATATTTTTGAGTTTGTGGTTGACGCCGGTAAGATTTTTCCAAATATTTTTATTTTATTGTGGTAAATATGAATTAAAATGAGTCTTGGATGTGTATGTGCCATTCAAAATATTAGAAAAAAAAAATTTCACTCCGATCGGAGTAATCGGCATTGCAAGTGAAAATTTTTACTAGATGCCGAACACTCCGATCGGAGTGTCCAATTAAATAAGTAAAGAAATAATAAATCGAACTCATGAACTCAAAACATTTATTTCTAAATCATTTTTGTACATTTTTATGGTAATCCTCAAAGCAATTAAGGCAAAAACCTGGTTGTCCAGGGCACATTTTGCATTCATACACTGTTTGCTTTCTTATTTTATTTTTCCTGCATTCTTTGCATTCCTTTCTGCTTACCCGTTTTGTTTCTTTAGTTCCTTTTTTTTCACTAACAATTTTTTCTACTTTGCTAATGCTGTGGACATTTATTTGGCCTGGAGGAATTTGCGGCAAATTAGTAATTGGTCGTCTGGCTAGTAAATTTCTTATGACATCCAATCGGAAGTCATATAATCGTAACTGGTCAGACCGCGAATATTTATTGTACAAAAAATAGGCGTTTATCATGCTCATTTGCAGCACATGCATGAATAATTTTTTGTACCACCGAATGGTTTTACGGCTGCAAGGATAATATGCCATCATTTGATCCTGTCTATCTATACTATCTATAAAGCATTATATCCAATGATTGCGGAAGGTTTTTCAGATTCTTGATTTCTTTTGTTTTTAAAAATGCCCATTTCGCTTCCAAATTCTGTTGAAATGTATTGAATATTGCGTTTATCGCGCCATTTTCCGATATGCACTCCATTGCAAAACATAGATTTATTCTCACCACGTTTTAAGTTTGCACTCATTACCTCTTTCGGATTATCTTTCCTCTCAGCTCTCAGCGTACCAGTGCAGTATGTATTTTGTTGAAGTAATTTCCTAGCTAAATTAACACTATTGTAAAAATTGTCTAGATAAACAGCATGTCCCACACCCAATTTTTCCTCCAATAAATGTAAAACAATCTTTACAGTATGTCCGCTTCCACCATAAACATCTGTCGCACCTTCGTAGACACGAAATTTCAAAATAAGTCCATTAGGCTCTGTCAGCATGTATAACTTCATACCATACTTATGACGCTTATTCTTGATATACTGTTTAAACTGGAGACAACTCTCTTCCAGGATAGTAAAATTTCTCCCATCTTGTTGTTAAAAAAATCTGCCACAAATCTAATCTTTCCTAGCCGATCTGCCGGATCCATATCTGGAAATGTAAAATGCAAACACCTCAAGATAAGCAAAAATCTATTCCTTGACATATATTTTCTAAAAAACAGGTAGATTAAATAGCGGATCAGTTTTCCAATAATCGTTAAGACGGCTCAAGGATATTGTGCCAGTGTGAAGTAACAGGGCCAAAAAAATTTTTAGTTCGTCAAGAGTAAGATCTTTAAAATTAGTAATACGTGATTTTGTACTTGTTTCTGGGCGCAGCAAAACCTTGACTGCGTAAGAGTTCGTTCGTTCTACAATAGTTTGTAAAAAATCATCATCAATGATCATTTCGAAAAAATCGATAGGTGCACCCTGTCCTGGAATTTGCACCAATAATTCCTGGGTTTTCTGGAACAAAATTTGTTTTAACGCACCTCTGTCGTTCCATTTTATCTCATCAAGGCTAGGAAGTGTTTGATGTGGCCGAATAGGGTCTATAAAATTCTCTTCTTCGGACTCGGAGCTTGAATTTACATCACTATCGTCTGTGTCTGGTACGTAATGTTCGTCACTACTACCTCCGCTTTCTTCCAATAGCTGCAATAATTCAGTGTCAGTTAGCTTCATATACCTTTTTTTCATCACTACAATTTTTTCATACCAGAAGGCCCAGGTTGATTGTCCATATTGTACGGCAGATTACAACCAAACCAAAAGCAAATCCGCGGAACCACTTAAGCACCTGTTAGAACTTGCGTTTTTAAGCAACGCCACCACTAGAAACACGTTTCATATACAACGCCGATGGAATACTAAAACGTTTCGTAAGAACGCATGTCGAACTCCGATCGGAGTAGACGGCGTTGGCGAAGAGACCCGACGCACTCCGATCGGAGTGGTCGGCAGTCAACCTGTTAAGGGTTTAGCACTCGTGCTGCAGGGAAGTCCCTAAAGCGCTCCAGGAGCGGCACGCGTGCGGAAGAAAAAAAAAGCGATTCACGTTGTTCTTGAATCGCTGTCAATTGTACTCGGTGGGAAAAACAGCTCTGGGCAAATTATTCCAAAGGGATGATGTTCTCCATTTAAAAGACTGCTTGAAAAGCGTTGCACGTGGAGTAACAAGCTGAACCTCATACGCATGTGAAGCACCAGCGCGACGTGTATTTCTAACATGTATCGCTTTGGGAGGAATTAAGCGGGCTACATCCCTTCGAACACTTTCCATGAAAATACTTGTAGAACAGACTCAAGTCGCCGACCGATGTTCCAGCGAATCAAGGCCTCCGGTTGGTTCCGGGTCTCCAATCAGGCGAACAGCTCTTCTCTGAACAGAATCCAACAAATGCAGTGTATGTTTTGGGAGTGGAGCCCCAAACATGGGAGCAATATTCCATAGTTGGTCGAATTTGAGCTTTGTAAAGAATTAACAGTTGTTGTGGAGTGTAAAGCTTTCTGGTTCGAAATAGTATTCCCAACTTTTGAGAAGCTCTCCTTGCTATGCCTGCAACATGTTCATGCCAGGACATATTTGCTCCCAAATTAACGCCCAACAAATTGAGCGACGATGTTAGGGGAATGGAGTGCCCCGACATAACTATGTCGGGTTCAGCAACGTGAACTTTTTTAGAAAAAATTGCCGCCTGAACGTTAAATTCCACTTGGTTACTGTCACCCCAAGATAGGATTTCTTCCAGGTCTTTGTTAAGTTGAACGACCTCCTGCTGTCTGCGGATATTCACCTGAACAACCGATGTCCGAGCGTTCAAAATGGATGAAGAGACAAACGTACTGCCATCTGCAAAGCTGTAGACTGGATTCCCGGTCTTTTCCAACAGATCGTTAATGTAAATGAGAAAGAGAGTAGGAGACAGTATGGAGCCTTGGGGCAGACTGGCGTTGATAGTGAAGGTGTTAGAAAGAAATTCGTCGACCGCCACTCGTAAAGAACGCTCTCTGAGGAAACATGAGAGCCACAAACAGTACTTTTCAGACATACCACAAGAGCGTAACTTAGCCAACAGTCCATCGTGCCAAACACGGTCGAATGCCTTGGATATGTCAAGAACAACCGCTTGAGATTCTTCAAAATGTTCAATTCCATTGTTCTAAACATGTATTATATAAGTCAGAATATCTCCTGTTGATCTATGTTTACGAAAGCCATATTGGTGATTGCTAATAATATTGAATCGTTTCAGATATTTTAGAAGATGCTGATTGATAACCTTTTCCATAACTTTCGATATTATTGAAAGCAGTGCGACTGGTCGGTAATTATTTGGCAAGGTCTTTTTGCCTTTTTTAGGTATCGGCTGAACTGTGGCACATTTCCAGCAGGACGGAAATATTCCCTTTCTGTAGGATAGGTTAGAAAGTCTACAGAAAACTGGTATTAGTTCCCTTGCCAGCAGCCTTTTTGGTTTCTAGCTTCATTAAAATACGCTTTATGGTACGCTGTCTGAAGACAACATCGGGCATCTTTGACTGCAATATGGGAATAGTAGGTGGTGTTTTTCCTTGGAAATCGACAGTAGAATGTGAAGTAAATAGTTCAGCCAACAAGTTCGCTCTCTCAACAGGTGTGATTGCAATGGAATTATCTGGCCGTGTGAGTGGTGGTATGTTGGATTTGGTGAAATTTTGACTAACTGCCTTAGCGACTGCCCAAAAGGACCTGGAATTGTTGGGACAAGCGAGAAGTTTTTTTCTAATTCGCTGATTGTGTGCCTCCTTGGTTTCATCGAGTATGTAAGTTTTGATATACAGTCTGTCAAAAATGTGTTACGAGAATGTTTCTTGCCTTCATTGTATTCTTTGGTGTGCTAACAATAGCAGAATTACCTTAGTAAGTTGTCCAATCGCCTTCTGCATTAATAATCGCCTGACATCGTCCAGGCATGCTGTCAATGAGATTTTCTGCATTCTACGGCAATGATCTCCAAATTTTTCAAATCTCGAAAAGTAACTAAGTCAAAGTCTTCAGAGCCTTTCCTTTGAGCTTTCTCTTTGCCAGAGACCAAACGTTTTCAATTAGGTTGGCATCCGGCGATTGTGAGAGTCACTGTAGTATCTTATCGTGGGCCCAAGCGAGTCGCCTCTCGACGTGATTTTCGCCCAGCAAAGTTTTCGCCAACGTGCTTCAGAATTTGACATCATGAGCATAAAGATGTTGTCGAATGGGACATGGGACACATTCATACCTTTTTTGACTTTCGTTAGTGACTTTGCCTACCCTGCCACGTTTTGGCAAGTCGACGACATTTGTCGTCTCGTTAAAACGATTTACCCTCTCCTTTACCAACTACCGACTTTTTAATATATTTAGAGGTCGCAGAATGTGTCATTTTAGGCCCCTTTGTATGGGAACAAAGGAAGACTACGCAAACAAATGTCTTATTTTGGATTTTACGTGATTTCGACGAAAGTTCAGAATCGACTGATACTTTTACTAAAATGCGTCGTAGATAAAGGTTCCCTCTACGGATTTTTTGTTGAATCGCTAGAATCGGATCTACTGTAGTATTTCTAGCTCCAATCAATACATGACGTAAATGCGACACAGTACATTATTTTATAAGTTTTCCTTCCTAATCGACTTGTCATTAAATTGCATCATTTGAAATGTGGGTAATCTAATACTTAATGTAATGAAAGACAATTTGTCAAAACTTTCACTTCTATAATATATATAAAATGCAACGTCTCTCTGTCTGTCTGTCTGTCCGTCACTGGAGAACCACTTATCCGATTTACGTACTTTTTTTTTTAAAACATACATATGTTCTCTGGCCAGGTTATAGGCTATATTTTATTACGATAGGTAGCATAAGGAATGAGCAGTGACGTAAGATAGTAAATGAAGTCGGAAAAAGTTTGCTGCTAGCGCGTTCCCTTGCAATAAACAGCCTAAACCATTAAATATGGAACAATATTATATAGCAGAGAATATCTATAATCTATAATATATATAAAATGCAATGTCTCTCTGTCTGTCTGTCCATTAGTGCGTTTATCACGCGAGCACCACTTATCCGATTTACCTGTCTTTTTTTAAATTCAAATATATATATATATATATATATATATATATATATATATATATATATATATATATATATATTCTTTGGCCAGGTTATATAATAATTATAATAATAATCTATATCTACAATATATATAAAATGCAACGTCTCTCTGTCTGTCTATCTGTCCGTTAGTGCGCTTATCCCACGAGAACCACTTATCCGATTTACGTGATTTTTTAAATTCATACATATGTTCTCTGACCAGGTTATAGATATATATTTTATTACAACTATTTATGCAATGTATCTGTCTGTCTGTCTGTCTGTCCGTTAGTGCGCTTATCACTGGAGAACCACTTATCCGATTTACGTGCTTTTTTTTTAAACATGCTAAACCATTAAATATGGAACAATATCAAGGAGCAAAGAATATCTATAAATATATATATATATATATATATATATATATATATATATATATATAAAATGCAACGTCTCTCTGTCTGTCTGTCTGTCCATTAGTGCGCTTATCACTGGAGAACCACTTATCTGATTTACGTGCTTTTTTTTTAAACATACGTATGTTCTCTGGCCAGGTTATAGGATATATTTTATTACGTTAGATAACTTAAGGAATAAGCAGTGACGATAATAGTGAATCAAGTCGGAGAAAAGTTTGCCGTTAGCGCGTTCTCTTGCAATACACTGCCTAAAGCATTAAATAAGAAACAATATCATGTAGCAAAGAATATAATATATATAAAATGCAGCGTGCAGCGTCTCTCTGTCTGTCTGTCTGTTAGTGCGCTTATCACTCGAAAACCACTTATCTGATTTACGTGTTTTTATAAATTTATACATATGTTCTATATAATTCGATATAAGCCTAGATAATGGTAAATAATGGGAGATAAGGAGAAATAATGGAAGATAAGTCGAGATAAGCCTCGATAATGGGAGATAAGGTGAGATAATGGGAGATAAGGAGAAATAATGGAAGATAAGGAGAAATAATGGGAGATAAGCAGAGATAAGTCTAGATAATGGGAGTTATGGTGAGATAATGGGAGATAAGGAGAAATAATGAGAGATAAGGAGAAATATTGCGAGATAAGTCAAGATAAGCCTAGATAATGGGAAATAAGGTGAGATAATGGGAAATAAGGAGAAATAATGAGAGATGAGCAGAGATAAGCCTAGATAATGGAAATTATGTAGAGATAATGGGAGATAAGGAGAAATATTGGAAAATAAGGGGAAATAATGGGAGATATTTTATTACGTTGGGTAACATAAGGAATAAGCAGTGACGATAGCAGTGAATCAAGCCCATGCGAGCGGGGCCGTGGGCCCGGCTAGTTTTATTATAAAATTGCATGACGCATTCGGTACATGTTGCTTTTTGCAACTAGGTTTTATTCCACCTTATTATCTACTTTTACAATTAGTCTGAAAATAGTTAATTAGGGTATTCTTGGAATTTATACTGAACTTTATAAGCTATATAAATTTAATAATGGGGATTTCCCATCGGTTATATTTATTTCTGTTTGTTCATTTAGAATGGAATCTGTGATATTCAAATGGTTTATCTCTGGACATTCCAAAAGGTTTAACTTTTTTCCTTTGTTTTCAATATGTAGTATTTGAAATTGGTCTTTAAATTGATGGTTCTGGTCTATTAAATGATTGCTGTATGAAGAATCTGTTTTGTTGTCTGTGCCATTGACAGTTGAATAAATTTTTTAATCATATAAATTCCATCCACAAAAATATAACATTTACAATGGAAATAAAAGAAAATAATTCACTTAATTTAATAGATCTTACTATATCAAGGGATAACAACAAACACAAATTTTAAATTTTTCACAAACCATCACACACAGACACAACAATACACGACACTTCAATCCATCCAAAACAACACAAATTTGCAGCATATCAGAGTATGTTATATAAGTGAGTGTTCCTTTATCTGAAAAAGATTTCAATAAAGAATTAAATTTAATAAAACAAATTGTCGTAAATAATGGTTACCCCCCAAATATGGTCAATTCAATACTCAATAAATACTTAAAAACAAAGCTGTTTCTGAAGTCTAACCCAAAACTAAAGAGAGCAATATCAGTTATAAATCATTAACTTATTTTGGCACCTGCAGAAAAAATTAAACATTACTTGAACCAAACTAATATAAATATAGCTTTAAAAACTAATAACTCACTAGGAAAACACACAAAAAAAATGCGAAAGTGAAACAAAACAAGATGAAAAATCAGGGGTATATAAATTGAATGGCGGTTCGTGTACTAAGGCGTACACAGGGCAGACAGGGCGCACATTTGAAACTAGAATTTCAGAACACAAACGAAGTATTCTTAACAGCAAAACAGATTCTACATACAGCAATAATTTAATAGAACAGAACCATCAATTTAGTGACCAGTTTGAAACATTACATGTAGAAAACAACGGAAAAAAGTCAAACCTTTTGGAATACCTAGAGATAAACCGTTTGAAAAATACAGGTTTCATTCTAAACGAACCAACAGAAGTAAATATGACCGATGGGAAATCCCCATTATTAAATTTATATACCTTATAAAGTTCAGTATAAATTCCAGACGAATTGTAAAAGTCGATAATAATGTGGAATAAAACCTAAATGTCTGTTAGTTGCAAAAAGCATCAGAATGTAATGAAACGCGTCATGCAATTTTCTAATAAGAATTGGAAATTTTGACAAATTGTCTTTCATTACATTACTTATGGATTTCCATCAAGTAAAAAACCAAAACAATTCAAAATTTAATACCTAATGATTGCGAAGTTTCTATAGTTCCAAGGGTCCGATTCATTTTAGCCTTCTGTATAGTGAAATACTATATACCATAATTGTAATCAGGTGTCCAGTGGGAGATCTCTGTGAAGGAGGAGGAGATTATTAAGTTTAAAAAATATCGGTTTTCATAACTGATGCGTGCCCTGTTTAGCATCTTCTTCCATTAAGAATACTTATTAGCATTCCTAATATAAATATTTTTTTAAGGGCTTGCCTATAGGGGAATTCCTAAACATTTCAGCAATGAATCGAGTGCAGAAATAGCGATAATTGGCCATCCAGTCCAGGAAAACTCATTCTGAATATACGAGTTCTTGAAAAGGCTAGTATGAGGGGTGAAGCTGAACGTCATCTGGATGTGATATAGTATATTAGTACGACGTGTATTCCTAGCATACACTATATTCTATGAAAGTACTTATAAGTCGCAAATTGCTCTAAGTAAACAAGATTGCTGGTGAGACTTGGGTCGCTAATCAGGCTCTCAAGTTATCGCCAAGCAAGTTGACGATGCTAAAAGAATGGAGCGTTTCAACATTCGGCAACAATAACTTTTTCAAATTTTACTTGGTTGCTGGCACCTCAAGATAAAACTTCTTCAAGATCTTTGTTACTTGATCAATTTATTGATGTCCGCGGAAATTTGTATAGGTAGCTGGTGTTCAAGAGATGAAGGTAAATGAAGAAACATGCGTACTGTTACTGGCAAAGCTGTAGATTAGGATCTTTTTTCGCTAATCGTTAATGTAAAGAAAAACAAGATAAAGAGGTAATGTGGAGCCTTGGGGCACATCTGCATCGATAGTGAAGATAATAGAAAGAAGCTTGCCAACTGCAACTACTAAAAAGTGCTCTCTGGGAAAACACGAGAGCCATAAGCAAAATCTTTCAGACCTAAAATAAGAGTGAAGCTTAGCCAACAATCAGTCATGCCAAACATTGTAAAATGCTTTAAATATATAACCGCCAGAAATTATTCAAAATCTTCAGTTGCGTTGTTCCAAGTAACACGTAGGCTGAAAAGTTTTTGGTATAGTTACTTAAAACACATTTTTTTCAAACGCACCAATAACTTTTTATAATATTCGCTATTGATAGTTTTTCCCTTTTCAGCATGGTCAATGAAAATTATTCCATGGGCATCCCAAAATACAGAGGTCAAAACCTTCCCAGCCGACTGTTGTGTCTTTGATCGCTTCGGGCGGCTTTCACCGGCTGCTGTCCACTAAGCTGACTGCCGATTTGGTCTCGGTGTGTAGTGGTAGATCCATGTTTCATCCATTGTCACATGTCGCATGAAAAAATCTTTTCATTGCGCTTAAACAGGTCCAAACAGCGCTCAGAATCATCAACACGTTGTTGTTTTTTTGGTCTACTGTAAGTACACGCGGTACCCATTTCGAACAGAGCTTTCTTATGACCAAATGTTCATGCAAAATATGACCTACACATTCTTTTGATAACATTAGGGTGTCACCTATGTCACGCAATTTCACTTTGCGGTCATCCAAAATAATTTTGTGGATTTTTTTTTTTATGTTTATAACCGCGTTTAAATTCAGCATACCAGTAAAGGATGAGTGATTTTCCAGGTGCTGAGTCCCACTAATATTTGAACGGTATTTTTTCCCATTAAGAAACAGTGTTTAATCAACACACGAAATTCGATTTTTTCCATTGTTTGGAAAATATCAAAAGTAGTGTCACTAAAACCACTGTAACTTGTAAACTAATCATCGAAATGTCATGAAATCTTGACACGTATCGTTTGAAGGTTGGTACTTTCCTAAAAATCATATGGATTTTTTGAAAAGGGCGACATCTGTGTGTTAGATCAAAACTTTTCAGCCTACGTGTTATTTATGACATAAGTTAGAAGATTTTCTGTTGATTTTGATCGCGAATGTAATTAAATTTTGCAAGATATTTTAAGAGAGTGTTTGACAAGATTTTTTTACCTTTTTTGGATATTGGGTGAACTGTAACGCATTTTTAGCAGAAAGTCTTTCTGTAGGATCGCTTGAAAAGTGTACAAGAAAGTGGTGTTAGTTCACTCGAGGATTTTTTACGCCAAAAATCCTAAATAAATATCCACGTTGAGCGTATATAATAGTAGAATTATTAAAAAAAAATCTGCTTTTATGTTATACTTTTGAAACAACTATTTGATTATAGGGCAAACATCATTTGTTTCTTTAATTTTTAGGGTTTAAATATTTAATATAAATTATTAGCCCTCAAGACTTTGTAATATAAAAGAATATACTATATTTAAATTAAATATTTGACAAACAATCACTAATTAGGTGAGGTTATACCTTACGCCTTACATTGATAATATATAAATACTAGAAGATTATAAGCAAACTTTGTAATTAAGTTGTACAATCCTGTATTTAATCGCACTTAAGTTTTCTTAAGACGCGACATGTAATGCAATGGTTAACATTCCTTATCATTAACACTTAATTCCCAATTTTTTCTTCTATAATTTTCGCAAACAAATAAAAATAAAAAGATATTTATTGCTTTTTATATTAAAAAAAACATGTGAATGACATTATTTTTACAGCCATTCTAGCCGAATTGATACTTTTGTGGCCATGTGAATTGTAATGAAAGACTGATTTTCTCAATTTCCACTTTATTTTGTTTTACAAAAACTATATGACGCGTTTCGCTATCAATGTAGCTTCGTCTGATACAAAATAATATCTATTTGTATCAGACGAAGCTACAGTGATAGCGAAATGCGCCATACAATTTTTGTAAAACAAAATAAAGTGGAAATTGACAAAATCAGTCTTTCATTACATTAATCCAATTTTAATCAAATGTAGTATGAAATATGGTAAAATAGTGTATAGATTATTTATTAACAAGTTATAACGGTGTCTATACATACTTACAGATAGCGATAACTTTATAAAGCCTATTGAGTGTGGAAAATGTTTCTATTTTTTCTTTTTTTAAGGCTAAAATGTATTCGGCCAAGTAATCTTCAAAATGTTTAACGTTAGTTTTACCAGTCAGTAATAAAAACCTATACCCTTGATCCCTTTTATACTGGATCGTTGTGTAGTTAATGAATTTAAAATAAATATTTAAACAGTGGTAACAAAAATTAAGTGATTTTTGGTGCTGTGTGTGTTATTGTCGTCAGTGAATACTTTCTTTTTAAACATCAAAATTCAAAAGTACTCGGGTACGTTTTTCTGTAAATTGAAAAGGATAGAAAACTTTTGTTTTTCATACCCCAATATAGAAGTTAACTATATGAAGTATTACAATATTGCTACCCAGGATTGATTTAAAAGTTTATCTATTTAATATAACCACTATATATATATATATATATATATATATATATATATATATATATATATATATATATATATATATATATGTATGTATGTATATGTATATATATATATATATATATATATATATATATATATATATATATATATATATATATATATTTATAGACGAGGAGGGTAGTCTTGACTGACTAGTTAAACAGCAAACTTGAATTTCTTGGGGTAAACGGTCACACCTTTTTAGCTACGCCAAGCTTTCGAAAATATTTTATTATTTTCTTCATCAGGGTAATAAGTGGTGCTTTTTGGATAATTCTTCTCAACAAAAATCCACATTATTGTTAATATTTATTAGGAAAACATGAGAAAATTTCGACAAAAATACTTTTCAAGTATATAAAAAAATTTTGTTATGTATGGCTGACAGTTGTTCGTACCATGTATAATATATATATATATATATATATATATATATATATATATATATATATATATATATACTTCCCAAGTTGAAACTAACCAACCCTATTTTTAAATTCGTTTTTTTTGTAAATCTTTCTGCCTTACTAATATATACATTAGGCAAGTTAACAAGCCATTACTTCGAAATGAAAAATCCTTTGTGAAATTCAGTATAAAGGTGAACGTAATTTCAATGTTCAGCCTCAATCGCATTAGCTTTCTGAACTTCCCGTTTGAGAAACTGCAAGCGATGTTCAAACTTCGATTGTATAATGAAATTACAAAGTTTTGTTTTATCTTTGTATTATAATAATATGTCTCTGTATTATTAAAGATGAGCTTACGAGATATACTTCTTAAATTGAACTAATTATGTACAACGCAGTTTGTTTGTCAAATAGTCAGCCAGAATTTATTATTTTAGGGGAAATTAAAATACTTTATTTATTAGTTAAGCAATAGTTCGTATATTGGCTCAGGAAATAATAATTTAAAAAAAAAAACAGTGTGACGGTCACCCTCTCGGGAAATCAATGGCAAACCACTCGTAGCATCATACCTAGTAAAGTCATCTCACGTTGGCCGTTCGGAACCGGCATTAAACTGTAGGTCTCCTTCGTCTGTGGAACACGTAAAAAGGCAGCAATCACTGGTAAAGGCGAGAGGATCGTCTACGTCTGTATCGGATATGGAACTTCAAGGAAAGGTTAATAGTATACAAAAGGAAGCTAAGTATATTGGTTAAAAATTTAATAATTTACCTGTTTTTTTTTTTTTTTTTTAATTTGCGACTTTAATTCTTCTTATATTAACACTGAATATTAATCAAATTACTGTAGTAGCATTACGCAATAGTCTGCCTAAAAACATTGCTTTAATTTGCATCATATGCTTATGACGATACCTCCACAATGATTGATTTAAATACTAGGACATTATTATCATGTTACACTAAATTACAGAGACTTTATTAAAATGTGTGCGTACCAGTACTTGTATATGTACTAATGTGATACCTTAAAATATTTAATAGTCCATGAGCTGGATCATCTTAAAAAAACCTCTCGAAGTTAAAACTTAGCAATTTTTTACATGTTCGTTACTATAGATATCTTTGAAAAGTCCCAAGAATTGATTATTGATATATTAGGTATATAATATATGAAACCTTAATAGTAATCGATTAAATAATTTTTCGGTTGTAGTGACGTCTTTATATGTAATTAATGCATATAGAAACAAACTTGTACTTAGTAAAATTTGTGCAACTAAGTGCCTTTTCCTCAATTTTACACTTCACTTGATAACTATAATACAGGTAAAAAATTTTCGTTCGGAACACTTATAAGATCACTTCGGTGTCTGTCTGTCCGTCTGTCTCTCTGTCCGTCTGTCACACCCGATTGTCTCCGAAACTATTTGTCATAGAAAGTTGAAATTTGGTAATAATATAGGAATTGATGGCCTCATCAGAGCCATGTAGTTTTGAAAGTTAAATTTTGACTTAAGGGGTTAGTTTTGGGAGGTGAAATCGGAAGTGAAAAAAAAATTTTTTTACTAGGTAATCGAGTGTGGTGTCAAATGAAAGCTTGTGAAAACACGAGTTAAAAATATATATATATAATGTATTACTTGCGTGCACTTTACTTTGTATTATTTTTAAAAAATCGCGGAAAATCTCTGTCCACCCGCCTTATCTCGAAAATTTTGAAAAAATTCTGGAATATTCTTCACGGGGTGTAGATTGAACGAAAATTATCACGAGTGCATTACCTGTAATAATTTATTTGGTATATAAAAAGAACAGAAATTTCAAGGTCATCAATTTTCAGTAAAGATTGGAAATAAACTTTGTTGAAATCTCATTTGGGGTGTGTTTTGTGAAGTCACTGATCATTTTATACTTCTGTTACAACATTTTTCATTTTAAAAGCAATCAACGTACGGAACACTAATTGCGCAAGTTCAACTTGCACTTGACCGGTTA
>CM032446.1:48028194-48115694 GCA_019049505.1 Pachyrhynchus sulphureomaculatus
ACTTAAGTGATTCAAGACTTATGAATATCCTACATAGCATGTGCTGTGTCCATTTCTTTAGTGTTCCGTACGAACACTTCGGTTTCTGTCTGTCTGTCTGTCACACCCGACTTTCTCCGAAACTATTTGTCATAGAAAGTTGAAATTTGGTAATAATATAGAAATTGATGGGCTCATCAGGGCCATGCAGTTTTGAAAGTTAAATTTTGACTTAAGAGGTTAGTTTTGGGGGTGAAATCGGAAGTGAAAAAAAAAAATTACTAGGTCATCGAGTGTGGTGTCAAGTGAAAGCTTGTGAAAACACCAGTAAAAAATATATATAATGTAATATTTGCTCACACTTTTCTTTGTATTATTTTTAAAAAATCGCGAAAAATCGCTGTCCCCCCCTTATCTCGAAAAGTACTCATCAAAATATTTTGAAAAAATTCTGGAATATTCTCCACGGGGTGGAGATTGAACGAAAATTATCACGAGTGTATTATCTTTAATAATTTATATGGTATAAAAAAAAAAAAACAAAAATTTCAAGGTCATCAGTTTTCAGTAAAGATTGGAAACAAACTTTGTTGAAAACTTATTTGGGGTGTGTTTTGTGAAGTCACTCATCATTTTATACCTCCGTAACAATTTTTTTTATTTTAAAAGCAATCAACGTACGGAACATTAATTGCGCAAGTTCAACTTGCCTTTAGCGGTTTTTTTTTTTTAATTTTTAATGTCTGTCTCTGGAAAATCTGCATTTTTTCACTTCAGATATTGTTATTATTATATATTTGTTAGTGTTCCGTACTTATGAGATCACTTCCGTGTTTGTCTGTTCGTCTGTCACACTCGATTTTTTCTGAAAATATTTCAAATAGAAAATTAAAATTTTGCACAAATATAGGAATTGATGGCCCAATCAGGGCCGTGAGGGGTCTAATCGGAACTGAAAAAAAAAATTACCAAGACATCGAGTGGGGTGTCAAATAAACGCTGTAAAAACACGAGTTCTAAAATATATACGATGTAATACTTGCGCGTACTTTTCTTTGTATTATTTTTAAACGAATGGCCAAAGACCCCTGTCCGAAATATCTCGAAAAGTACTGACCAAAAAATTTTGAAAAAACTTCTATAAAATGTAAGTTGAGCTAAAATTATCATGAGTGCATTACGTTTGATAATTTATTTGGTATCAAACAAAACTAGTCGCCCGCTAAAATGGTGAAAGTTTTTTTCGTCGAAAGTTGTTAATTGAGCCGGAAGTGATAGCTATTGCATTAAGCATTGTGAAAATAATTTTATTTGCTTATAATTAAAAAAATATTTAGGTAATTATTATTTGCTTTAAACCTTAACCACTAGATTGAGTTAGATTGATTTATTGGCTATTAGATAGCTAAGATACTATAACTGTTTTACATTATTGACTAAGAAAACACGTGAAAATATATATTGGATCTTAAGATATATACATGGCAGAGATGTAATTAATTTAACCTATGTAAGGATTTTATTTTATTTTAAAAGCAATCACGGTACGAAACACTAATTGCGCAACTTCACTTGCATTTGACTGTTTTTTTTAGTGTTCCGTACGGAACACTTATAAGATCACTTCCGTGTCTGTCTGTCTGTCTGTCTGTCACACCCGATTTTCTCCGAAACTATTTGACATAGAAAGGTGAAATTTGGTAATAATATAGAAATTGATGGCCTCATCAAAGCCATGTAGTTTTGAGAATTAAATTTTGACTTAAGGGGTTAGTTTTGGGGGGTGAAGTCGGAAGTGAAAAAAAAATTTTTTACTAGGTCATCGAGTGTGTTGTCAAATGAAAGCTTGTGAAAACACGAGTAAAAAATATATATGTAATATTATACTTGCGCGCACTTTTCTTTGTATTATTTTTAAAAATTCGCGAAAAAATCGCTGTCCCGGGCCTTATCTCGAAAAGTACTTATCAAAAAATTTCGAAAAAATTCTATAATATTCTCCACGGGGTGTAGATTGAACGAAAATTATCGCGAGTGCATTACCTTTAATAATTTATATGGTATATAAAAAAAACAAAACAGTAAAGATTGGAAACAAACTTTGTTGAAAACCTATTTGGGGTGTGTTTTGTGAAGTCACTGATCATTTTATACCACCGTAACATAAATTTTGATTTAAGGGGTTCGTTTTGAGGGGGTGAAATCGGAAGTGAAAAAATTTTTTTTTTACTAGGTCATCGAGTGTGGTGTCAAATGAAAGCTTGTGAAAACACGAGTAAAAAATATATATGTAATGTAATACTTGCGCACACTTTTCTTCGTATTACTTTTAAAAAATCGCTGTCCCCTACCTTATCTCGAAAAGTACTGATCAAAAAATTTTGAAAAAATTCTGGAATATTCTAGATTGAACGAAAATTATCACGGTGCATTACCTTTAATAATTTATTTGGTATATAAAAAGAAAAAACAAAATTTCAAGGTCACCAGTTTTCAGTAAAGATTGGAAACAAACTTTGTTGAAAACTCATTTGGGGTGTGTTTTGCGAAGTCACTGATCATTTTATACCACCCTAACAAAAGTTTTTATTTTAAAAACAATCAACGTACGGAACACTAATTGTGCAAGTTCAACTTGCACTTGACCGGTTTTTTTAAGAAGAATTTACTGACGTCAATTAAATTGGATTCTTTTATACTAAGTTATATATAGCGTCTTTACAACAAATTATTTGAGTTATTACCCAACAAAATCAATTCAAAAGTTTATGCTGTATAAGATATTATATATTTTTTCTATATAACATGTTGTTTTAATCAACCTCTATATTTTTTAATTAAAAAAAAGTATTTCTTTCAGTATCTTCGCAAAAGGACCTTTGATGTGATATCCGAATTAATGTATATTAATTTTTTCTTTCAGAATGGAGAGTAGTGCCTACCTATTGAACTTTTAGTATAACTGCTCAGTCAATATCAGTTGTGAAATTATGACGAATTTATTGAGCCATCCATGAAAATCTATCCATATAGTTTTGGCACAAGCGTGCGTAATGAAACACACATATATAAGTAATGTTAAGAAACATTATGTACGCATTAAAAGTAAACATATTGTGTGTGTATGTTCCGTATGGAACATTTATAAGATCACTTCGGTGTCCGTCTGATTGTCTATCCGTCTGTCTGTCACACCCGATTTTCCCCGAAACTTGACATAGAAAGTTGAAATTTGGCACTGATATGGGAATTGATGGCCTCATCAAAGGCGTGTAGCTTTGAAAGTTAATTTTTGACTTAATTTTTTCTTTCAGAATGGAGAGTAGTGCCTACCTACTGAACTTTAAGTATAACTGCTCAGTCAATATCAGTTGTGAAATTATGACGAATTTATTGAGCCTTCCATGAAAATCTATCCTATAGTGTTGGCACAAGCGTGCGTAATGAAACACACATATATAAGTAGTGTTAAGAAACATTATTTACGCATTAAAAGTAAACATATTGTGTGTGTGTGTGTGTGTGTGTTCCGTATGGAACACTTATAAGATCACTTCGGTGTCCGTCTGATTGTCTGTCCGTCTGTCTGTCACACCCGATTTTCCCCGAAACTTGACATAGAAAGTTGAAATTTGGCACTGATATGGGAATTGATGGCCTCATCAAAGCCGTGTAGCTTTGAAAGTTAATTTTTGACTTAAGAGGTTGGTTTTGAGGGGTGAATTCGGAAGTGAAATTTTTTTTTTTACCAGTGGGCTGTCAAATCAAAGCTTGTAAAAACAGGAGTTCAAAAATATATATAATATAATACTTACACACACTTTTCTTTGTATTAGTTTTAAAAAACTGGGGAAAATCGCTGTACCTCCCTTAACTCGAAAAGTACTGATCAAAAATTTTTTATAAATTTCTGGAATATTCTCCGCACGGTGTAGATTGAACGAAAATTATCACGAGTGCATTATCTTTAATAACACAGGCCAACGATGAAAAAACTTTTTTAATCGTACCTGATTCCTGTGTTTTTTAGTGTGCTGAGTCCGAAAATAATAATAAAAAGTCGCCAATTTTTCATATTTTAATATTCAAAATGTGAAAAGTTTATTTTTTATCATTCGAATGTTATTAGGTCGACAATAAAATCAGAATTTTATGAGTTGGCAGTAAAATCAAATGCTATTAGGTTGGCAGTTCCGATAAAAGTCATAGCTGTTTGTTTTCTTCCAGTTAAAATAACCTCGCATTGCAGTGTTCAACCCATGTGCTTTAATCATACTCAAAGTATGCCTAATCGTGGTTGTAAAAACTCTCCCAACACTTTTTGTTATATATGTGGTGAGTTTGTAGTTAAAAAACAACAAAGAAACTTTACTGACTTTGTAAAAAAAGTATACTTTGCATATTTTGGTGCAAAAATCAGTAATCAAGAAAAATGTAGACACACACACAAAGTATATTATGTTTGTGTCGAGAATTTTAGGAAATGGTATAAGAAAGAAAAGAAAGCTTTTAGATTTGCAGTACCCATGGTATGGAGAGAGCAAGAAAATCATTCAAATGATTTTTATTTTCGCAGCGTTGATGTTTCCGGATATAACTCCAAAAATAAGAAAGTAATTGTCTATCCTAACTTTACTTCAGCTAATCGGCCGGTAGGACATGGACCGGGACTTCCTGTCTCTGGGCCATCTCAGTCTATTGACGATGTTTTATGGTCCAGTCCCGAATTTAATGAAAGTTGACAGGATAATGTTGAGTTTCAAGGTTCTCTAGAAAATTTAAAACCACAATTGTTTACACAAGCTGAGTTAAATGATTTAGTGAGAGATTTGGGTTTGACTAAGGAAAAAGCAGAATTGCTTGGTTCTAGCCTGAAAGAAAAACATTTATTGGAATCTAGAAGATCTATTTACCATTATAGAACAAGAGATCAACAGTTTGCTTTGCAGCAGTTGCCGGTTTTTCAAGCAGGAAGAAGATTTGGTTTATTGCCATGATCCCTATTTTGAAATTTAATCGATGTCATATTGTGAGAGAACTGGGGGTGATACAAAAAAAACTGATACCAGATACGGTTTCAGCACCCAAAAATACATAACACTTACATGTATTGGTTTAAAAAGTTTTTACAATTATTTTTTTTTGTTGGCCTGTATAATCATTAATATCAGAATATAAATAGAATACATAGAGTTAGATTATGCAAATTTTTAAAGAGACTGACACCAAATCAGAAACAATAAATCGTGATGACACAAAAGTTTCAATAAATAATAAATTCAGTAATAAATTAACACATTACTGAATTAAATTAGTAACCAGCAATTTTTTTTTGCACTTAACTTCAATAATTTTGAAAGAATATACACAGGTAGAAGCTGTTGAGAGTACTTACGTGAAACACTTTAACATAATGACGTCACAAACATGGCAGCCAATCGTGGCGCTCTCGTAGTCATGTGATTTTTGTTTAAATTTTACAAATTTTAATTCATTTATTATTAAAATTATATAAAAACAACACTATGTTTTAATTTCCAATATATTTAAAGTCACTTGACAATTGTTTCACCATACAATGGCTTCTTCAGAAGTAAATAATTTTAATTTAAATTCTTATTTACTTCTGAAGAAGCCATTGTATGGTGAAACAATTGTCAAGTGACTTTAAATATATTGGAAATTAAAACATAGTGTTGTTTTTATATAATTTTATTATGAATTTCGAACAATCGGCTAACACAATCAAAGATCATTTATTATTATTAGTAAAAAATTTTTAAAAAGTTTTCGGCACCGTTTATCGATATTATTTTTGTTAAAGTTTTAAAATACAGTAAAAAAATCGTTAATTATTTTTTATTCAAAAACCCACTTGTTTAAAGTATCACAGGATGTACTATTGTAATATATTTTCATTTTTTTATAATTTGATGATCTTCAATAACAATAGTAATTGAATCTGTATTTCAAAATATGCCTAAAAGGTATATATTTACTTTGTATATAAAGTGGTATCTTTCCATGCCGATACCACTTTGTATGCCGATAACATCAGATCATTTATGCTCGATGTAAAACAACATGTGTTTTCATACCAAAATTATAGGTGTCGATTAAACCTTATACCGTTAAAAATCTCCTTAAATAAACAAGCCAGCTTTTTTATTTTGTTATAGCGTGCGGCTGGTCTGAGCTTACACCGTATGAATATTTAGTAACCATAAATAACTATGGACTTGAATGGCCCGTCTGGTATCTTTTTATTAAGTGCCATAATTACACTGCTATCAACATAGGCTCCATGTTTCGATAACAAATGAAACGTTTCTGAAGTCATACGGCGAGGATTTATGTTTTTGATATAAGACAATGGGAGTCAACATTATTTATAATCATGCACGGTCACAAATATAAAGATATGGAAGGTAACAACGCAACACCTGATGTAAAAAGAAGATTTTATATGTCATATGTTTAAGATGGTTTTGTTGTTTTAGGTGGTCACGATGAATGAAGTTATTTATGGCCTTAGATACGCAAGTGATATTGGCTTAAGAATGCAAATTGAAATATCTAAATTTACGAGATATCACATGTGGAGGATGAGAAATTTGTGATGTTTATTTAATGTACCGAGGCCATTTTTGAAACTAGAATGTTATTTAAAATGATTTTGTTGTCTCAGGCGCTTACAATGATTTATAGATTTCGATACCCAAGAAATATAGACTTAAGGATACAAATTGAAACTGCAGTGTATATTTTTTACAATTTGTCTTTTTTAATACTAAGCTATGGAGTTTTTATCAGAATAGCACAGAAGTTTGCTAATTATATGGCCACCTCTTATGTGATCAGGTTTTTGAAAAAATGTTCTTACACGAAAATGACTTGTTTTTGCTACCTTGAATATTTTTTTAGAGTTTCCCTGTATTAATAATATTACACAATAGGGTATAATATTTTATTTATTTGTCAATGCCTTATTTCTAGTTTTCTATTTCTGCTAGATTTTCATTGGTACTGTAGGATATATCCTCTTAAATATATTGATGAAACCTAGTTCGATGACCTTTGGTTAGGTCCGCAGCAGCGCGGATCAATTTTCAATAAAGAGAATCGGATTTTTTTTTAACTGCGTCCCACAAGGAAAATTTTCTCATCTATGGAAAGCGGCAGACCCCATTTTGTAATACTGATGCTGTAGAGTCGATAATATTTTTTTCTAAACAATTTTTACTACCAGTCCTGTTTTAGCTATATTTCTTTTTAACGACAGTAATATTTTATAATTCCAAAAACTTTTTTATCCATAACATAAATATTAATTTTTTGCATATAAATAATTGTATTTTGATTTTTAGTGTTCCTTACGGAACACTTATAAGATGACTTCGGTGTCTGTCCGTCTGTCTGTCTGTCACACCCGATTTTCTCCTAAAGTATTTGTCATAGAAAGTTGAAATTTGGTAATAATATAGGAATTGATGGCCTCATTAGAGCCATCTAGCCTTGAAAGTTAAATTTTGATTTAAGGGGTTAGTTTTGGGGGGTGAAATCGGAAGTGAAAAAAAAATTTTTTTACTAGGTGTCAAATGAAAGCTTGTGAAAACACGACTAATTATATATATATATATATATATATATATATATATATATATATATATATATATATATATATATATATAATGTAATACTTGCGCACACTTTTCTTTGTATTATTTTTTAAAAAAATAGCGAAAAATCGCTGTCCACCCGCCTTATCTCCAAAAGTACTTACCAACAAATTTTGAAAAAGTTCTGGAATATTCTCCACGGGGTGTAGATTGAACGAAAATTATCACGAGTGCATTACCTTTAATAATTTATCTGGTATATAAAAAAACAAAAATTTCAAGGTCATCAGTTTTCAGTAAAGACTGGAAACAAACTTTGTTGAAAACTCATTTGGGGTGTTTTGTGAAGTCACTGATCATTTTATACCTCCGTTATTTTAAAAGCAATCAACGTCCCGAACACTAATTGCGCAAGTTCAACTTGCACTTGACCGGTTATTTTTCTCTATGTTATGTCCATATGGTAGCCGATAAAAGGCAATATATTCCCTAAGAAAACATTCTAGAATATCCTTACGATGAATAACGTTCAATAAATAAATTTAACAGTTTTTATAATTCTTGTGACCTTTTTCTGACAGTAATTTAATTGTGTCTTAATTTTTAAATATCTGCCTTAATATTTTAATTGTTTTAGCAAGATTCTATATTGCAAGCAAGTTTAATTAATATGTGGAAATAAATTAAATTTTTTTCTGAAATTTCTTTGGCCTTTTTATTGCCTAGTTTAGTGTGCTTATTTTAAAAACATTTATAGATCTAGCATTTCTTCTTACTATGCTAGGCAAGCAAGGTTGCTGCATATAAATAGGTGGTGCTCCAAATAAATTAAAAAATGCATATTTAGTAGCATCTGTACAGCTAGAATCCATTCTTTCAGACATAAGAGCTGCCGTTTAGAGTAGATAAGTTTCAGTAGAAAAAAGCTGCTACAAGATATGTAAATTCAGAGCCTGTTATCTATGGAGGAGATTGTAGCAGGTAGTCACTTCAGCACGACCCCGGTGTTGAACAAGACTACTTCAGGTACGCAACTCTGCCAACACGAGCCTGATTTTTTCTCCTATTTCCCTTATACGGGAGAAAATCAACTTGCTTCCGCACCCCATCCCCAGAATTTATTTATTCCATTTACTGAATTATATCCATCCTTAGTTAGAGCGGAGGATTATGGCTAAAACCCTCCTTAACATAGCGAATTTCAAAACACACGGAACTGTCGATAAGTCCCACACCTCAATAGAGGTATACCCTAAGGATTCTGGGAGAGCAAAAGTTCGCTAATATTATCTACAAAAAACAAAGCTAGAACATCACGAAAACACAAAAATAGAAAATATAAAAATATATCCATTTATATGCCACATTCAACGTGAAAACACTATTAACAGAAGATAGACTGTTAGAACTAGAAGAAGAACTCAAAAATATACAATGGGCAATAATAGGGATGTCGCAAGTAAGAAGATGTTAAAAGTCTGTGTAACACTTAATTCCTTCCTCTGCAAAGGAAATGAAACAAATAAAATAAATGGGGTAGGACTCCTAATTCATAAGAATACATCAAAAAAAAAAAAAAAAACACTATATGATATAACATAAATAATCGGAGCCAGTAATAATGCCTGAAATAAAAATATCTAAAAGATGTAGTTGCAAAATCCTACAAGTTTATGCTCCAACATCCGGTGGTGAAGATGAAGAAATTGAGGAATTTTATAAAGAAATAAATGCAGCGCTTAAATCCAGTTCAGTCCATTATACACTAATAACCTGAATACCAAAGTAGGGGTAAAGCAGGATGAAAATAGACCCTTACGGCTCAGGAATGAGGAATACTAAAGAATAACGGTTAACTTTAACGAAAATAATCTTTAGATCATGAATACATATGTCACGAAAAAGGAAAAAGAAAGTGGACGTGGAAAAAAGAAGTGAAGAATGGAATAACATCAAACGAGATCGATTATATAATATTGAACAAGAGATACGCAGTATATCAATAAAGTCAAAATGGGAAGGAATCACCGAATGGTTAGGGCAAAAATAAATTTTAATATAAAGATGAAATGAGGGAAAATGATGAATCAGAAAATGACAGTGACAGATACAACACAATTAAAACACAAGAAAAATACGTAATATACATAAACTTTAAGAATATGAAATCAAAGAGGACAACTCATCTCCAAATAAAATTAACGCGAAAGAAGTAACTCTCCAGAGAAATATTAAAAAAGAAACACACTCAAAAGAAACGGTCAGCCTAATACAAAAACAAAAATCAATGAAACAAAACACTGTAGCACATAAAAATAAGTTACAGACTATGAATAAAGATATAAGAAATGTGTAAGAAGAGATGTATAAAACTATAACGATAAGGAAATTGAAGAAACTTTGGATGACTAGAAGGGTCGACAACTGCAAATAACAAAATTAGTAGATGAGAACAGCAAATAATAACCCAATCGAATGAACTAAGAAGGACTATAGAGGGATTCTACAAGGATCTTTGTTAGAGTAAACCAGAATTATCATCAGACAAAAGCGAGTCAATTCATGAATACGATTTATGAATAAAGAATCTAACGGTATTCTTAATATTCCAAATTACGAAATACAAGACTCTTTAAATAAAATGCAAGAGGAAAAGCCGCAGGTGAAGACAACATACTTGTATAAATGTTACAACAAGGCGGAGAAATTGCATTAAGGCTGGGATAATGCTCTAATGGTTCTGCTGTTCAAAAAAGGAGCTAAGATTAAACTAACCAACCATACACCAACCAGCCTTCTATCCGTAATATAAAAGTTATTTATGAAATTAATACCTGTGATACAATAAAATTGGACGCTTACCAACCTAAAGGAGAAGCCCGATTTAGAAAGGGCTTTAGTACACTGAACCATCTTCAATTATTAAGGATTCTAATAGAAAAGTCATAGGAATATAACTTCAAAATCTGGGTATGTGGATTACGAGAAAGCATTTGCCTCGCTTGAAATCTCGGCAACATTGAATATTTTAAGTAACTGTATAACACTGTGCAACATTATCGAGGTCATCGAATGTAAACTAAATTCTGACTTCAGTTTCTGGTGCCCACCCAAACTAGCGAAACCGTATTTGGGTTTTGATAGTTTAGTTCGAATTTTTTTTTTTGCCATCATCAATTTTTTTGCTCGAGCTTTGGTTTTGCACGGCTATATCTCGTAAATTATTGGGAATTTCTCAATGCAATTTTCAGACGAAATGTCGAGATTTTCACTCTTTCGGGGTGTTTTTAGTGCAGAAATCCCGAAAAAAAGGCAATTTTTTCACATTTTGGACCATAACTTACAAACCGTGCATATTTTAGCATAACTGTCTTCGACAAAAATGTTCTCTGCATAAACACGAGTAACTTTGCTGAACATTGCAATAACCTACAATCGATCCTTATAGTTCTTTTGGCCGTTGTAAGAAATTTCAGCTTTTTTCAGGTTTTACGTTCAAGAAACTGGTTTTTAGCTTACTTTTGAATGTTTACTAACCATTAGCATCTATTTTTGAAAAAGAAATTGAAAAAAAAAATTTTGTTTGTAAACTGCTATGGCACACACACACACGCTGGAATAAATACATACACATTTGAACGGGGAATCGCTTGTGTGTAGTATAGAATTGACGCGCACTGTGCTAGTATTGGTACAGTATCATATATCTAACACGTGCGCATGTTAAGTATATGGCCTGGGACGCAATAAAAGCTGTATTCGAGCGCGTTTTAGGAAAGAATCGTGTACAGCAAGACGAAATGAAGAGATTGGTGAAAAAAATGCTCTCTTATTTTCATAAAATAAATTCATCCATGACATTAAAATTGCATTTTATGCACCATCACTTTGATGAGTTCTTACAATTGCCCAGCGAATCGGACGAACAAGGGGAGCGATTCCATCAGGTCACCATGCCAATGGAAAAACGATACAAAGGAAAACAGCTGGATGCATTGCTTGTAGAAGTATGTTGGTGGAGTCAAAAGATATCCCAACATGCAGATGAAGGCACCGAAGAAGACGATGAAGGACACACCGAAAGAGATATGCCCTTAAATATTTTATCCAGGGCGAGCTCAGATGGTGATGATACAGATTCAGATGATGAATTAGAACGACCATTGAAGAGGTCAAAACCATCGACTTCTCGGGCGGCTATGGAAATCGATTGAAAACACGTTTTTTTTGCCTTTTTTAAATTTTGAAATTTCAATAGCTCTATAAAATGGATAAAAATTTGCGAAATAAACTTTAACACAAAAAAAGATATATTTGCTGATGAAAGCTGAAATTTTGGTGTGAAATGTACTATTTGGTGGCGAAATTCCTTACAACCACCAAAAGAACTATGGGGATCGATTGTAGGTCCATGCAATGTCCAGCAAAATTACTCGTGTTGATGCAAAGAACATTTTTGTTGAAGACAGTTATGCTAAAATATGCCCGATTTGTGAGTTATGGTCGAAAATGTGAAAAAATGGCATTTTTTCGGGCTTTCTGCACTAAAAACACCCCGAGAGAGTGAAAATCTGGCCCCGACATGTCCTCAAAAATTGTGTATTTTGGTGTGAAGAACATTTCGTCTGAAAATTGCATTGAGAAATGGCCAATAATTTACGAGATATAGCCGTGCAAAACCAAAGCTCGAGCAAAAAAATTGATGATGGCAAAAAAAAAAAATTCGAACTAAACTATCAAAACCCAAATAGGGTTTTGCTAGTTTGGGTGGGCACTTCCAGAAACTGAAGTCAGAATTTAGTTTACATTTTATGTATTGCACTGTGTAATTGGCACCAAATATTCGATTAGATAGTATTGAGAAAAAACTACAAGACAGTAATGACAAAAGATGTACGTTAAGGAGACACCATATGGCTGAAATCGTTTACGTTAGCACTAGAATATCTGTTCAATAAACTCCCATGGACAAGTAAGGGTATAAATATAGGAGGAGAGGAAATGAATCATTTACGATTTGCAGACGATAATGTGCTTATATCTGACAGCAAAGAGCAATTGGAAGAGATGCTGAACGCCCTTAACAACAAATCCAGACAGATTGGTCTAAAGATAAACATTGCTAAAACCATGTTCATGACAAGTGGCAATCACTGCGTTAAAGAAGCAATACTGAACACTGAAAACGCAAAAATCACAACAACGGATTTATACGTACGAGTATATCAACAATAAAACAAAAAACAATAATATCCAAAGAAAAGTTGGGAGCGGATCTATTAAGGAGAATATCATTAGCTTCGTCAGCATTTGATAAGCTGCGGAACGACTTCCTTTTTAACATTCTAAACACGCTAAAAACGAACACATTTGATCAATGTGTATTGCCAGAACGGAAAAGTGAATCGAGAAATTCTAAATCGTCTACAAGTAGCTCAACCTGCGGTGGAAAAGAAAATATTGGGTATATCGTTGAGTGACTCATTAATGCAGAAATTTGAGGAAGGTCCATGATAACTGATGTAGCTGAGCGACTGAGCAGATTGAAGTAGAGCTGGGCGGGTCACATCTTTAGACTCTCCGATAATCGATGAACCTACAGAATAATCAACTAGAGGCCCTAGAATAAAAAAAGAACACAAATTCGATGATCTGACGACATCAGAAGGCTAACGAGATACAACTGGTTAAACAAGGTCCAAGATCGAAGGAGATGGACGTACTTAGGTTTATGTCCAAAAATGGACTGCTGAAATGTTGCTGGTGATGATGTATGAAGACTAAAAATGTATTAATTTTGATTAAGATAATTATAAAATTGCAAATAGTATTGTATGATATGAAGATAGTTGTTACACTCATGGTGTTGATGTTCAGCTACAGCGAATTTTAAAATTTGTGTCTTATTACTTAATCCCCCAACCTTATGCAAATATAGGGAACTTTATTTGATTTACCTAATAGGGTTCAGTTCACTATTGATATCTAAATCACGGTATCGGAAAAGACTTTTAGCTGATCCTACATAATCACACCCCAGGCAACTACTCAGGTTTTCTAGAGCATCTCTGAAATTGTCGCCGGGCATAGTGTCATGCCCAGGCAGGGTGCTGAGAGCAGGATACCGATGAGGCAGGTCTCGGTCGTATATGCTGTTACGGTGGAACGACAGAGCCAAACAACACCAAGTATTCCAGCACACAATGTACCGGGTATAGCTCAGCTCATACAAAATATGTATGCATTGTATACACTTTTTCTGCTTTTTTACTTAACATGCTAAATAAAAGTTGTATTTGTGAAAAATCACAGTAAAATCGCTTCAAATTTCATGTTTTGGGATCTCCATATCACAAAAAACATCCATTCCTGTTTGTCAATTTGTTGGCACAAAGTTTCAAACAAAATGAGATATCAATTTCAAATTTAGTATACAAACAATAAGAATGAAACTTATAGTTTTTGAGCGATATCGCTTCAGGAAAAAGGTGTGAAAAAGAGAGGTGCCGACAAGTTTTTTCTGATTTTAATAGCAATATTACTCTTATTTGTTTTTGTGCTCAATTATTTACGGTAAAACTTCGTATATATCACGCTATATGTTCTTTCAGTAGCAAAATCCAAAAATTAAATTATTTTTTCATTACTTGGGTTATTAAATATTGTATAGCTTGAAAAGTATTACGAACATTTGCCCAGTTTCTTGGTTAGGGTAATGTACAGTAAAATTAATATGTGGTTAAAGGGGTTAAAGGGAAGAGACGTAGCTTAGTGTGTTATATCTTTTTCAAGATTCTCCAAGTCAAGAAATATAATTTTTTTTTCGTCACTTCCGTCATACAGTAGGAGGCTATTCTTTAGTGTTTATTTTAGGACTGCATGTTTGCAAGGAAATTTCAATTTTTTCTTGCAATATTGATCTATACTGCTGCTAAAAATTCTATAGCATAGAGAATTCTAGCTTTTGATTTAGTATATTATTACGTCTCTAAAAATCAACAGGTACTTAACAAGATAAAAAGCATCGTGCAATTTAAGCAGTCTAATATAGCATTCAATAACGAATTTTTGACAAATTCAGAATTACGATTGGTTAAAAGTCACTTTCAACGATGCAAATAACCATCTAATTGCATCATTTATATTTATACAAGTTTTGAAAACAGTATACTGTGTAACAAGTAATGGATTTAGTACGTTTGTTCACAAATCGTATATATATATATATATATATATATATATATATATATATATATATATATATATATATATATATATATATATCAAGGATTTTCTACAGCTGACGCTGTCTTCCTTCTCTCAGCCTTTGATTCCATCCGTTTCTATCTTCCCTGTCTCCATCTGTTAGACCCCTGTCCTCCATAGCGTCGTCCACATCGTCTCTCCACGATCGTCTGGGTCTTCCTCTTTTTCTTCTCCCTATAGGGCTCCACTCAGTTATTTTCTTTATCCACCTTTTATCTTCGCTCCGTCTTATGTGTCCATACCATTTTAATCGTTTTTCTTCATTGGTGTTTATTGCGTTCTCTTTGATGTTCATTCTGCTTCTTATTTCTTCATTTGTTATTCTCTCTATATATGTCACTCTACAACATCTTCTCCAATACTCCATCTCTACTGCGTTAATTTTAGATTTATTTCTTTTGTTGATCGTCCATGTTTCTGACCCGTATGTCATTATGCTTTGTATTATCGATTTGTATATGCGTGTTTTGTTTCTCTTTGTAATGTGCTTGTCCCACAGGATCGAATTTAATTGTCTTATGCATGTCCGCGTTTGTCCTAATCTAGCTTTAATCTCTTCTTCTGATGTTGCGTTTCTTGAAATGATGGTCCCTAAATATTTAAATCTATCGGTTCCTTTGATTATTGTTTCGTCATCAACTTCTAGATTCTCCACGTTTCCCTCCTTTGTTGTTAGATATTCCGTTTTATCAAAGTTTATTACTAATCCTGCCTTAGTGTATTCTTCTTTCAGTTTTCTTACGATATAACTGAGGTCTTCCTCATCTTGCGCTATGATTACTTGGTCGTCTGCGAAACTTAGAGTATACAAGTAATCTTCTCGTATTCCACTACATTTTTGCTTCCATTTTTTTAATGTTTGTTCGAGGTATATTTTGAATAGTGTTGGGGATGTAGAGCATCCTTATAATAGGCCTTTTGATATTTGGAGTCTCTTCCCTATTTTATGTCCCATTTTTATGTTCACTGTGTTGTTTTCGTAGAGAGCTTTTACTGCGTATATTAGTTCTTTGTCAATGCCTATTTCTTTCATTGCGTCCCATAATCTTTGTCTTGGTACTGAGTCATACGCCTTTCTTATGTCTATGAAGGCTAGATGAACTTCTCTATTCTTTGCCAGTTTTTTTTCGTACGAGTTTTAAACGTGTAGCATATTGTATTTTTTCTACAACTGTTTCCATTGTACATTAAATACTATTTTAAATTATTATGTATATGTGACATGTCTAATCGTCTGGCATTGTGCTGATATGTACAAACGATATTTCTCGAACCGAATAAATAATGTGTTTTTAGAGAAATATTTTACAAATAAATAAAGAGATTATACACGTTTTTGTTAACTTTTTTAAAATGTATTCAACTTATCATGTTTAATTATGTGTTTTACAAAATAAGGAATTAACAGACTAATTCCGCCCTAAAAATTAAACGAATGCAACCCTTAACATCTTTCGAGGGATTTAATATAACAGAAAGGGCCGCTGTCTTAGGGAATACTGGTATACTGCAATACTTCAGGTTGGACACATGGGAATATCCCGTGTGACCATCACGGTAGGAATGTCAGAATAGTTCACATTGATTGACGTAACCAAGGGTTAGGTGATCACTGGGGACAAGAAGGGATTGGGCTATTTCGTTAATAATTAGAAAGTTACATGCTGTAGAATATATTAAAATTTGGAAAGAACAAGGAAGGTTCGTTATTTGCAACACAAGGGTAAGTAAATAGCATGTGCCTTATAATAATAATAATAATTTTTATTGCCTAACAGAATACATCGATTTATGAGACAATCTAACATAGAATATAAACTAAATACATATTGAAATAAAATTACATACACAGGTATCTAGGAAACTAGGAGCAAACTTATATAAAAATTTTGCACTAATCTGCTTCTTAGCGCATTGGTAAAGTGAGATGAAGATAGGCCGCATAGATCAATGTCGTTGCGGGTTTTGTTAAAGACATCCATATACTATATATTAGTTATTAGTAGTACGAGTACTGGAACATAGCAGCAAGGCTGATAGTTCGTGAAGGAATATAAAAGTTTATTTGTGATAATATCTTAGCGCAATCAATAAGGGATCTGCATACCTTAAATAAAAATTGATCTACTATAAAGCTTTTACGACTAAATAAAGACGGTATTTGAAATCTATGTAGAAGAATACTCTGTTCTAGACCTTTAGGAGAATATATCTCATCCCTCTTAATGCAAGAAAGTTGACAATTTTGCTGGATATTTTCCAGTTGAGTAATATATTTATAAAAAATGGGATTTCATACAACCACACCAAATTCCAGTGTTTTTAATATATGAATATTTGTAAAATCACCATAGTTTCTTAAGACAAACCCGAGCATTCTCGTTGCATTGCCAAAAAAATACTATGCATTGAAAAAGAAAGTTTGGGGTCAAAAATGACTGTAAGTGTCAAAACTCTTAATTGGTATACTCCTTATATAATAATTAAAGGCAATGAGATCCAATTTATTTGTAAATTAATAGTAAGTCATTTACTAACAATAAGAGTTAACTTGTTGGTACTGCACCAACTATCCAGCACACTAAAACCACTCTGAATAGAATAATAATCATTTGTCTCCTAAGCTTCCTTAAATATTTCTAGCTCATCAGCAAACAGCATAATATAACTAGAAATATTATCACTTCTATCAATGATAAAAATTGAAAATAAGAGAGGAGCAAGATTACCCCCCTGAGGAATACCACTAGTGGCTTTGAATTTAACAGATTTATAGTCATGGATTATTGTAAACGATCTCTTAGATGTGATACAAAAAACATTATCAGATTCTCAGTGAACCGCATATAGGATAATTTTTGCAACAAAGCAGAATGATTTACTGTCGAAGGCCTTGGGAAAGTCTGCGTAAACATATTGTTTACGATTATCCAAGACCTGCCTAAACAGGTTACACACGATACTGCGATTACTAAAAAACGTGTTATTTAGGGAAGATTGAGTATCTAGTTTGATTAAATAAATCATCAAGTATCAACATTTCAAAAACCTTTGTAAATGGAGATAATCTAGACATAGGCCTATAATTCGATATTTCTTTTAGATCTCGTTTTTTAAAAGACCGGGGTAATCCTTGCCCCTTTCCACAATTCTGGACACGTTATTTTTAATAGTAAGGCACAGGACAATTTGTTTTTCAACCTTCTTTATGCCCTCATATTCAGTTCCTCTTCAAGCATGACAAAAGAACTGTCATTGACAGATTGATGAAGGCAGGTCACATTCATTGGAATGACGTACACAATAACAAAAAAAGTGCAAATGCATTTATAATACTTTCAGGATCAGAGAACTGAAAATTATCGTCCATAAATATTTCAGGTAGTGAATTTGTAAGAGATGTAATCGAGATCTCCACTTATCCTTGTCTTTGTGGATTTTCAGTGCCCTTTTGAAACCATCAGACTCCACACCACTTAATCTGGGCTGCTCTTCAGGACCTAGGAATACTACAAAAAGTTCTAATAGAAGCACTTTATCATCGAACAAGCTGTTATATTTTGCACAATGGCACCACTGGGGATAAAATTGTGGTAAACCACGGAGTCAAACAGTGATGTATACTGTCTCCGCCCCTCTTCAACATAGTCCTTGACATGGTACTAAAAAAGGCATTGTACAAAGGAAGAGGTATTCAATGGACACTGACTACACTCCTAGAATATCTTAACTATTCTGACGAGATATGTTTCCTCACACATACGCCAAAAGACATGAAAGAAAAAATGGAAGCTAAGAAGGTGGGCCTAAAGATCAAAGATCGGACAGAGATGTGAGCAACTAATAGTAAAAGCGCGGCATGAGCCTTTGGACCATTTGGAGCTCATAACCAGCCAAAAACCAAACTAAGAATCTTTAATAGCAACGTGAAATTAGTTCTATTCTATGGGGACTCAACATGGAAGATCACACATTGCAAACATTTATAAATAAATGCGGTCGGATATCCCGCATTTTCTGGCTAAATACCATAACAAACTAAAAACTATGGTGAACAGTACCAAATTAAAATTGACCTTAGAAAGCAAAAATGAGGTTGGCTCGGCCACACACTTCCTACACCTACCAACAACATAGCCAAAATTGGAACCCAAAAGGTTAAAGTGGAATGATGAATTTGTTGGTTTTTTAAAATTAATAAAAAACCCGAAGGTTTTTTGAAATAGAACTTTTAGCCCTAGGTATGTATTTTTGATAGTCGATGTCAATCGTTCCTCTTATGTCTACTCGAAGTTCCTGTTGTTTCCATTTGATGAGCCTAATTATTTCAGATTTGGACCAAACTGGATACGTTTTTTTACGAATAATAGATTTGGAAACGTACGTATTAAGTACAGTACTTCGTAAAACCGTGCACATGTTTCATTTACATTATAGAGTATATATACTCGAAAATCAGACCATTCCACATTCAAAATCCTGACATAAAGAAGTGGAAAATGTACCCTGCTAAAGTTATACCAAGATTGAAATGTATTTGCCGGCAACACAGTTACCTTTTCTTAAAGGAAAAGATAAGGAAATGTTCAAAGGAAGATGCTAGTTGTCCTCCTCTACTAGCGAAACAGATTCTCTGGAAACGACATAATTAAAGTTTAAAAAAAACTATATCTAGAAACTAATTATGCGTCTTGGGAATTTTTAATAAATCAATTTTTGGATCTTCATCTAGATTTTCATATAGGTTAGGAATATTAAAGTCATCCAAAATTAATACATTATCATTGTATATAAAGTGAAATACTTCGTTGAGACGTATTTGGACGTATGTAGGTAATGTTACATAACGAATGCTTACCTTACAACAAACTATATCTATCTTAGTGACACTGTTGCGAACGCCTTGGAGATCAATTTGTTAAACATTTTATTTATTATTTACAGCTAGTATCACCCGACCTCCACAGGATAGACCCAATCTAGTAAGATCTCTATCACAGCGAAATCCAGAATACCTGTTGTTAAATACTTCACTTGAGAGAAGAGCTTGTTTTGAATCTAACTTTCCGTATTTGTGATGAGGTCGTAATTAGAACTGCATACCGATTTAAAGAAATCAGCCACTTTTATGTTTAGCCCTATTTTTCGGATTCTCAAAACACTTAAAATTACAAAAATCTTTCTTATACTCCACACAAAACAGGAAAAATGACTTGTCAAACAAGGTGCGTGAAAATTAATGAAACTCCAATATCTTGGTTTTAATTCATAGTGAGTTAAACAAAAATATTGAACGACTGCCTAAATGATTTTGATTATCATCTTAAAAAAATTAAATATCTGACAAGTGGCAAGATTTACTAATAAAACTAAAATAATAAGCTATTAAGTAACAGTCCCTAAAGAATTTAAATTTATATTAGTTTCTCCTTATTTTCAATCCTATTATATAAAAATACATGTGAGTACAAAGTGGATCTAGAAAAAATATGTATTGACTTTACGTCTTCCATTTGGAAAGGAAATATAGTACTCGGTAAATAACTTATCAATTTTTTTACAGTACTTCTGTTGGCCAGAGAAGTGAAAATCTAAATTTGTATTTACTAGCATCGGAATTGCCTTTCTCATAACTCTCGAAGAAAATAATAAAGAAATAATTATATAATTCTTCAGCTCTCTACCAATTCTCATTCCGGTTCTCAGCGTTCATTGCTTTGCGTTGGCTCTCAATTACAGGTGTTTTGACTTTCAGATGGATAAGCGTTTCTTAACCAGGCGGTTTATTAGTTGATACGTAAGCCTATAGTTAAAACTTGATAAAATCTCGGTAATAGTTTGATGTTTCAATCCAAAGCCTCGATTCGTAGAAGTGGAGAAGCGAGATAGGTTAATTGTTTTATCTTAAAAGGAGATTGGAATATAAATTAACTTGTTGAACAGATCAGACTTTAAATAAGTGAGCTGTTGATTAGATAATATAATTAAATTTTTTACCGGACCACCTGTGTTAAAATTGCTAATCTTTACGGTATATCTTTTTAGCTTAACAAACAATAGTCCAGTCGCCAGGGGTTTTGAGCTCTTATTAAATGTTAACAGGCTGCATTTTGGCACACCAGTAGTTTTTTGGACGCAGAATACGATAAAAAAAAGTTTGCTAAATTTTGATGTACGCTGATCCAACAAAATCCAAAATAAAATTAAAAATTCGGTTTTTCGGTAATATCGTAATATCTGGAAAACTGAAGAAAATATTGAAAAATTAATAGCACCACGTGAAAGAGCGATAAAATTAACAAAAAAAAATGGTATATAGATTTTTTTTCCAGATTTTTTCTGTTAGAGTGATATTACTTGTTTTCAGAGTGTAAAAAAAATTAAAAGATAGCTTTTTGAAAAGGAGACTTTCAGCTTTCCGATAATACTATTAATTTTTAATTTTATTGCTTTATAATTTGTAAAACTTAAAACAAAATTTTTGTTTGCATTATGTTAGCGGGCATATATTAAATTACAAATATTTAATAAAATATAGTATTGAAAAAAAAAAATACTTGGCGCATATCATTATTACACTTTAAGTTTCAATATAAGAATAATTAAAAATATGCGCATTGTCTGTGTTATTTAAAAATTGAGTTTTAAAATATGAAAATTTGCCTGCTGTAGTGCGCTGCCGGCAATTTTACGTTCAAAGCAGTACGAAATGTAAAAAAAGTCGGACAATTTTTTTTCTTTTTTTTTAATTACATTAAAAGTATAGTTGGTTTTATTGATTTTATTATTATTATAAAATCATTAAAAACTTAAACTCGTTTTTTGTAATTTTGCTCTGAAACAAATGTTCATGAAAAACGTATTTTTTGTTTATTATTAATCAAAGAACTTAAACTTAAATAAAAAAAATATTTAAGGGTGGGAAATGGAAGATAGAAATCTAAGTATTTAAATTTCATTTAAATATCCAGGTACAAAAAAAAACAGTTATTGAAAACACAGAAGTTCTAAATTACTCGGCTGTTATATTGGATCCACCATTTTGAATTTTTCAAATCTGTCATCGGATTTTCAATCAACACCCCGAGAAACCCCTTAATAGCCAATTTCAAAATATTTAGCGGTATACAGAATCATTATCTTTAATCATATTTAAATGAGATTGGAAGCGTGACTCCCACTACAACAGAAGGATAAAAGCAGCCATTTTACTTTAAATATTTTTTTTAAATTACGGTTAAACTCAAAAAAAAAAAAATAATCTATATACTATCTTTTTGTAAAATTTTCGGTTCTTTCACGTAGTTGCATTAATTTTTCGATATCTTTGTTATTTTTCGAGATATTTGGTAAAAACCTAATTTTTGATTTTATTTCCGATTTGGTAGGTTTAGCGTACACTTTAGAGCAGCAAACTTTTTTTATTGTATTCTACGGCCAAAAAACTACCTGTATGATGTCAAAATGCAGCCTGTTAATTTTTAATGAGTGCTTTTCGTCAAAAATTACCTCTAACGATTGGGCTACAAGTACTTTGCAGACCTAAAACCTGGAACGATATATTAAAATTACCATTATAAAAATGAGTTGCTTAACTTAACAGGTTATAAATAAACTAATTAAATTATTAATTAATTATAATTAAGTAATATGTGATTTTTTGTACCAAATTAACACGTAAATTTTCGTTCCAATGTCAATTACATAGGCTCGTAGAAATTGAAAAATTGTTACCTCAAATTTTCAGCTCAAATTTTTATTTATTAATTCCTGTAACTTTGATTGTAGGCCACATATCTAGGGAGATATTTGAGACTTTACCCTTTCCTTTACGGAAAATAATAATACGGCTTTGATTTCCATCGGACTGTGACCTTCACCGGAACCTTTTTTAGAATTGCAAGAAAAAAGTCTACCATCTTTATTGCATCCATTGTTAGGCATGAGTCTTCAAATGGATGAACTGTAAGCACAAAAGCATTTCCTTTGGAGTTAATATCACGTGGCACGAGTCTTCGAATCATTTGAGAGATAGCTATGCAGATTAATTATACAACTAGGAGGAAGCCCCACAATAAAATCTATAGAAGTTTCCATACAAAAAAGGTGACAACCAAAAATAATAAACTATCGCCCAATAAGTCTCCTCCCACACCCATGTAAATTACTCACAAAAATAGTAACCAACCGACTCACAAATAAATTCGATGATTGTCAAACACCGTAACAAGCGAGATTTCGAGAAGGCTATAGCACCATCGAGCTTTTATCGACTCGAGCACAATTTAGCTTTTATCGACTACAACAAAGCCTTCGACTCGATAGAGCTATGGGCCATATTTCGGTCTATGAATAACGCCAGAAATATATTTAAGATAACGAGAACTTTTTAAGTACGTACATGAAAAGGCTACAATACAGGTTAAAATTAATGATGATCTGACAACGGATGAAACATCTATACACCGAGGAATAAGACAAGGTGACACTTTCTTGCCGAAGCTTTTCACAGTGGCTTTAGAGGACATCTTTAAACAACTAGATTGGGAGAGTAGAGAAATAAATGTAGATGGAAGATATTTGACCCACTTCCGCTTTACAGAAGATGTGGTTTTGATCGGTAACAGCTTACAGAAGTCACAGGAAATGGTCCAATAACTAAAGGCAGCTTCAGAAAAAATTGGTCTAGCTATGAATTTAATAAAGACTAAAATCCTGACTCTTCAAGAAACACCAATCTACGTTGGAGGCAACAAAATAGAGAAAGTGGAAGAAGCTATCTACTTTGGTCATGGAATAAGACTCAAGAAGGGAAACTAGAATGCCAAATTGAATAAGAAGATCAGGATGACATGGGCAGCCACTGGAAAACTAAGTCCCGTCCTGAAACGGTCTGATTTCCCGATCAATGTGAAAACTAAAGTTTTTAACATGTACATCCTCCCCGTAATGATCTATGAACTGGAAATAGCATTACTAACAGTAAAAACAACCATTAAACTTCGAACTACCCATCGAGCATGAGAACGACTCCTGTTGGGAATAACGCTTAGAGACCATTGGTGAAACGAGGAGAGACCTAGGAGAGAGACCACAGGAGAATCGTGGGACGACCACCAAAAAGATGGATCGATGACATAAAACAACAGGTCGGTAGAGACTGGCACCAGATAGTCAAGGATAGAATGGCGTGAAAAAGACGAGAGGAAGCCTACGTCCAGGAGTGGATGGCAAAGGGCTACCGAAAGAAAAAGAATCTAGGTTTCGACAATTAGAAGGAACTCTTTATGCCAAATACCACCGTAATTGAAGGAACAATTTACATGATCTTGACTTTTGACCAACTTTTACGTGTCTTGTTCGGTCTGCACGATATTCTTTAGACTTTAGACTATTTTAAGATCGTATAAATAATTCTAAGTCTAATTACGCATCTTCAAGTGGCATCTCCTAAAGAAAACATCTCTTTATTAACATTAAAATGACGATGTTTCTTAGGAAATTTTAGTTGTTTCGGAACAAACTGAAATAATACACAAAACTGAAAGCCTAAATTGTACCTCAAAATCGGTAGTATAGATATAAATATATATATATATATATATATATATATATATATATATATATATATATATATATATGTGCGTGCGTGTGTGTCTGTGTGTGTGTGTGTGTGTGTGTATGTGTGTGTATATTAACAATTCCTTTCCTGTAGTTGGTATATATTAGATTTTCATTCAAGAGAGGGCCACCTGTAAATATTCAGTAAGTACTATTTTAGCTAATAGCTCAGATTCAAAAACATTGAAAAATTATGGTAATGATTCCTATTTTTTTCTTTTGAAACTACGGTATATTCCTTCAGAGGGTACGTTGGCTTATAAAAGTTCTTTTCTCTATTTTCCAAGTTCTGAAGATGATGTACGATTTGGCATCGAATGTTCGATATTAGAATAAAACTATAGTTACTAAGACCCTCTTGTTCACTCTGTAAGAGTTATCTCTAAGTTGAATCTTTTTGAAATGAAATGATTAAGTACGGGTCTAATAAATTACATCGAATGCTGAGAAACATGTGCCACAGAGCGATAAATGGAGAAAAAATACCAGAGGAATGGTCAAAAACTTATATAGTATCTATATTTAAAAAGGGAGACAGCAGAAAATGCACCAACTATAGATGCCTAAGCATAATATCGAGTATGGGACGTTTGTATGGAAAAAGTATCAAAAATATCATGGAGGAAAATATAAAAGGATAAATTGGAGAAGACCAAGCAGGCTTTACGGCCGGAAAATTATGTATAGACCACATATACACTATAAAACAAACAATGGAAAAAAACTGGCAAAGAATAGAGAAATTCATCTCGATATATATATATATATATATATATATATATATATATATATATATATATATAAAAAAACTAAAACTATTTATATATATATATATATATATATATATATATATATATATATATATATATATATATATATATATATATATATATATATATGCCGAAATTGCCATCCTTAGCAGCTTTAACGTGCACAACATCAACTGGCTTAAGTATTCAAGTACGACAGACGAACAAGGCTATGAAGCCTAATCGTTCACAATTAGTTGTGGCTTTACTCAACTTATCAATAAACCACCTGATCGTGACGGAGAGTTCTTCTTGAACTGTTTTTAATTCGGGATTGGTACTTGAATTTTTTCGAGCTTCCCCTTGGTTAGACGTTTGTTTTAGATCTGTCGACCCATCTCGCTGCGCTAAAGAGGTTTCTGATGTCATTTTGAATGGCATGAAAGCTTACATCCCTTTTTCGAAGAAATGCTCTTTCAACGGTAAGCCTTGGTACGACCGAAAATACAAAGAAGCTGTGGCTTCTAAACATCTTACCTACCAACAATGGCTTGAAAATCCTGACGCCATATATCATAAAATCTTCATTCGTACACGAAACAGATGTAAAGGGATTATCGATAACACCAAGGAGGAACACAATCAAAGATTTAAATAAAAACTTCTTACGTGCTCTAACACTTCCGGATCTTTTTGGTTGCTCGCTAAGGCCACTAGTCAAAATTTCACTAAATTCACTATACTACCACTCACACTGCCAGATAATACCATTGCAGCAATAGCTGTTGAGAATGCCAACTTTTCAGCTGAACTCTTTGCTTTACATTCTTCTGTCGATTTCCAAGGAAAATCACCGTCCACTCTTCTTGAAATGCAGTCACGGATGGCAACTTCGTGTGTTGTATATTTTATTAACGCTAGACACTAACAAAAATTCTGACGCTGTTGGAATACCTGCTACAGTACTCAAAAATGCGCGAGCGAAGTTTTCTGTAGACTTTTTAACCTATCCTACAAGACAAGAATAATTCCTTCCCATTGGCTACCCAAAAAAGGCAAGAAGCCCTTGCCAAACAACTACCGATCAGTCGCAGTTACAGAACCCGACATAGTTATGTCGGAATACTCTATTCATCTGGCAACGTCACTTAATTTACTGCAGTTGGGAGCAAATATTTCTTGAGATGAATATGGTGCATTGCAAAGAGAGCTTCTCAAAAGCTGAAAATATTTTTTGAACAAGAAAGGTTTACAATCCACAATAACTTTTAATTATAATGTGCAAAGCTCGCAAATTCGACCAATGATGGAATACTGCTACCATGTTTGGGGTCTGCTACCAAACATACGCTGCATTGGTTAGATTCTATTCAGAAGAGGGCTGTTCGCCTGATTAGAGACCCAGAACTCACCAGCAACGTTGATGTCTTGTAGTATCGAACACCGGTTGGCGACTTGAGTATATTCTACAAGTGCTTTCATGAAAGGTGTAGCACGCTTAACTCCGCTCAGGGCTGTGGATGCTGCTGACACATCACATCCGTATGAGGTTCAGTTTGTCAATCCTCGTACAACCCTTTTCAAGCCGTCTTTTATGCAGAATATCATCCCTTTGGAATGATTCACCCAGATTTGTGTTTTCCAGCGAGTATAATTTATAGTACAAGTAGAAAATGCCATTGCAAAACTCAAAAATCGAAAGGCTTCCGGTCCAGATACCATAACAGTCGAAGTCGTTAAAGCTATGGGCGAGCATAGAATCAATTTACTACACGACACATGGTGGGGAATACCGGCGAAGAGCCTGGGAACTGGAGAGAGCTAATATTCATACCGATATACAAAAAGGGCTTCCCCACAAAATTTACCAACTATAGAACTGTCACGCTAGCAAGGTTTTTCTAACCAGACTGAATGAACATCTCAAGTCTTATTTATTGCCACAAATATCAGAAGAACAAAGAGAATTGATACCAGGAAAACTAACACGGGAACAAATTTTGAATGTACGTCAACTGATAGAGAAAGGAAGAGAATATAACATCAAAATTTACCTCTGCTTCATCGAGTATCAGAAAGCGTTTCCCAAGGTGAGATGAGAAATGGGAAATTCGTCACATTTATTAAAGCTAATACAAACGCTTTACGAATTTATTATAGCTAAAGTGCGTGTTAATAACATGTACACAGAAAAATTCACCACGAAAACTGGTGTCCGGCAAGGATGTATTCTTTCGCCACTACTATTCAACATTTATACGGAGTAATATTGCGCGAAGTTTTCAATAACTAGAATGGTGGTATCGCCGTTGGAGAAAAACGCATACAGAACCTGCGCTATGCAGATGACGCCTTAATTATATCCGCAAATGAAAGTGAATTAGAGGTCACTATGCAAAGACTGACAAGGATCAGTAAAAGTTACGAGTTAGAAGCAAACAACAACAAAACAAACAAATAATGATCATTAGTAGAACGAATCATAATCAACCTCAACGTCTAGCAGGGTATGAAATCGTAGAGTCCTATCAATGCCTTGGGTCTCTAATTACCATTATCGGCCAGTGTCACTCAGAAATACGTAGGAGACTCTCAATCGCTCACTCTGCAATCACAAAATTAGTCAAAATATGAAAAAAATCTAACATCTCGCGATCAACTAAGTTAAGGCTCGCAAGAACGCTTATATTTCTGATTGCAATACATGTACGATGTCCATAAAAAAGTATTACAAAGAGATAAGTTACCTTCCTCAATAAAACTTAAACAAGCGATAATACCCACGCATTCAGAAGCTAAGAACAAGTGTGACCCATCTTAACTAAGTTTAACTGACCCATTATATATACCTCCTCGAACATGTGAATCTTTCATTTTTTACTTACTGCTTGTAAGACAAATTTACATATTGTTTCGTGTATTTGTGGGCTATTTGAGCCACAAATCAGTACTACTTAAAAAAAGATTGGCCTCAAAGTATGCGTTACAAAAAGATCTTTAACCTCATTCACACTCATTAATTTAAGGCTAAAGAAAAATTTTGGTAAGGCCGTGAACAAAGAGGAAGAAAGTTTTAAATACTTAGGGGAAAAGCTTCCTCAATTTGGCGACGTTAAACTAAAAGAAGGCACTTTCGTAGGGCCATAAATAACTGGTGACTCCAACTTTCTCCGAAACCTCAATGAATAGGAGTGTGATGTCTGGAATTGTATTGTCAAGGCTATTAAAGGCTTTGTCGGGAATAAAAAAGGTAGAAGGAAAACTACAAAGTTTTAATAAAGGCTCTACTTCGATCAGCCGAATGTCATAAAAAAAATTTCTTCATGTCTATTTAGACTTCTTCCGGCTAACCTTGGTTCTGCAAGGAATGAATAGGCAGAAAGGTTTCATCAAGATATCACAACAATAGAAATTAGAAAACAAGGATAATGGGATCCAGCAACGATAGAGGATTTCTGTTAGTTTATACAAAAAACAAAGACAATTCTGTTGGTTTATACAAAAAATAAAGACATATCGTACAAGAGGTAAAGAAGTACTCTTTTAATATAAGATTACTATTATTTTATTCAAATACTCTATAAAAAAATGACAGAAATAAAATAATATATTTGTATAATAAAATCAACAGAGTTTCCAAATAGCATCAACAAAACAATTAGACTTCTCGTACCGTTTGATTATTACGTCAGAGTATTGTCTTTAGATTGCTGACAAAAGTGTAATTTTTTTTCCAGTAAAATTAATTTGTTTACCTATTATATGCCACTAACGAGGAAAAAATGCACGCGTTTGTAATAAAAGGGTGAGATTATACACCAGACACAAAAGACTTACGTTATGAATTGAGACAGAGATACCAAATAGAGATAAAAAATATACATATTATGGAAACGCGTTATAAACCTTTTTTTAATTAATTACATCGGTAGATTATAAATTATCTGAACACTGAAAAATAAAGTGAAACAGTTAAGCAATGTTTCTATTTTATAGGAACGACGTAAACAGACATCTGACATACTACAATATAGAAGGTGTAATATGTGGGGCCATGCCACCACATATTGCCACAGGGCCGAGAAATGTACTAAGAACTGCCCGAATCAAGAAAAATGCTCAAATTGTGGAAGTGGACATAGGGTTAATGATAAAAACTGTCCATTCTATTTATATAGAGCGGACTTAGTAAAAAGTAAGCAACCACCAACAACTTATGTAGCAGCACCCCCTTTAACATGTAACGTTTGGGAACGCAGAAAACAACTAACTCAGCAAAGGAAAGAAAATAATGCTGAGAGACAAGTTGAACAGCCATCACAACGCAGTAGACAAACAACAGGAGGTCCGGGTATAGATGACTTAACTCAGGCAATGGACAACCTCAACGAAGTTATTAACATCCGAGAATTGATGAGATTATTAACAGACTTAACGGAAGCGACAAGAAATTGTCGCACCAAGCTAGAAAAGCTTGAAGCTGTAATTCGTTTTTATGTGAGTATAGACGAGTATGACATATAATTCAACCGTCTAAAAATCGTGCAACTAACTCAGCAAAGGAAAGAAAATGATGCTGAGAGACAACTTGAACAACCATCATAACCCAGTAGACGAACAACAGGAGGTCCAGGTATAGATGACTTAACTCAGACAATGAACAATCTCAACGAAGTCATTAACATCCGAGAATTGGTGAGATTATTAACAGACTTAACGGAAGCGACAAGAAATTGTCACACCAAGCTAGAAAAGCTTGAAGCTGTAATTCGTTTTTATGCGAGTATAGATGAGTATGACATATAATTCAACCGTCTAAAAATCGTGCTATGGAACGCCCATAGCGTAGTGAATGAAACAGAAGAATTAGTTCATTTGCTGTATAAAATCGATATTATGGTCACTACAGAAACTAAGTTAAACGAAAATAATAAGTTTAAAATTAGAAATTACACATGTCATCGAAGAGATAGGAATCAAAGAGGTTAAAGACGTAGAATTGTTGATCAAAAACAACATAAATCATAATATAGTAGTTAACAACAACTCTAACGTAGAAAACATTGCGATTAAATTGAGCAATGATGTGTTTATCAACGGATGTTACGCCCGCCCGAGTCAAGCAATTAGATCAAAACCACAATTTAGTCCAATCTAGTTTAAACAAAAATTTATGTAAAAAAGTGACGAGCATTAATAAAGTGCAGTGCTAAAATAACAAAGATTAAACTACATATGCATGTAAATATAGTAAAATTGTATAAATGTACATATGTAAATAAAACATTGTATTATAAATTATGTCAATAATTAATAATAATAATTAATAAATTAAGTTAAGATCACAGGATAGAATAGGAATTATATCTAAAAGAGCGAATCGTTGTAAATAGTAATGTAAGATAAAGGATGAAAGAGAACGAATGAATGCGATAACAAACTAAATGATACTAAACTTTGAATTACGCAGTACCTGAAAGCTTAGATATGGGTTTTTTGACTTTAATTTTTTCTATTAAAAATAATTAAAAGGTGACAACAAAAATTAAAAATAATAACAAGTAATTTCCAAAATAACCTAATCAAAAAATTAGCTAGTGGCAGAAATAGTAAAAATAATTCTTAAAATACACCAGTATTATATTTCCCAAAAAAGGCCGAACATCAGCCAACCCTTTTACTCCAAAAAAAAGGGGGACATTTTACAAATGAATATTCAATTTAGATTATTGTCTTAAGCGAAATGAAATAACCGGTCGAGTGCAAGTTGAACTTGCACAATTAGTGTTCCGTACGTTGATTGCTTTTAAAATAAAAAAAATTGTTACGGTGATATGAAATGATCAATGACTTCACAAAACATACCCCAAAAGAGTTTTCAACAAAGTTTTTTTCCAATCTTTACTGAAAACTGGTGACCTTGAAATTTTTTTTTTTTTATATGCAAAATAAATTATTAAAGGTAATATACTCGTGATAATTTTCGTTCAATCTACACCCCGTGGAGAATATCCCAGAATTTTTTCAAAATTTTTTGATCAGTACTTTTCGAGATATGGTGGGGGGACAGCGATTTTTCGCCATTTTTTAAAAATAATACAAGGAAAAGTGAGTCCAAGTATTACATTATATATGTATTTTTTACTTGTGTTTTCAGAAGTTTTCATTTGACACCACATTCGATGACCTAGTAAAAAGAATTTTTTTCACTTCCAATTTTACCCCCCAAAACTAACCCCTTAAGTCAAAATTTAACTTTCAAAAGTACACGGCTCTGATGAGGCCATCAATTCCTATATTATTACCAAATTTCAACTTTCTATGACAAATAGTTTCGGAGAAAAGCGTGTGTGACAGACAGACGGACAGACACACAAAGACACCGAAGTGATCTTATAAGTGTTCCGTACGGAACACTAAAAATGTACTTGTGTTACATTATCAATAAATAAAAAGATGCTCCAGTTGAAGTATTTACATATTAGAGAAATATAAACTTAATTTGCCAGGGATTAATACAAATATAATCGCTTAGTTTTAATAAATGAATAATTGAATCCAGCATAGATGTACAACTTAGAAGAAGTAACGAATAGACGAGTTAAAATATTGGGAAATTTGAAATTACACAAAGACAGAACCATTCTACCCTAGATTAAATTTTGATTGAAGAGTTTTTCTACCTCCACACTCATTCCTTCCCCCAAATATACCAAAGTCTCTAAATTACAGGAAACAATATTACGTAATAGGTTTATGGTATTAAGTTAATTAACTATAAGTATGTATAATAATTTAATGAAGATAAATCAGATTATACTGGGGCCAATACAACAAAAAAATACTAATAACACAGGTCATTAATTTTGTGTTTTAGCTACCGGGCTAATGGCAGGGCATCATCAGTCAAAAGTGTTACTCCATTTTTGACGTTATATTTAATGAGCCTCAGTGTAGCCACAAATGAGATGCCCCAGGAACATGTCATTATCAGATAATTTCGAGTATTACCTCCTGTCGCGTGAGTTAGCTTCAACATATTATATATACCTACTCAAGAATTTCAAAAGATTTCACGAACTTGCAAGGCAACATCAGGCGATGAGATGAACATCTACTTGCATATTAGTTTAATCACTTGCAAAAGAAATAAATTACTCTATCGACTGACATGTGGTCATAATTAGATATCACATACATTAAATATCTCAAAATTATTTGAATAATAAAACTGACGAATGAAATCTGTCTTAAAAATTATAGGTTAAAAGGACATGCCTGGGGCGTGGCATGTTAAGTAGCAGGATCGTTTTGCTTTAGGACAATGCTCGTCCACACGTGGCTCATCGAAACCAAGGTTGCGTTGCGTCATATGGCCGGAAACAACTTGATCATCCCTTGTATAATCCTGACCTAGCCCCCAGTGACTAACACGTGTTCTTGCACTTAAAGAACACTTTGGCGATCAGCCCTACGACATCAATGACAGGAATTTTATGTATAAATTTTTATGCATTTATTGAGATCTTGGCCGTTTCGGGTTTCCCATTTTTATATAACGTTAGCACGAATTCCATTTTTATGACGCATTCTTTTGAAAAGGTTCTTAACGCGTTTATAACGCCTAATGGTTGGCAATAAATCAGGTAGATTTCTGTGAGAAACCCGGGGAATAACCCATTTTACAGAAACCCGGGGAAAAAACCCATTTTATAGTCGAGGCCTAGTAATTCGCAAATTCAGGTTCAGTTTCTTTTTGTTTAAGAATCAAGGAAGATGTCCAAGCGAGTGTGTTTAAATTTAGCTGAGAAAATTAAAGTTTTGGAGGAAATTGATAAAGGCTGCAAAAAATTGATGTTGCTGCAAAATTTGGTGTTTCTCCAAGTTGCGTCTCTCTGATAATAAAAAGTAGCGACAGTATCATCAAGAAACCTAGTGTTCCAAGCGGTCTAAAACAAGTACTGGTGAGTACTTACGAGGATGTAAATGAAGCAGTTTTACGATGGTTTCAAGTGGCCCGTACCCATCAAAACGTACCAATATCGGGAAATTTAATAAAGCAAAAGGCTCTACAATTTGCTAAAGAATTTAACTGCGTTAATTTTCAAGCTAGTAAAGGGTGGTTGAGTGCCTGGAAGACTCGCAATTCAATTATTTTCAAGACGGTGTCTGGTGAGAGTGCAAGCGTTAGTCAGGAGGACTGTGACATTTGGACTGAAACTGTTTTAAAAAAGGCATTAAAAAAGTGCGAGCCAAAAGACGTTTTCAATTGTGATGAAACCGGTTTGTTTTTTAAATGTTTGCCAAATAAAACTTTTGCTTTTAAAAGTGATAAATGTTTTGGTGTTAAAACAAGTAAAGAAAGGGTGACACTTATGGTTGGAGCAAACGTGAATGGCTACGAAAAACTGAAATTACTGCTCATAGGTAAAAGCAAAAATCCCCGTTGTTTAAAAGGAGTTAAATCTCTGGAGTTAGATTATGCCAATAATAAAAAGGCATGGATGACTTCTGAGATTTTCGAAAGATGGATCAAAGAACTGGACACGAAAATGAAAAGCCAAAAGCGAAAGATTGTGATGTTTATAGACAATTGTCCTGCACATCCAATTACTGTAAGTCAAAAATTAAGGAATATTGAATTGATCTTTTTTCCACCAAACATGACCTCCAAATTGCAACCTATGGACCAGGGTATTATAAAAAACATAAAACATCATTACCGAAACAGAATTGTTCACAAAATTGTTAATGCGATTGATAACAACCTTCCAGTCCAAAAATTGATTACCCTTAAAGAGTGTATAATCGAAGTCGCTAAAGTATGGAGTGAAAATGTTTCTCAGAAAACTATCAAAAACTGCTTTTCTAAAGCAGGTTTTACTGAAAAAATTGACGAATGGAAAGAAGAAGACGAAATGGATCTCGCTACCTTAAAAAGGCAATGGGGTATTCTACAAAAAACTGCTACCTTCGACGCAGATTTTTTACTTGAAGATTTCTTAGTAATCGACAATGATGTTGGCACGACAGATCTCCCAACTGTCCAAGACATAATTGACGATATAAAAAGTATAGAAGATCATGAAGAAGAAACTGAAACCGGGGAATGTCCTGCTAAATTTAGTGAAAATGAAATAAGAAATGCATTTGATATCGTGCGAACTACTCTCAGGGGCCAGGAAAGTGTACCTGATCAAATCTTTATGCATTTGAATAAATGCGAGAATTTTGTTGAGCAACAATTATTTTTCAAAAGTAATGTTCAAAAGAAAATAACTGATTATTTTTCCTAGTACGTATGTACGTAGTATGTACATATGTATTAACAGATTTTGTATTATTCTTTTTATTTCGTATGTTGTACATACATACATAAAGTCCGTACGTTATATCTTTACAAGTGCGTCATAGTTTTCAGGCAATATCCCAGACGACTATTATATTTTTTGTCTCTTTTTACCAATACCTACGATTTATTGGTGAAAAGAGACAAACAATATAATAGTCGTCTGTTATATGGCCTGAAAACTATGACGCACGGGTAAAGATATAACGTACGGACTTTATGTATGTATTTAGCCCTGTACATGCTATGTACTATTTAAACTTTCAAATGTTTAATAAAATCTTTTCTAATAATTCAATTTTGCAATTTTTTTTGTTGCTTGTACCTTATAAAATACAAGTAAATGATTACCAATATAAAATACATACATAGCAATATATACGGATTTTTTCTTCATATAGTGAAAAACTTTCTAGAGTGAAATTTCGGTCAACATTTTGGTCTTTCACTATATAGAGTGTCGACTGTATATAATATATATATATATATATATATATATATATATATATATATATATATATATATATATATATATATATATATGTATATATTTATAAACTGAATTTTAAAATTTTTCTCATTTCTAATTTTAGCAGAAGTTAATGTTATGTTTCGGACAGTCCCTTAGTCAACTTTTGTGTTGGTAATTACCAAATCACTATAAATTAGCCGCCATTGAAAATATCGAGTTATAATGCTTCTATAAGTTGTTTTTATTAGGAAGAGAAAGTTAAAATTAGAATTTCTTTTACAACTGTGTGTACTAGGCAAATCACTTTACTCTTTTCCATCCACGTTATACTATCACAAGAAAATCTTTTACAGTGTACAAGGGTAGTTAATATAAAAAAATAGTTCCAATGAAATTGAAATATTTTCAAATGCTAGTAAAACATTCCAATGCATTTATTAAAGTGGAATTTTTTATCTAAACGATTTTTTGGCAATTGAAGTCGATTAGGAAGAATTTTGGTGTTATTGGCATTCGCATTTTCGCGGTATAATTTGTGTTTTATATTCCGTATAAGCTTCAATTCAATCTGACTAGTTTTTATAACATTTTCTAAAAAATATGGCTTTTCTGTTATTTAAAAGTTGTTTATTGGATTATATTGTCATATTTTTTTTACTTTTCAAAGTCCATTCCAAACTTGATCTTTTGAAACCCTATCAAACTCTTAAATTGGGTATGTAATATTGAAGGATTCTACATTATAATTCTAATTGGAGAAATGTGCTTGAATTTTTCCATTTGTACACATATCAGTATTTCTAGATCATGAAAAATATAGGTTCCAAGTAATGTCTGTCTATCTGTCTGTCTGCCAGTAGATTTACCGTTTGTTTCTTGGGACGGTAATTCTCAAACGAAATAAGGTGTCCATTTCAAATTTGGTTTTAATATATTACTTGAAGCAGGAAAGAAATCTATGTTTTTAAGCTATTACGTTAGGGGAAAGAGGTGAGAAGAGTAGGGGTAAATATTTTGTGTAGTGTCAATATTTTTTTATAAACTGAACATATTTTGAGAATAATTATTTAAAGCCAAACATACACTCATAATAAAAAGGTGGAGGACGGCGTTACTAATTTCAATAATGAAATGTTTGGACACTTTAACAATTACCAATATCTTGTTTTCAGATATGGCTCATTTTATTATTATTACTGTTTTCATCTTAAAGGATTACCTGAACTGAACTTATAGTAATAATTTTTGCCTCTCGGAACAATTAAAAGGTAATATTAGCAAGAAATGGCAACGATTACAGAAATAATGAAAGAAACAGTGATCTTATATCCCTTATACTATAAATAATGTAGCTATCGCTATCGAAAGTATATCAAAATGTAGTCGTAAAACGAAGCCATCTGGCTACCGCCGGACCGTTAAAATATACCTCGTTGAGTTTCTCAGAGATGTCGCGCATATTTTTCCCTATTACTGATAGATACAATACAACGTCTACTTGGATGATATCTCTGAAAATGAACGATTCGGTAGTAACTAGCCGGCTTCATTTTGAAGCGAGATCTTTTTGTTTTCTGTCGCGATAGCTATATTTTCTGTGCTTATACTAACACTAGGAATGTAATGTCTTTATTTAGATACATGATAAACCGTTTTTTCGTTTTCAATTTGCACTCTGTCAAGTAAGAACGTGACCGCTTGTATTCTTAAAAAAACTGTAATCCTTGGCGTGCTAACAACGGCACAGTTATCTTAGGAAGTTGTCTAATTGCCTCTTGCATCAATAATCGCCTGATATCTTGGAAGCATGCTGTCGACGAGATTTTCTGCATACTATGGTAATGACCTTCAAATTTTTCGAATCTCGCTTGATAACTGAGTCAAAGTCCTCAGAGTCTTTTCTCTCAGCTTTCTCTTTACAAGAGATCAAACATTTTCAATAGGGTTGACATCCGGCGATTGTGAGGACCATTCTAGTATCTAATCGTGAGCACAAGTGAGCCGCTTCGCGACGTGGTTTTCGCCCGACAAAAGTTTCTCCAACGTGCTTCGGAATTTGACATCATAAGCATGAAGGTGTAGTTGAATGGTCTCATTGTATACATTCATATTTTTTCTTAATTTTCCCGCTCCCTGACGCAGCGTCAATTTTGAGTCCCGTAAAAACAAAGACACGATTCGTTTTTCGACCTTCGAAGTGACTTTGCCCACCGAGCCACGTTTTGGTAAGTCGTCAACAGTTTTCATTTCGTTAAAACGATTTACCCACTTCTTCACAAACGATACCGACTTTTTAATATATTTAGCGGCAGCGGAATTTGTCATTTTAGGCCCCTTTGGATGGGAACAAAGAAAGACTGCGCAAACAAATGACTCATTTTGGATTTTACATGATTTCGCACGCAAATATTTGGGATTTTACGTAATTTCGACGAAAATTTGGAATCGACTAATACTTTTACTAAAATGCATCGTAAGACAAATGTTCCCTCTACCGATTTTTTGTTGAATCGCTAAAATCGCCTCTACCAAAAATGAATTATCGCAGACACGTTCTTACTTGACAGACTGTATATGTTTTTTTACTGCAAATATTTGCAATAAACTACTTTGTGGGACTTGCCCAGGCCATGTTTTATTGGAAAGCTTAGTATTTTTTTAAACGTTATTACTGGCCGTCAGTTTCCTATCTTTCCATAAGTAGAGGTAATTTTACACAGTAAAGGTTAGAAGAGTGTTAGATCTCGTCTATTTCTGTAATTCGATTTAAACACATATTTTGAAAGCCATAGAATGCTCCAAACAAAAGTAAAAAGGAAAAATATAGAACAGTTCGCTATACCGGAAACATCTAATAGACCTAATAAACTAATGCCGGCTTATTTAATTTAATGATTTCTTAAAAAAGTTTTTATAAATTACCGAGTAAGAAATCCAACTACTAATTCAATTAAAAATGTTGCTTGTCACGATTTTGGCGGCTTAACGGAGCTGTCGGCTTCTTTTACCCGATCATTATTAGCCGAATAAGGAGAGGAGAAGTTCCGAAACAGTAGACTATCCCAGTATTAAGTTATTATCCTTTCACCTGTCTTTTTTTCTTTCTAACCGAAACCTGTAACATTATATTCCAATTTTGTTTTGCGATTACCGAGATGATTAGGTCTTATGAGTTTAAAAGATTTTTTCGTTCAATTTTAACACGTACTATTCTTATTTTGATTGTCCACCTAAAAATGTCTTTTATTTTATAGCTGGGCTAGTTTTACAAAACTATTTTCTTAGTACACAGTAAATAGACCACCGAACGGTTTTCATGACTTTGGTTACATGAGAAAGTATAGTTGCTGGCACTAAACCGTGTCAGATTCGAGTGACTTTGTGATGTTTCACTTTCAAGCTCATGGGGTATGTTTAGAAATCTTTATAATTCGATATTAAAACACTGAATGACTCCGGAAAGGTACAAGTCAACTATATAAAGTACATATATCTAATAATGTTATTAGAGTGTTTGTAAATTTCGAGTGATTACCTATTCTTTTGTTTCTAGAAACTAAAGACTAAAGCAAAAATAGAATGCTCAGCTTCACGAAAAACATCATTCCTTATTTTCATCAGTTTGTTTGTCGGTCTACCAATCCTTGGGAAAGATAATTCTCGAAATAAACGGTATATAGATCTGAACTTTGGTACACATATAATATTTGATGTAGCAAAAGATGCGATATCACTTTAGAGGAAAGGAGTAAAAAGGATGGGGGTTATCAAATATTGTATAGTTTCAATGGTATTACGAAAATTCAACCTGATTTTTGGTTAGAACAATAGACCAATTTTTAGCATAATTAATTATAGTGAAACATACCAGAGGCTAAAGAAGTGGAAGGTGGTTCTCGATATATCAATACCGGTTGATATGTCTAGATATCGATATATGGATGTATTGAAATTATAGATAGGGAATTGCCATCGACTATCCGGTAGGTAATATCCATTATCGACCTCGATATATACGAGGCTGGTTTGAAAAGTCCGTGCAAAAATAAAAACTACTTATGTGTTTGGGGTAAACCTTTTTTATTTTTCGACATAGTCTCCTTTTAGGCTTATACACTTCGTCCAACGATGTTCTAGTTTGTTGATCCCTTCCGAATAATGGGATTTGTCCAAGTCTGCAAAATATCCAATAGTGTCTGCAATCACCTCCTCGTTTGAATAAAATCTTTGTCCCGCCAGCCATTTCTTCAAATTGGGGAACAAATAGTAGTCGGAGGGAGCCAAGTCTGGAGAATAGGGGGGATGTGAAACGAGTTGGAATCCTATTTCCATTAACTTTGCGACCACAACTGCTGAGGTGTGTGCTGGTGCGTTGTCGTGATGGAAAAGGACTTTCTTGTGGCCAATCTCGGGCGTTTTTCTTGCAGCTCGGTTTTCAAACGGTCCAATAACGATGAATAATATTCACCTGTAACAGTTTTACCCTTTTCCAGATAGTCGATGAGGATTATCCCTTGCGAATCCCAAAAGACAGTCGCCATAACCTTTCCGGCCGAAGGAACGGTCTTCGCCTTTTTTGGTGCAGATTCCCCCTTGGTAACCCATTGTTTAGATTGTTGTTTGGTCTCAGGAGTATAGTAATGTATCCATGTTTCATCCACAGTGACGAAACGACGCTTAAAGTCCTCCGGATTCTTCTGGAACAGCTGCAAACCATCCTTGCAACACTTCACACGATTCCGTTTTTGGTCAAGCGTGAGCAATCGCGGCACCCATCTTGCGGATAGCTTTCTCATGTCCAAATGTTTATGCAAAATATTATGTACCCGTTCAGTCGAGATGCCCACAGCACTAGCAATCTCACGCACCTTAACTCTTCTGTCATCCATCACCTTATCATGGATTTGATCAATGATTTCTGGAGTCGTAACCTTCACAGGCCGTCCAGAACGTTCAGTGTCACTTGTGCCCATATGGCCAGTCCGAAAATTTTGAAACCACTTATAAACTGTTCTAATCGAAGGTGCAGAGTCACCATAATGTTTATCAAGCTTCTCTTTAGTCTCCTGAGGCGTTTTGCCTTTCATAAAGTAATGTTTAATCACCACACGAAATTCTCTTTCGTCCATTTCTTGAAAATCACTCGACTTCCTTGATTCACACGAATGCCAAACACAAAGAAATAGACCAATATGGCTGAAACTTGGTGTGCGTTCATTCAAGAGATGCTACTAACTAAACATGACCTCGATACGCGCCGGTGGTGCCATCTCTCGGACTTTGCACGGACTTTTCAAACCAGCCTCGTAGATATATAGATTTAGTATATCGATAATTGTTGATATATCCATAATTATCAATATATTGATAATTATTGATGTACCAATAGTTGTCGATGAATCGATAATTTTTCGATTCATTATAGTTCATCGATTTAAAACTTGATTACGGGGATAGGGAAAACTTACCATAAAAGAACTCCTTTTTCTAGGAAGATTTTATAACCCTCTAAATTGATGAACGGGGATGAAAATAAGTAATACTTATCGATATATCGATGGCTCTCGGTGTATTAACATATATATATATATATATATATATATATATATATATATATATATATATATATATATATATATATATATATATATATATGAGGTGCAGAATGTGGAACCGACCACAGGTTATTTTTAGCAAAACTGCAGTTTCCATGGTATAAAGCGTCAAAAGGAAATAACGAAGTAAAAGATGACGATATAGAGTATACGGAAGTAATTAAGAAAGAAAAGAAATTCAAAATACAACTGTTGCAGGATGAGACAATAAGAGATCTCTACAAGCGCAGACTATATGAAAAACTAACAGATTTTGAGTATGACAGTTTAGAAGAAAAAACCTACGACCACGTCAAAGAAAGTATTAAGGAAGCCGCCTACGAAGCCTTAGGAGAAGACGGCAGGGGGGAAAACAAACAACGCATTGATACTATTAATGAAACAACGAAAAATGTCATCGGGGAAAAGAAGAAACTCTATGAGAAATGGATGAACACCAAGTCAGAGGAGGACTTAAGAAGGTATAGAGAGAAAAATAGAGAAACTAAAAGATTAATAAATAAAGAGAAGAACGAGAAATGGGCAAAAGCATGTGAAAACATCGACCACTATATAGTTGGAACAGGAAGTACGGAGGCATGGAGAACGATTAGAGCTATGAAAATAAATTCCAAAGAAAAATCCCATATACAATACATTCAAGGAAGCCAATGGGATAACTATTATAAAAAAACTACTAATAGAAGACAGACCAGGGTTCTTGAATAGAGACGAAGATGACGAACAACAACAAAACGAACATGAGGAGGCAGAGATAAAATATGAGGACGTAAAGAAGGCCATAAAATCATTGAAAAGCCGGAAAGCTGCTGGACCGGGAGGAAGTGGTCAATGAATTAATCAAATACGCATCAGAGAAATTGCACCGAATAATAAGAAGCATGTTCCACAGGGCTATAAATGGAGAAAGAATACCTAATGAATGAACCGAAGCGCACATAGTCTCAATTTGTAAAAAAGGTGACCGAAGGAAATGTGAAAACTATAGAGGCATCAGCATCATTTCAAGCATTGGACGACTGTATGGGAAAGTAATTAAGAATAAGATAGAAGACAATATAAAAGGCAAAATAGAGGTAGATTAAGCACGATTTACGGCTGGGAAGTCCTGTATTGATCACATATATACAGTCAAGCAATTTATAGAAAAGAAACTAGCCAAAAACAGGAGAAATCCACCTAGCTTTCATCGATATAAGAAAAGCTTACGATTCAGTCGCTATAAGTCACCTCTGGAAAGCAATATCAAACATGGGAATCGACAAAGTATTAATAAAAGCAGTAAAAGCGATATATAGAAATAATATTAACAGAGTAAAAATTGGTAATAAGTTAGGGGCCAAAATTAGAACAACGATAGGACTACTACAAGGGTGTACAACCTCTCCGATACTGTTTAAAATCTATCTGGAACAGACTTTAAAAAATTGGAAGAATAAATGTCAAGGTATGGGGGTTCCAGTAAGAGACGACTACTTATACAGCTTGAGTTCCGCAGATGACAAAGTCCTCATGGTACAGGACGAAGAAGATCTCAGCTATATGCTGAGGAAGCTGAAGAAAGAGTATGACAAGGCTGGGCTAGATATAAACTTTAATAAGACGGAATACCTAACAACTAAAACAGGAGAAATAGAAGATCTAGAAATTGAAGAGAACGTAACAATTAAAGGAACTGGAAAATTTAAAAACCTGGGCACCATAATAACACGAGAAGCAACATCCGAAGAAGAAATGAAATCGAGACTGGGACAAACGAGAACCTGCATCAGACAGTTAAACTCAATATTATGGGATATTTACATAACGAAAGCAAACAAAGTCAGAATATACAGAAAAATCATTGAAAGTATCATGACATACGGGTCAGAAACATGGACCATTAACAAGAAATATAAATCAAAAATAAACGCGATAGAGATGGAATGTTGGAGAAGGTGTTGTAGGGTGACCCGGGCTGATAGGATTAGGAACGAGGAAATAAGAGCGCGAATGGGAAAAACAAAAGACGCAGTACATGCTATAGAAGAAAAACGATTGAAATGGTATGGTCACAAAGAGAAAGCGACGACGGAAGATAGATTAAGAAAATCAAAGGATGGAGTCCAACTGGAAGAAGAACGAGGGGAAGACCTAAGCGCTCGTGGCGGGATGACGTCGATGAGGCAATGGAAAACAGGAAGGAGACTAGGAAGATCGAAGAAAATGGAACGCCAGGTTGAGCGAAGGGAGACAGCGTCAGCTGTAACAGACCCTTAAATATATATATATATATATATATATATATATATATATATATATATATATATATATATTTTATATATATATATATATATATATATATATATATATATATATATATATATATATATATATATATATATATATATGTATAAACCATCGAGATATCAATAATTATACATCAAAAAATTTTTCCATCTCAAGTTATATGTTTTTCAGTGTTCTTGGAGTCGAAAAAACTAAAAATAATGTTATATTTGCATTACTTCCAATTTTAGCAGAATCATTTCTTCTGCTGAACTGATATTTTACTCATAACTTATCAGAAGCCACTTATACTTTATAATATCAAGTTAAAATACATGGATTAGGTTACCATTTACTGTGAAAAGTCGAAATCAGTGTATATTTTAGAACGGCTTGTTTGCAGTGGTAGTCATACCTGCTATAATAATATATAACACTAATTGAATTTTATGAACAACTTCTGCTTGTAAAGAAATCTTGTCTTTGGTTGATCTCGAGCGTTCTCTGACTTTCTCACAAGTGTTGAAAATTGTTAATTGTAGATTAAAGATAGAGTAATTTTAACCACATTATGTACTGGTAGATCCTTACGATCGTTTTTTGTGACTTTCTAAAATGGTTTTTTATCATTTTCAGTGCTCTATTGCTTTTTAGGGCACGGATGAGTTTCACTACTTTTTATGAGTGCTCTATCATCATAGATTGATGATGAATGACTTAATGATAGTTTTCGAGATAAATGATGATGTGATTTATTATTCAGATACCGATTTATATTATGGTAAATCAAATTTTTCGAGAGGTGGATTTTAGTTATTATTGCAAATACTCTGTTTATTGTTCTATACCATCTGGCCAGATACCTAATAATATTGAATTATGAAAACCGTTGAATATACGTCGTGTAACCGTCGGCGAAACGTAAAAGAATGCTCCAATTTGACATGGTTTAATCTCAGGAATCATGACTTCTTAGTAAACAAGTCCCAGATATGTTCACTTGAACATAATTTTGACGCATGTCAATTTCTTATTGTTAAGGTAAGATCGTCTTCTAATCAGTTTATTTAATTAACTATGCAAAAGATTTCAAAGCTTGAACTAAAAAAACTGAAAAAATTCGCGATAAAGCTGTATTTAGTGAGGTCAAGATAAATTATATAAAAGAAAATTTAAAGCTAAAAACCGTTATTTACTCTGAACTGCGATTCAATACCCTATTGACAGAGCAACAAAGACACACTGTATTGTTTGTTTATTTCGTTAAACTTTTATATAGGCTGTACTTAGCGGCGTAGCTTATTGTATTAATTATTTTTAACAAATTTCTTTAGTTTGTTCTAAAATAAAATAACCAACAGTTAATTTTAAAACTGAGAATATTTAAAAATACAGCTTACTAACAAAATTGGCGTCAAATGTCCTGATATGTATTGGCTACAACCATTGGCTTACTGAAAAATTATAAATCACCAGCGTCGGTTTTCTCATTAATTACAGCGAAGTGCAATTTACCATCTTTTATACAAGGTTTCTCCTGACACAATAATTTACCCGTTTAAATATATTAAACGATTCCTATATATATATATATATATATATATATATATATATATATATATATATATATAATATATATATATAAATATATATATATATATATATATAATTATATATATATATATATATATATATATATATATAAATATATATATATATATATATATATATATATATATATATATATATATATATATATATATATATATATAAAATATATATATATATATATATATATATATATATATATATATGTATATGTATATATGTATATATCAATATATATTCATTGCGGATAATAATGGACTACCAAAGAGACCTAACAACATATTTTATTTCCTAACCATTTCTGGTAACGTATTACCCATTTCCTGATGAGATTGTAAGTAGGATCCTTTTTATATGGAAGATGGGGATAAGTACTAGTATCCCTATCTATATCGGTTTCAGTAGTGTTCCCATTTAAATTGTCTTTATTTTTATAGTTACCGTGAAACAGTTAAGAGCGGTGTTAGTACGCGTTTTGCCTATAGCTGCTGCTGTCGTATTTGTTTGTCCATGGGCTATATATATATATATATATATATATATATATATATATATATATATATATATATATATATATATATGTATATGTTACAATAGAGGTTTTCACAGATGGTAAAATGTAATACATTAAAATTCCGGGTTTTAATCCGCTTGTCTAACAATGAATTTGCACGACGTTTCGCCAAAATCTCATTTGGCATTTTCAAATGCTCTTGCTGCTGCTGCTGCTCGATACTGTGATCCTGCTGCTGCTGCCGCTAGAAGATGACTCCTAAGCTAACAGTTAGCATCGAGGGGCAGCAGCAGCAAGATCACAGTATCAAGCAGCAGCAGCAACAAGATCACAGTATCGAGCAGCAGCAGCAGCAAGAGTACTTGAAAATACCAAATGAGATTTTGGCGCAACTTCGTGCAAATTCATTGTTAGACGAACGGTTTGAAACCTGGAATTTTAATGTATTATATATATATATATATTATATATATATATATATATATATATATATATATATATATATATATATATATATATATCTATATATATATATATATATATATATATATATATATATATATATATATATATAAAGAGAAAGAAAGCAAAAATTGCCGTATCTAACAAAATCCTAAGATATGAAAATAGTTGGGGAACTCGGCAAGGGGGCACAAACAGATGTTCACACAATATTCATTTAACCAATATTTCGGTCCTAGGTTGGGACCTTCATTAGGGCACAAACTGAAAAAGAGATAATGAAGCAACCAATAAGGAAAGTCGAGCATAAAAAATTATTATTGTTAAGTTTAATTTTTAATTTATTTATACTTTTTAATAAGTTCTTATTGTTGTTATAAAAAAGTGTACATTATTATTATTATTATAAAGAAGTACCAAAGTAAAAGTTGCAATGCAGTGTGGGAATTAATCTAACAAGAATGAGCATAAATAACAATTGTCATAACAAAGACCAACATTGAAACAAAACAGCCATTATTCACTAACATATTAATTTAAAAATATGGCATTTACAGCAAGGATGCCATTAGAAACCTTGGATGCTGAAAAATCAAAATACTCATTTATCATTAATTAATCACCTGTGATCTGAAAAGAAGTGACAGGTTTGACAAGACGTTGACAAAGGACAACTGTCTGACAGAAGTAAGGGATCACTCAAAACGAAAGGGAAAAAAAGGTTGAACAACCAGGAAAGAACCGGTTAAATACAAATTAAAAAATTTTTGTAGTGGTGATATATACTGAGTAGTGTCATTGTGCTAAAAATTCCACATTCCCAACATAGATGATATCAATATATATGAATTTTGATCCATAATGGACTATCAAAGAAAGAAATCAACATATTTTAGTCCTACCTTTTTCTGGTAACATATTACACGTTTTCTGGTGAGATTGTAAGTACAATCCTTTTTATCGCGAGGATGGGGACAAAGTACTATTATCAGTATCTATATTGGTCTCCGCAGTGTTCCCGAAACAGTTAATACCTATATTAGTAAGCTGATGTTATATTATATGGGGTTGAGGTTTATTGTGTATTAATATCTATAGAAATGTGGTTATTAAATCCTTGCTGTTATTCTAATGGTGTTGCGGGAACTTGAAACTAGTCATAATCTATGTTAGCTGACGAGAGCTGAAATGGAGCCAAACACGATATACTCTAGTCTGCTAGTTGATAGAACTCGTGTTGCCCATTATTCTTAGACCTCCTGTACTTTTAATGCAAGGGACAACTAATCGTCGTCTGACAAGTCACCATATTTTTTTTTTGCCAAATTTTCAAAGAACAATATTAATTCTTCAATTTTAAAGCTTTAAGAGTAGGTTGTTAGTTTAATCGTTCTAGGGATTCTATTTTACAAAAATTAATAGTTTATTTTATTATATGTTACCATTTTATTTTATGTTCTAAACCCAGTTTCCCTAAAATAACTTTAATTCGAAAGATATCATTTTCAAAGCTTCAAACAGATAACATACTTCCAAGATACGAAACTTTATTCAAAGCTTTTACTTTACTTTAATCATAACTTTAACATATTTAAAAAAAGTGTGTAGTAGTAGTATTAGGACTTATACGCAAAGTTAAAGGAGACAATTTAATAAAGTTTCCGAGAAAATTTAGATAATTTGCAAGTGCAATGTGAAGCATATAAAGTTGAACCAGGTTTCCGGTGTAAGAACAACTTTATTGTGTTACGATTTGTTCTCGGTTTCCTTCTTAGTTTGGTTTTGTGTTACCAAGGAAGTTTGAAATTTATTTTATATTTATTTTAGTTAGTTACTTCGTAGTAGAATTGAGGTTGACTAAAACAGATATTCATAGCTGACACTGCTCTGAAAGATAGCCTAATAATAAACTAACTGAGAAACTTTAAAACTTTATTACAACTTAACTGAAATTTTCTGGAATTCGTAACTAATGATGAGAGATGATGATTTTTACCTCTCAATAAAAGATGGTAACATACTAAGCCATATTTTAACTATGCTTTTTCCTTTGTCAAATTATCCAGTTTTTATTATGACTTTAATTTGTCGCGGCATCAGGTCAACAGACACAGACAGACAGACCGACGGGAAATATAATTTATATTTATAATGAAATGCCAAAATATTGAAGAGCATTTTACTTCTCCTCTTAAGGGAAGTACTGTATTGCTTAAAAAATTTCATTCCCATATTTTTGTATTTCTTCATGCTTCAGAGTCTTTAGGTCACGAAAATCATAATCTCTAATTTCTATCGTTAGGATATTATGAGAACTTATTCTGGTATTTTGTTTGAAATAATAAATATGTTTTAAGCAAAATTATTTGTACTAAGTTGGGAATGTGGAATCTTTGGCACAATGATACTACTCAGTATATATCACCACTACACCAAACACTTTATTTTTGCACTCGACGCGCGTTTCGCTAACCATGTTAGCTTCATCAGGAGCGATGATTGACTAAAGCTAACTTAAACTTACTCATGAATTAATTGGCTATGAAGTTTGAAATCGAAGCCAGTCAAGGATTCGAATATTTCCCAAGGGTATGGTATAGGTATGTGGATGATATTTTCGCGATTTTTGATACAAAGAAAGCAAATATTGAAGATTTTGTTTCCAAATTAAATAGCCGGTATGATTCCATTAAATTCACTTACGAAGTTGAGAACAAAGGACAATTGCCTTTTCTAGATATTTTAATTATTAAAAATAATAATAGATTAGAATTTGATATCTATAGGAAGGACACAGTAACAGATAGATATATTCCTAATGATTCATTTCATTGCAAACAACATAAATTAGCCTCATTACATTTTTTAGTTCATCGTTTGGTCACTTTCCCTCTGAATAGAGTAAACTTTAATAAAGAAAGGAATCGTATTAGAAATATAACTAGAGTTAATGGTTATGACGATGACTTAGTAAATAAGCTAATAAATAGGCATAAGTTTAGGTTTAATATTCAGAATTCCACCTTTTTTTACACGCGAAGAAAATAACACCAAGTATGTCTCCATACCATATAATCCGAAATATAGCAAGGGACTCAATAAGGTATTTAATAAGGTAGGCCTCACCTTAGTCTATAAGTCATCAGACAATCTGAGGAATATCTTAGGAAATCCCAAAGATAAGATTCCTAATTGTGAGAAAAGTGGAATTTATGAAATTAGTTGTAATGATTGTGACAAAAAGTATGTTGGGCAAACTAAAAGGTCAATTAGAACACGATTTAAAGAACATTTAGCACACTTAAAATACAACAGAACAGAAAAGTCTAGCATTGCCGAACATGCTCTTGAAGCTGATCATACTGTAACATTAGATAATCTAAGATTAATAAAAAATGTATCTGATAGGAGATTGTTGAACGCATACGAAAGTATGGAAATCATAAAATGTAAAAGTAGTTTAAACAAAGACAGAGGGCCTATTCCTTATAGTCCCCTCTACTGGTTACTTGACCGGAACTAATAGCCTTGCCTATGTCATTAGTTCCGCTTGAGTAATTCAAGAGTTAGGCTAAGTATAAATAGGGTAGATTTGGTAGTTTAGCTTTAGTCAATCATCGCTCCTGATGAAGCTAACATGGTTAGCGAAACGCGCGTCGAGTGCAAAAATAAAGTGTTTGGTGTAGTGGTGATATATACTGAGTAGTAAAATTATTTGTGTTTAAAGACATAAGGTGTTAAAAAGGTGAGGGAGGATGTTAGAAGTTATAAATCTTTATCGAGCTTCTAGAAATGGAGAAATCTGAAAATTGTGATTTTTTTTATATTTTTCAAATATTTATCTTCAAGTATAAAACAGGTTTAAGGGATGGGGAAGAAAGTTAGAAGGATTATATAATACAACAATGTTCTTAGAGGAGTGGGGAAGCAAGTCGGAAAGTACTATATTGTTCAACATCCTTTACTGGGTTGTTATGTATTATTCTTTAATTACTCGTATTTTCTATTATTTGTGTTCAAACCCAGAGCTGTGTTTCCCGCCTCAGTACATATGATGGGTGTCAGGAGTGTGGGAGGAATTGGAGAGGTTGTTCCATATACAAGGACTGTTTTTTTACAAGCTCCGATGGTCAATAAAAGACAAGTGTAAAAGCAAAATATTTATTATCAAAAGTTGTGTATAAACAGGGTTACTTTTCGATATAATCACCGTGACGATTGAGGCATTTGTCATATCTGTGGACCAGCTTTCCAATCCCATAGAATGTAGCCGCCAGTGAGTTGAGATGGGCCTTAACGTTGTTCTGAAGCTCCTCATTAATCTGAAAGCTCTGCCCTCCTAGCCACTTTTTCAGTTCCTGAAAGAAGTGGAAGTCATTGGCGCTAAGTCGGGGGTGTTTAAAAATTTCCCATCGAAATTCTTCAAAGAGCAGTTGGGTTACAGCAGCCCTGTTACTGTACTGCATCATTCACGCACAACACCAACACTCATAAAGTTTTCAGACTATACTTGGCTCATTCTTCGATTAATTCCCTTTTGCTTGAAGAAACCGAATTACAATACGCAATTCGCACTTGGTGGGAGAATCAATTATAGCAGTCATGTTTACGTGCCTGCAACGCAGCTCAAAATGACGTTGAAAGTGGCAGAGGTTATAGTGGGGGAGATGCGCAGTCGCCTTCCGAGTACCCCTGCCTTCTAACACTCGATTGGCTGTTTACTGGCTCGATCGGAGGATGAAATAATGGGTCAAGTGCAAGTTGCGCAATTAGTGTTCCGTACGTTGATGGCGTTTAAAATAAAATAACCGGTCAAGTGCAAGTTGAACTTGCACAATTAGTGTTCCGTACGTTGATTGCTTTTAAAATAAAAAATGTTGTAACGGAAGTATAAAATGATCAGTGACATCATAAAACACACCCCAAATGAGTTTTCAACAAAGTTTATTTCAAACTTTACTAAAAATTTGACCTTGAAATTTCTGTTTTTTTATATACCAGATAAATTATTACAGGTAATGCACTCGTGATAATTTTCGTTCAATCTACACCCCGTGGAGAATATTCCAGAGTTTTTTCAAAATTTTTTGATAAGTACTTTTCGAGATAAGGCGGATGGACAGCGATTTTCTGCGATTTTTTAAAAATAATAGAAAGAAAAGTGCGCGCAAGTATTACATTATATATATATATTTTTTACTCGTGTTTTCACAAGCTTTCATTTGTCACCATACTCGATTACCTAGTTAAAAAAATTTTTTTTTTTTCACTTCCGATTTCACCCTCCAAAACTAACCCCTTAAGTCAAAATTTAACTTTCAAAACTACATAGCTCTGATGAGGCCATCAATTCCTATATTATTACCAAATTTCAACTTTCTATGACAAATAGTTTCAGAGAAAATCGGGTGTGACATACGGACAGACGGACACGGACAGACAGACACCGAAGTGATCTTTTAAGTGTTCCTTACGGAGCACTAAAAAATTGTTACGGAGGTATAAAATGATCAGTTCACAAAAAGACACTCCAAATAAGTTTTAAACAAGGTTCGTTTCCAATCTTTACCGAAGACTGATGACCTTGAAATTTTTGTTTTTTTATATCCCAGATAAACTATTAAAGGTAATGCACTCGTTCAATCTACACTCCGTGGAGAATATATTCGCGATTTTTTTAAAATAATACAAAGAAAAGTGTGCGCAAGTATTACATTATATATATATATATATATATATATATATATATATATATATATATATATATATATATATTTTACTCGTGTTCTTACAAGCTTTCATTTGACACCACACTCGATGACCTAGTAAAAAATTTTTTTTTCACTTCCGATTTCACCCCCCCCCAGAACTAACCCCTTAAGTTAAAATTTAACTTTTCAAAACTACACGGCTGTGATAAGGCCATCAATTTCTATATTATTATCAAATTTCAACTTTGTATGGCAAATAGTTTCGGACAAAATCGGGCGTGACGGACAGACAGACAGACAGGCAGACGGACAGACAGACAGACACCGAAGTCATCTTATAAGTATTTTGAACGGAGCACTAAAAAAATGCCCCTCGTATATAATGCAATACATTTATTTAAGGTTTTTCGATGGAAAAAATTAAACAATTATGTTTTAAATAGATTAGGGTCGAACATATGAAGAGTTAAAGGACAGGTCAGAAAGTTTGAAGGGTGGACCTGTGTATATTATTAGACATCCTTTTCTGAGTTTTTGGAGCCGACGAATTTAAAAATTATATTATATTTTCATTATCGTCAATTGTAACCGAATTAGTATGCAGAGAAAATAAATGTACTTTTCGCTGATTATTTATTTTTGATTAGCAAGAACAGCTAATCTAAAATGTATCATCATAACATTTTACTCCCTATTTTAAAATATTACGTAGTAATGACTATTCTTAAGTGTAAGAAAAAACATTTCTGAAAATCATTGACAGAAGAATGGTGCTATTGTGTGAAGAAAACATGTCAGCTATTTGGAACCAGAAAGGCCTTATTTTCTATGCAGGTTTTGATTCAACGATGTAGGGACATTAATTGTGACGCATATTTGTGCCCGATCGACTACCAAAAGGCCATTGATAGAATCCAACATCACAAAATGGTCGAAATTCTGAAAGACCTTGAGCTAGATGGAAAGGATCTGCGGATTATTTTCAACCTCTACTGGAACCAAATGGCATTTATTAAAGCAGAAGGGAAGAGCTCAGAAGCAATATCGATTGAGCGTAAAGTAAGGCAGGGTTGTATTTTGTCTCCACTATTGTTTAATATATACTCTGAGCCAGTCTTCAGAGAGGCACTGAAAGAGGCTGATGAAGGAATACTGGGGAGCGAATAAATAACATTCGTTATGCCGACGATACGGCGGTTATGGCTGATAACTTAAAGGATCTACAACATCTTATGACAAAAATAAACCAAGTCAGTAATCGATACGGCCTCGAATTTGATATCAGCAAAACGAAGTACATGCTAATCAGCAAGTCTCCGGTTCCTGTTACCTTGTTGATGGTTAACAATCAACAAATACAAAGAACTCCACAATATTCATATCTAGGTACCATGATGAACAAATAATAGGATTATTCGCAGGAAATTCGTTGCCGTAAAGAAAAAGTTAGAGCTGTTATCCTCAAAATGATATCACTTTTCAAAAGCTCAGCAGTAAAATTGAGCACGAAAATGAGATTCCTAAGATGTTATGTCTTCAGTGGCCTTCTTTATGATGTGGAATCTTGGACTTTGACTGAAACCACTTCTAAGAAACTTGAGGCATTGGAATTATGTTTATCTTGCAGAATTTTAAAAATTTCTTATACTGGCCATATTACCAACGAGGACGTCTTACTTCGCACGAACAAGAAACTGAAAATTATGAAAACTATTAAAGTAGGAAAATTGGAGTATTTAGGATACATAATGAGAAATCACCACATATATGGATTACTACAACAAATACTCCTAGGAAAGGTATTTGGAAAAAAGGGACCAGGATGCAGACGCATTTCCTAGCTAAATAATCTGCGAAATTGATTCTCAACAAATAAATAATAATAGCCAGAATGATTACCAACATTCGAACCGAATAGGCACTTTAAGAAGAAGTAGTAAGAAAAAAAGCATTTACGAGGCATGTTTTTTAAGTAAGTACCGTTTTGCGATTCCGCCGCCGCAGCGATACGGTCGGCGTTCCGCGCATGCGCGCTGGTAACCTACATCTCATGTCTACGCACTGACGCCATTACAGTCTGATTCTTCATTGTATACGTTGTTTACTGAGTGTTTAAGATGCCTCCGACAATCGTGAGTCCCGCCGATTGTGAAGTACGGGCTGTTTATACGATTTCTTAGTGCTAAAGGCGTAAAAACCGATCGATATTCATCGTGAGATCTGTGAAGTTTACGGACAAAACATTATGAGTGATGGAATGGTAAGGAAATGGGTGAGAGCATTTAAAGATGGCCGCACAAATGTGCATGATGAAGAACGGAGTGGGCGTCCTTCGGTCGTTAATGAAGATTTGGTGCAGAAAGTGGACGAAAAGGTGAGAGAAAACAGACGCTTTACAATTTCATCATTGTGCGACTGCTTTCCTCAATATTCTTGTAGTGTTTTGTACGAGGTCAAAACATTTGTGATACAGTGGTTAACAAGTCAGGCGGCAGAATTTTATGAGGAGGGTATTCAAAAACTGGTGCCACGTTATGACAAGTGCCTCAATATTCACGGAAATTATGTAGAAAAGTAGATTAAGGTACAGGCTTTCATGTAAAAATAAAATTATAGCGATATCTTTGCACGTCTTTTTTTAATTCCAAAACGGTACTTACTTAAAAAACATGCCTCGTATTTTACAACTTGTATTTGCAAGAGAAGTAAGTACTGGGGAAGGCGGAATTTATTTTACAACTTATCTTTTTGAGATTTCTTTACTTCTCTTGCTAAATAGAAGTATTGTATTGATGAAAAAATCACGTACGGAGATTTGTGCATTGCTAGATCACTAAAAACATAGTAGCTTGTTTCCGTCAGTCAGTCTGTTTGTTGGCACTATAAATTTCGGACAAAATTTAGTATCATATAATAGTTGAAGTAGATCAGAATCCTATAGTAATTGAGTGATATGGCTTTAAGGACGGGACAGAAAAGTATGGTAGCCGATAAATTTTGTATATGTAATTTTTTTTCGGATTTTAGGTTTCGGGTATGAACAATTATTAAGTACAGTTACCTATAGTCAAACATGTTGAGGCATAAAGAGGCGGGATGAAAATAATAGGAGGTTGCTTTAAATATATCATGTAATACAATACTTCAAGGATTCCAGAAATCATGTTATATTTTTATACATACATCAAGTTTCAACAGAAAAAATATCTAGAGAAAAATGTGTATTTTTAGTCGTAAATATCTCCATTACATCGGAAACGTTGTTACACGTTCTCTAATTTATTTTATTTCATTATATTTGAAAAGCGAATATAGTCAGGGTCGCTTTCACAGTGACGACACACATTGTCATTTATTAAAATCGGTTCAGGTTAGGGGTTTTAGGTTCTAGGTTGTAACAATACGAACATGACCTTAATGACTGGGTATTGTTTGATATTATTATGCCTAAAATGGGGTGAATTAATCTTTTTTTAACCGCCCCGACCTTTTTATTTTTTTCTGGGGTAGTCAAATTTTGTAATAATGTAAATGAGAATTATTACTTCTTCTGGTTGAATAATGTCCAAATTTTATTCAACAATTATAATTATCTACGGTTACAGTAGATATAACGGATTAAAGGAGCGAGTAAGGAGGACTAGAGAGTTTACTTAAAATATATCATCTTATACGTTCTTTTTAGTATTTTAAATCGAAAAATCTGTAATTATATTTTTTCTTGTTTCTAATTTTAACTAACATAGTATGATAAGTGTTAAGGAAGTTTTGTGATTTATATCTTACCATAAAGTACCCATTATTTAAAAAACCGAAGTATAACTCTCCAAATAGATATTCTTTAGTGTGAGCAAGACAAATTCAGTAGTTATTTTAAAAGCACTAGATCAATTAAGATTAATTATTTAACTAATTTTTTTAGAAAAATTTAGAGAACACATTTTAATTATTAAAAGCCTACAGATGTTGAGAACCCTATTTTAGATCTTTTACAAAATTAGGAGGCAATAGCGACAATGTATATATTTACTCTTGTCTGTGGTCTACCACAGACAACATGGACAGACGACATAAAAAGATTAGCGGAACACGATTAGATGCAAAAAGCAAACAACAGAGCTCACTGGAGACAACTTGGGGAGGGATACATCTGCCTGTGGACGGAATAAGGTAATGATGCTGATGATATATTTAGTGCAAAAGTTATTTACTCACAAAAATTAGGACAATGATACCAATCATAGTCGGTATCATTGTATTGTATTATAATACGGATAACAAAGATAAAGTCTACTATATACGGAAAACATAAGGGGTATATAAAAATTTAAACACGGGTGTCAACTTTTATTAAAAGCAAATTAAATAAAAAAAACTGTGGCAGTCCTGAAGTACTTGGCTTTATATCAAAATATTTTGCTGGCCACTATCGTCAAGATTTTCTTTGTCAAAGAATAAGCGTCGCGTCGTCCAGAAAATTGTTGGAACGATTTTTCCTATGTGCTCTTCGCAAACCCATTATTCTAAACTAAATACTGAATTTGATTTTCTCGCACCTAAGAAAAAATTAATCCCATCATTAGAAGTTCATATGGTAAGATAACAATCACAAAAAAAACATAAGGGGAAAAGAGTTACCTTCTTTATGCGCATAGCACACGTGCTCCAGGGAAATTCCTACAGGAGTGACGCGTGGGCGCAAAAAGCGATTCAAGTTGATCTTGAATCGCTGCAAATTGTACTTGATGGGAAACATAGTCTTGAGCTAATCATTCTAAAGCGATAAAACTCTCTATATAAAAGACTGCTTGTACAAGCTAAACGTCATGTCGATGTGAAGGATTAGCGTGATGTGTATTCCTAGTATGCACCACTGTGGGAGAAATTAAGCGAGCTACATCCATTGTACAGGGTTAGTCAACGATAGAGTAAAGTTCAATATCTCTTTTGTTTCGGGAATGACGAAAAAATGTTAAATACAATAATTTTAGGGAATGGTAAAATGAACAGTTTAAAATTATTTTGGAGTATACAGGGTACTTCAAAAAGTGTGGCCGATTTAACATATGTTTTTTTTTAATGGAACATCCTGTTTCCTAATTTATTTTTAAATTCTGCGTAAAATTTTTTAACTTTTTTATTATTAATGTTATATACCTAAACCTAATAGTTTTTTTAATTTTTAAAAAAGCACTAGTTTTCAGTTTTGTAAAAAATTGCCAGTAGCGCCATTGTTTCTGAAGGTGGAATACTCATAATTGATACGAGCATTCTATAGAGAGGAAAAAAAGATATATGTAAAGAAATTTGAGTAAGATGCTACAGGGTGTTCAAAATAAATTTATGCATTTCGATTATTTTAAATTGAAAAATCTCAAATTTTTTAAACAGCACACCCTGTATATTATTATTTTTTCTGATAGATTTTACAAAACCCTCCAACTTTTATTAAGTATGTCATATACCCATTTCTAATAGTTTTCGATTTATTTTGAATTTTTCAATTTTTTTTACGCTTAGGCTATAACATCATAGTTGCCAAGACAAAACAAAAATGTAGGCATTGTCAAATTTCGACATGTCTATTAAGCAAGCAAAAATAGTTTAATTTGTTGTAGTAAGTGTATAAAGGTAATAGTTATGGATTTTCCTAAAAATGAATTAATTGATACGGTTTTATATGCTGGGCTGGGCGAGGCGGGAAAAAAATTGTCTTTTGGCAGTAAGGCTTTACGGAGCGAAGTACTCTAATAGAGGTATACCATCTAGAAAATCTTTTCAGTGCTTAATGGAATGGTTTGATGGTAGTGGTAACGTTGAGTATACGTAACGGAAAGTAGTAAACCAGAATGCTATCATGTTGAAGATAATCCTCAGATCAGCAGCCGTCAACTAGCTGACTTATCTGACACATCCCAATCTACGGCTAATCGCACCACGAGAAAATACAAGTATTATCCCTTTCATATGGAACTACACCAAGAACTTCAAAACCGTGATTTTGAACGACGAGTAAACTTTTCGTACCACCATGAGAGGCCGATCCAAATTTTTTATCCAAAATAATGTTTTTTGATGAAGCTACTTTTCGCCTTAATGGAGCAGTTAACAGCCATAACAGGCATTATTATTTAACAGTTAATCCATTTTGGGTCCTGGAAGTTCAAAACTAAAACCATTGGTCGCTTAATGTATGGTGTGGAATATTAAATTTTCGAATTATTGGTCCATATTTTTTCCGCGAACCGCTTAACAGGCTTAGATAACTAAATTTTTAGCAAAACGAATTACCCCAGCTTCTTGAAGAAGTTGATAACTTTGAAAGGGAACAAACGTGGATTTAACAAGACGGAGCTCCTGTTCATTACCACCGGGAAGTTAGGAAATTTTTAAACGATCGTTACCCACAAAAATGGATCGGTAAGGATGGATTCATTCAGTGGCCCCGTCGATCATCTGACTTAACACCTTTAGACTTCTTTTTGTGGGGCTACATTAAAGATCGAATTTATGTGAATTCCCCTACGACACCAGTAGATATGGAAAATAGGATACGGGATGCGTGCAGGACAATAACGTCCTTTATGCGAAGGAAAATATAGTAAAACGACTAAACATGTGTATTCAAGTAGACGGGCATATTTTTGAACATTTATTACGTTATAATAATTAATCATTAGATAAGTTACACTATATTAAAATTATTATTAACTATTTGTTTATGTTTTCACAATAGCCCAGGGTACCAAGGGTAAAAATTGAAAAATTCAAAATAAATCGAAAAGTATTAGAATTAGGTATATAATATACTTAATAAAAGTGGGAGGGTTTTGTAAAATCTATCAGAAAAAATGCTAATATGTGTGCCACTTAAAAAATTTGAGATTTTTCAATTTAAAATAGTCGAAATGCACAAATTTATTTTGAACACCCTGTAGCACCTAACTCAAATTTCTTTGCATATATCTTTTCTTCGTCTCTATAGAACGCTCGTACCAATTATGAGTATTCCACCTTCAGAAACAATGGCGCTACTGACAATTTTTTACAAAACTTAAAACTAGTATTTTTTAAAAAAAAAAAAAAATGAAATATTGGAAAAACTACTAGGTTTAGGTATATAACATTATTAAAATAAAAAAAAGGTATAAAATTTTACGCAGAATTTAAAAATAAATTAGAGAATGGGGTGTTCCATTTAAAAAAAAAAAACATTTTATACCGGCCTCATTTTTTTGAAGTACCCTGTATACTCAAAAATAATTTTAAACTGTGCACCTTAACATTCTCTAAAACTATTATGTTTAACATTTTTTCATCATTCCCGAAACAAATGAGATAATGAACTTTACTCTATCGTTGACTCACCCTGTACATTATCCATGAAAATACTTATAGGATGTGCAACCATGAAAATACTTGTAGAATGCACAACTGAAAAGTCTCATTGACTATTACGTTTGCTCTCCGCTAAAACTGGAAATAATAAAGAAGACATCCGTTGAACGTCTACTCATAAACTATCTTGAGAATTTGGAATCTTTGGCACAATGACACTATTCAGTATATTTCACCACTATACTAAACACTTTATTCTTGCACTCGACGCTCGTTCCGAGAACCATCTTAGCTTCATCAGGAACGATAATCCACAGTCAATCATCGCTTCTGATGAGGTTAATATGGTTAGTGAAACACACGACGAATGCAAAAATAATCTGTTTGGTATAGTGGTGATATAGATTGAGTAGTCCTACTCATAAAGTTAACTATATATAATTATGCTTAAAATTTGCAACATTATTGCAACCAAAAGCAAAAAAAATTGCTCCAACCAAAAACGAGGAAAACTGCTCTTAATATTGAAACTACATAATATTTAACGACCTCATACTATTTCACCCCCTTCCCCTGAAGAAGTATTGCTCAAGAACTACAAATTCCTTTCCTATTTAAAGTACCATGTGAACTAAGTTTGAAATCAATATCTCATTTCATTGGAGCGTTGGTTAGACAGATAGACAGACAGACCTTTGGTAGTGGTACATTATATTTTTCGCAATTTGGAGACCCTGAAACGCAAAGAATCGCAATAATCTCGAATCGTGATTTTAGAAAATGAAACTTTCTCAGCAATTTAAATATTTTTGTATTTCATTAAAATCTTTGACACTGTGTATATTACTTTCCGTTGCAATATTTAATAAATTATATTATCTCTTAAGTTTTTTTAAGCGATGTCCACCTTGATAACAACACTTCTAAAATACGTTATTCAAACAATCCATTTCATAAAAATAAATTTATTCACACATATATCATTTCATGCAGACAACCAGACATCGAACAAATCTAAATCTACTCTTTATTCACGAAATTGCATCGCTGCGTCTGATTTACGATGTTTCTTAGAGTCAATTTGATGGCTTGTGCTTAGCATGCTATATATAAAGACTTCCGTTTGAATTTTACTTTTCAAGTAGGTACAACATTTAACATGTGTTTCGTTTTTATTACTAACTCAGTTTACAATGAAATGAGTATTTAACAAAGTACGGGGAATCATTAAAATCGCTATGAATGAACATACTGCCAAAAGAATCGTAGTCATAGAAAAAATGACCCTGTGAGACTTTTCCATTTCTTCTCGTTTCATGATCCATAGCAATACTACTCTAGAGAGAGGAGTGGAGTTATTACTTTTTGTTTAGTTTCAATAATATTATGAGGATATTCATAGTTTTTGGTTCTTATATATAACATATACTTTACATATAATTATCTAGAAGTGTTGGGGAAGTAAGAGTCTCCAAATACCAACCTCCAAGCTCCAAATACATCGCTCGACTTGTGGTGTTTGGATTACGTTATTTTATAGTGCTAGAGGTCAAATTCAGCATTTATTTTAGAACTGATTGTTTGCGACAGAAGTATCAGGTAAATAATGTAACAAATATTTTACCTGGTAATAGAACTAACCAAAATAAATTACTTCGCTAGATAGTACCCATAAAAAAATTAAATAAAGATATGAAATTTTAAAGACGGTTCAGAAAAAAATTAAGGTAAACTGTGAAATTTTTCAATATTCCTAGCAATTTTCTTTCTAAATTGTATACATTTCTTTGTTAACTAAGAAATTCATACCAGATCACTCATCGCTTTAGCGCAGAAGTTATAAATAAAATTTCAACGCAACAAGACACACTCAGGAATTATTTGAATCCATCAGAACTATATCTACTGGATGCAGCAATAATATAGTAGTGCCGAGATGATAATCTCATTCAGAGGTGCTGTTTTATACAATTTATCTCAGCAGGACCAAGTACAATTTTATACAATGCAGAGATTTACACCTCAAACCACTATCGTGTTACATGTTCGTTTCTGGATTCTTGCAGTCAGAGAATCTGAAAGTTACATTATTTTATTCATTATTTCCAGTTTTAGAAGCTGTTCCTCTGCTTAATTTTCTTTCACTAATATCTCATGGTAAAATACATTATTTAGAATATCGAGTTGTTTTGCTCGATTTAAGTGATTTCTTAGTGTGGAGAAATCAAAGTAGGTGTTTCTTTAAAGTCTGCATGTTTGTAAAGAGAAGTACTTGATAAATCACTTTACCGTACCGTACATTCCTTTAGAAAACTGTTTACCTTGAAATAACTTTTTTTGCATTCAGCATTTCAATACTCTCACTAATAAACTATATGAATTTTTTATAAGTGTTTCTGTATGGAACTTATGGGATCACTTCGGTGTTCCTCTGTCCATCTGTATGTCACACCCGATTTTTCTCCGAAACTATTTGACATAGAAAGCTGAAATTTGGTACCAATATGGGAATTGATAGCCCAATCAGAGAGTAGTTTTGAAAGTAAAATTTGGATTTAAAGGGTTAGTTTTGGGGGTGAAATTGGAATTAAAAAAAAAATTACCAGGTCATCGAGTGGGGTATCAACTGAAGCTTGTGAAAACATGAGTTCAAAAATATATATAATGTAATACTTGGGCACACTTTTCTTTGTATTATTTTTAAAAAATAGCAAAAACATCACTGTCTACCCGCTTATCTCGAAAACTACTGATAAAAATTTTTTGAATCTGATAGTCTTCCTAAAGTGTGGAATGAGCGAAATATATCACGAGTGCTTTACATTTGATAATTTATTTGGTATAAAAAGAAATACTGAAAACTATGTTTTTCTACAGAATGGTGGAGGTGGATTATTTTCCATACATTACTTTTATTACTAGATTCTATATTGGCTCTTAGGTAGCTAAGATGCTGTAACTATTATACATATGATATATTGGGTCTTAAGATACATATGCACGTACATGTATGGACCTAATTAACTTAACCCAGGTAAAGATTTTATGTTATTTTAAAAGCATTTACGATACGAAACATTTTTTGCGCAAGTCCAACTTGCACTTGACCGGTTTTTTTTTAATTAAGTTTTTTGTTTTCTTTTTAAGTATCCTTGTTGTAATTTAAGTGTAATATCTCATTTTCATAATTTGTTAATTAGTGTATGTATGTGCTCTTAAAATATAGTATTCGTATTTTTCATATTAATGGTGTTGACTTGCTAGTGGATAAATAAAAATTGGGGTCCATGACATAAGATTCATAGTAATCTACTAATTGCTTTATTTAAAACCTTTTAGCTAATTATTCTGAATTTGAATAGGAATAAATAGCGACAAATATAAATCAGAGATGTACAATACATCGAATATATATATATATATATATATATATATATATATATATATATATATATATATATATATATATATATATATATATATATATATATATATATATATATATATATATATATATATTATTGAAAACACTGAGTAAAGATATTATTTTTCAAATGAAGTATGTTTTAAACGTCCCTGAAAGATACCGAGAAAAAAATATGTAGTATAGTGGTTTAAACCAAATTAGGGCACGCCATGTGTAGCTCCATTTCAGAGCTCGTCAGATACTCTGGGTAATGATAATCTCCGTTATTTTGAAACATAACTACGACAGTAGCAAAATAAAAGAGCCAACAAACCTTAGCGCTACCTGATGTGAAACCGCTTAAAATGGCTGCATGCTATACTGTCATTATCATAGGTAAGTGGGATACTTTTACTACTCTTAACTATTTAATGGTAACTAAAAATTTAATAAAGAGTACAGAGACCGATACTAATAGTTGTTGTTTTATACACTTTTACACAGAATATAAAAAACTGATTTTTCATACTATTATAAAAATGAACAAATAAAATTTTACTAATTAAATTCTATAATTAATAATATTATGTTATGGGAAAACGAAACTAGTACTTTCTGCGACAAGTCTCTCTAAGCACCGATAATATTACATTAATATCTAGAAAGATTTTGTATTTCTTAACGACAAATTATTCCGTAACCTAAAATTGGCTATATTATTTTAACTTCATTCCAAGAAGAAATAAAAAATATTATTAAATTGATTTCATTTAAGGCATAATATTTTCCATCCATCCATCTCTTAATGCACTATAAAGGTTGGTTTATTGAGATAAAATTTCAATTTTATTTGGATTGGCAGCATAAATCTGATGACTTCATTTCTAATTTTCACCTTTAAAGAATTTTCAATCCTTAAATATATTAACTTTTACCGGCCCCAAAAGAATCTAAATCTCCTATTTATTCTGTAAAATGCATCGCTCTTCTGCACGATTTGTGATTCCCCTAAGAGTCCATTTGACACCAAGCTTTTGCCAATAACGCCCTATAAAGATGGAAAAGTTTTAGATTTCCATTTAGATTCCGTTAACATCTTTGCATTCACTTTCAATTGAAAACCTACTTATTCGACTTTATCAAATTTTAAAGCAAACGTTTCCATTTCCAGTCTATAAAATCATTTTCTGCATTTTGAAGCCTCATGGATGCTCTCACAAAATATCAGAGTTAATCATTTTAGTCAAGACAGTAACAAGTAATATTATTTTTAAAACTATTCTGTTTTTATTAATAGATTATATATATATATATATATATATATATATATATATATATATATATATATATATATATATATATATATATATATATATATATATATATATATATATATATATATATATATATATATATATATATATAGGTTTTCACGGATGGTGGAATGTAATATATTAAAATTCAGGGTTTCAATCCGTTCGTCTAACAATGAATTTGCACGACGTTTCGCCAAAATCTCAAAATCTCATTTGGCATTTTCAAGTGCTCCTGCTGCTGCTGCTACTCAATACTACGATCTTGCTGATGCTACCGCTCGAAGCTAACTGAGAAACCGACGTGCGGTCGCTGTTTTTATAGGTCGGCGTCTACTCAGATTGTCGAAAGTGTTCGACCGGCTGGGTGGTAAAAATTACCACCGAGCCGGCAAACACCGATGCTCGGACGAAATCTCTGAACGCCGAAAAAAATATTTATCTCACTATTTGGGACGAATGGTACCTATAGATGAAACGTGGGTCCATCGTTATGATTCAGAGACAAACGAACAGTCAGAGAGTGAAAACATGCTAGCTTACATAGCATGAAGTTTTGCTTACCATAATTAGCAGGAAAATTACTTACTTCCGTTTTTTAAGACAAGGATGGAATACTTTTTACAGATTTCTTGAAAGATGACAAAACATTATATATTAGAATATTATCCTTCATTATAAATTAAACTTCGCCAAAAAATTATAAAAAAGTGTCTAAAAGGGTACTGTTTTTGCAAGACAATGCGTCTGCTTCCAAATCGCTGCTAGTTCTGCAAAATATAAACAAGTTAGACTTGATGATAAGTAATAGACAATCCCCTATATTCCCCTGATTTAGCTCCCTCTGACTATTACCTTGTTTCAAAATTAAAGAAACATGTTGTCAAAGGCTGGTTTACAAACTAAGGAAAATGTTTGGAGTTTACTTCCTAACTATTGTACTAAGTGTATAAAGGAGCTTACATTGAATAAACAATTTTTGCTTTTAAGATTTGTTTGTTCTTTCAATTCTAGGCTTAAAATTTATCAATACCCTCCCGTATATCTTTCTAGTCATAGGCCAACCTTTCATTTCATATCCTAGTTCTTAGCCGAAAAAGAATTTAAATCCAGTGCGATTAGGTGTTGAAAAAATTTGTGCCAAATGCAAATGTATATATATATATATATATATATATATATATATATATATATATATATATATATATATATATATATATATATATATTTAAACGCGGTCGTACAGATACAAATGATGCTGAACGCTGGACGCCCAAGGTGGTTACACCGGAAAACATAAAAAAATCCACAAAATTATTTTGTGGAGAAGTTATCGCCGAAACTGAGACCTATTTTGAAGGCAAAGACAAATCCTTCTACAAGAAAGGTATAGAAATGTTAGAAAAGCGTTGGACTGATTGTATTGCTCGTGAAGGTGACTGTATTGATGAATAAGGTCGAATTTTGCAAAAAAAATGCGATTTAAGTAGCTATATCAAAAACTTTTCAGCCTACGTGTTATATATATATATATATATATATATATATATATATAGATATATATATATATATATATATATATATATATATATATATATATATATATGTATATATATATATATATATATATATATATATATATATATATATATATATATATATATGTATATAAAAATATATATATATATATATATATATATATATATATATATATATATATATATATATATATATATATATATATAATATATATATAATCTATAATAATATAATAAAAAAGTAAAGTTCGTAAGTTTGTTTGTTTGTTGGAGGTAATCTCTGAAACTACCAATCCGATTTTAAAAAATCTTTTGCTGGTATGTAGCTTGGACTTTTGGGGTGAAGATCGACTAGATTTGATGAGGCTGTGACAAAAGAGAGCTTACGCGGTGAGGAAACAAACGGCCACGCCGTTGGCAGGCGACGTCGGGCGAGATCGCGCCATGTTGTCTATTGTTCATTTTTTTTCGCTTTTGAGTTGACTTTTCGTTCGGAAAGTTTAATTCGTTTGTTGTTTTTAAATAATTTTATTGTTCCCTTTCTTATTCCTTGATGTTATGTTTTTGATGACTAAAAAGTTTGTTGTTATAGTTTTTGTTATTCATAATTTGAAGATTCTTTCAACCTTTTTGTAGGCACATTATAGGTACTTTGTTGGTGTCAATAGGTACTTGTACTAGGTTATTGTTATTATTATATTTTTGTGTGAGATTCATTTAGACAACAAATATTATTTTCGTAATCTTCCTTAATTTAGGTATACCTACTGTTTCACTATCACTTAGGTACATACTTCATTTATTTTGTCTGCTATTTAATAAGCGTGTTCTGAAATATCTCTCAAAAATTATGTGCAATTATTGCATTTCCTTTCACAATTATTATGTAGTTAATTTCGGTTTGAAGTGTATGATGCAATTTTTAAATTTCTATTAAGTAATTTTTATTTCTAAGAATTTGTACATGTGTAGTTGATATTAAAGGCTAGCGCATATTCCGTGTATTCTTGTGATCTCCACGATTCCTTTCAAGTGGTTACAGTTTTCGGTGAAATTATCGTTTGCTCTCACAATAAACAAGTCAATTTTCAAACTCGTGGGAATCGATTCGAGATAAGAATGTTTTTCTCATGGCCAATTATATATCGGATTATTAAGAGTCGTATTTTGCTACCAGAAAATAATAAAACATCAAACATATTATATAGAGAAGCTGTAACCAACTTACAAGCACCTCAATTTAGTAGGAAACTTCTGAAAAAATAACACTTCTACGCGAAGGATGTCGCGGGCGATTTCAAATATATATATATATATATATATATATATATATATATATATATATATATATATATATATATATATATATATATATATATAACACATGGGCTGAAAAGTCCCGGGCCTAACAAAGAAAATGCGGTTTTTTTGGTTCAAAATTAGCTTTATTCATCAACGTAATCTCCATCAAGAGCAACGCAATCATTCCAGCGCCGCTCTAACATTTCAATACCACTTTTGTAGAACGATTTATCTTTTGCCTCAAAATAGGCCTCAGTTTCAGCGATAACCTCTTCATTCGTGCGAAATTTCTTACCGGCGAGCATTTTTCTCAGGTCTGCGAACAGCCAGTAGTCGCTGGGAGCCAAATCTGGCGAATACGGTGGATGTGGGAGCAATTCGAAGTTCAATTCATGTAGTTTTGCCATTGTTTTGATTGACTTGTGACACGGTGCGTTGTCTTGATGAAACAAAATTTTTTTCTTTGCCATATGCGGTCGTTTCTTTGCAATTTCGGCCTTCAAACGCTCCAATAACGCTATATAATATTCACTGTTGATGGTATTTCCTTTCTCAAGATAGTCGATGAATATTACATCACGCACATCCCAAAATACCGAGGCCATAACCTTTCCAGCCGATTGTTGTGCTTTTGGGCGCTTTGGACGAGGTTCACCAGTTGCTGTCCACTCAGATGACGATCGTTTTGATTCCGGAGTGAAGTGATGGATCCATGTTTCATCCATTGTCACATATCGACGCAAAAATTCCGGTTTGTTACGTTTAAACATGGCCAAACACTGCTCAGAATCATCAACACGTTCTTGTTTTTGATCAACAGTGAGCAAACGCGGCACCCACTTTGAACAGAGCTTTCTCATAGTCAAATGCTCATGCAATATAAAGCCAACACGTTCTTTTGATATCTTTACGATGTCAGCTAACTCACGCAACTTCACTTTTCGATCATTCAAAACGATTTTATGGATTTTTTTTTATGTTTTCTGGTGTTACCGCCTCATTTGGACGTCCACTGCGTTCTGCATCATCGGTGTCTCTACGACCACGTTTGAACTCAGCAAACCAACGTTTTATTGTTGTTTCTGATGGAGCGGAGTCCCCATAACACTTTTCAAGCCATTGCTTCGCTTGAACGGTATTTTTTCCCATCAAGAAGCAGTGTAAAATTAAAACACGAAATTGTTTTTGATCCATTGTTTTGCAAATAACAAAAGTAGCGTCACTCTTAGCACAATAACTCACAAACTAATGAAAAGAATATCATGAAATTTTAACAGCTGTCTTTTGAAGGTTAGTATTAACTGAAAAAAAGGTGACGGCAATAAAACTAGCGCCATCTATGTGTTAGGCCCGGGACTTTTCAGCCCATGTGTTATATATATATATATATATATATATATATATATATATATATATATATATATATATTTGCATGATTCTGACATTGAGGGCATGAATAAAATTAAAAACTGGTTGGACACATTCAAATTAACCTGAAATACTTCAAAAAACTCTATAAAATATTTAGGAGTAACTACAGATAGTAACCTTAAGTGGGATCGTCATGTTCTTAGACTTGTGAGGGACATAAGGGAGTTGATTTACAGGCTCTATATTCTAAGAGAGATACTAAGTAGGAAGCTACTAATCAGTGTGTATGGTGCTCCTGTGGGGTCTCTGTTGAGGTACGGTATAATTGTGTGGGATGATATATACCAGAATTTCATATATCCCTCGAAGATGGTACAAAATTACCTTGTCAAGTTAATATTTCAAAAAATTACCGTTTTCCTTCCGATCTATTATACTCTGAGGATGTTTTGGGTGTTCGTACTTTGTACAGCCTCACAACTTGCTCTTATATTCATAAATTATTTTTCCTAAATAATTATTCATTTATGAAAATAACAAAAAAAATTTTGCTGTTCTAACCATAAGCTGAAAAGGCAAGAGTTTAATTAAAACTTAAATTACGGTTTTACCACATTACCATTATTATCAGTAACAATGGCAGTAATTAGTTACTAAAAAAATTTGAACAAAAATCAATTTACGTGCTGCAATATAAATTAAAACTTAATATAACGTACTATTAATTTCAGTTCTATTTAATTTCGTGAATAATTGTCCTAAAAAATTATCAGTTGCAGACTGCATGTGTCCAGTCTAAGTGATTGATACGACCCTCTTGCTAAAATATCATCCATCTCGCTTGTCGATAGTATACTGCCAATCCAAATCCTTTTAAGACCTCTTAATTGACATTAATTTGTCCACATTTATATCAATCTATCTTCCTATCAGGAAACTCATTCGAAGGCTTTTTAAGTCAATAATTTAATGTTCAAAGTGGAAAAGCCATTTTGGTGTTAATTGAAATTAGCTTTATTATGGGTCAAACAATATGTTTAAATTTATGGAAAAGAAAACATACGGACATGACATTGATAGAAAAATATGTCTATATACCCTCCAATTCGCCGATGATTGAATTATTATTACAAATCACGGTCTGGAATATATGGCTCGAAATTTATAGGGGGAATTTAAAAAGTAGGGACTAGAACTGAACACATAGAGACTAAAAATCTATCCTAAGTATGCAAACATTCGATCAGAAAGAGAAGAGATACTGACTTGTATTAATTATATTTTCTTAGGGATAGATACATCCTTCCATTGTTTTTGTAGTTGAGGTCAGTCATCAAATCATGTCATATTTTCATTATTTTCAAACTTTATAATCAAGCATATAAAGGGTTAGAGGGTGGGTAGATAAATTTAGAGGGGTTTTTCTATACATCCTTTCCGTGGTCTTGGGAGTTAGGGTCAAGTATATAAAGAATTAAGAGAGAGGAAGTTAGAAGGATTGATAAATCTATATCGTGCTATACATCTTTTTCAATGTTCTTGCTATCGAGGAATCTCAAAATTCTGTTATTTTTGTGTTCCGTACGGAACACTTATAAGATTACTTTGGTGTCTATCTGTCCGTCTGTTCGTCTGTCACACCCGATTTTCTCTGTAACTATTTGACATTAATATAGGAAGTGACGACCTCATCAGAGCAGTTAAATTTTGGATAGAGGCTCAGTTTTGGGGGTGAAATCGGAAGTGAAAAAATAAAATTACCAGGTCATCGAGTGGGGTGTCAAATGAAAGCTTGTAAAAACACTAGTTCAAAAATATATATAATGTAATACTTGTGCACACTTTTCTTTGTATTATTTTTAAAAAATTGCGAAAAATCGCTGTCCCCCACTTATCTCGAAAAGTACTGATCAAAAAATTTTTTAAAAATTCTGGAATATTCTCCACAGGGTGTATTTGAACGAAAATTATCACGAGTTATCACCTTTAATAATTTTCTGGTATATATATATATATATATATATATATATATATATATATATATAAAAAATAATTCAAGGTCATCAGTTTTTTAGTAAAGATCAGAAAAAAAAACTTTTTTGAAAACTGATTTGGGGTGTGTTTTGTGATGGTCACTGATCATTTTATACCTCCGTAACAAAAATTTTTATTTTAAAAGCAATCGACGTATGGAACACTAATTGCGCAAGTCCGATTTGCACTTGGCCGGTTTTTTTTATTATCTTCAGTTATTTATGGAAAAGCACATAGGCACAAGGGCTAAAGGCTTAGGGAAGCGAGTTAAAAGATGACTCCGTATACATCGCGTTCTACGTCCGTTTTAGGGTTTTGCCGTCGAAAAATTTGAAAATGATGATTTTTTTCATTATTTTCTATTATTTAAAGTGAAACATATGAGGGGTTATAGAAGAAGCAAGGAATTGCACGGGCTGCTTAATATATATCGTGTTAAAAATTCTTTATAAAGATCAAGGGATCGGAATCTGAAAAAGTGTGTTATTTTTCATTTTTTTTACTATTGGTAATCAAATGATCAAAGGATTAAAGACCGGAATGTAAAGTTAGACGGTTGCTCTCTCTCTCTTTATACATGTATATATATATATATATATATATATATATATATATATATATATATTATATATATATGTATATATATATATATATATATATATATATATATATATATATATTATATATGTATATATATATATATATATATATATATATATATATATATATATATATATATATATATATATATATATATATATATATATATACATACATACGTATCCTGATTTACAACCTTTATGGGGTTATCCGGATAAAAATATCTGAAAAGTGTATTATTTTTTCATTTTTTTCATTACTTACAAATATTTGGAACCAAACATATAAAGAGTTGGGGGTATCTGGAAAGGAGTTAGTATGGATTGTTTCAAAAATATCATATCACTCATTCCTTTGAGGATTGAAATTTTCTAAATTTTTTCATTGTTTTTAGTTATTTGTAGTCGAAAAAACATCTAAAAGATGAAAATTAAAGAGATGTTAACGAAATTGAAAAAGTTGCTTTTATATATTCTGAAATCGGAAGTGAAAAAAAATTTTTTTATACATCCTGTTCAGGATTCTTATTGTAGTGGAAGTTTTATTATTTTTTTATTATGCTTAATTATCTAGAGTCACAAACATGTAAACATTTAAAAGAATTGGGAAGGGAGTTAGAGGGGTTGATTCGTATATTTTCTGTTAAACATCCTTCTCTGGTTCTTGGATTCGAGGAATCTGGACACTTTGGTTTTCATTATTTTTAATTTGAACAAAAATCTTATGAGACGTGACTACGAGTGACCGAAAAAAAATTATTAGTATCATTTCACTTTTTACATACTTTTGGTTAGAAACACTGACAATTTTAAGTGTAATTATTAACTTATATAAAAGGTTTGAATATTTTGGGATTAAGGTCTTACCAGAAGGAATTATTAATTTTTTTAAAATATGAGGTATTATAATTATATGTTATGGTGGGAAACTTAAATTCCATATCGATTTGAATTATATTTGCTAGGGGTCTACTGGGTTAAAAACTTGATCGTTTTTAATGTTTCGTACGGAACACCTATGGCATCACTTTTTTGTACGGCTGTCTGTCCGTTACACCCGATTATCTTAATTTGGCACAAATATAGGAATCGATGATCCAGTCAAAGCCGTGTAGTTTTAAAGGTTAAATTTTGCCTTAAGGGATTAGTTTTGGAGGGTCAAATCCGAAGTGAAAAAAATATCTGGTCATCGAGTGGGGTGTCAAAAGCTTGTAGAAATACGAGTGCAAAAATATATATGCTGTAATACTTATGATGTAATACTTATATTATTTTAAAAAGTGGCCAAAGATCGCTGTCGCCCCTATTTCGAAAAATACTTAGCTTGAAAAAATTCTGAAATATTCTCCATAAAGTGTAAATTTAGCCAAAATAACTACGATTGCATTACGTTTGAAAATGTATCTGGCTTAAAAAGAACTATTTGGCTTGCCAATATGGTGTAGGTTTTTTAATATACTTTTCAGTACACACTGGTGGCTATCGGATAGGTACCGAGACAAAATAATTTTATTTTATTTGTTTATAATTAAACAAAGATTTAGCTAGTTAATATTTGTTTTACACTTTTATTACTAAATTCTAGATTGACCTAGATTGATTTATTGGCGAATAGGTAGTTAAGATGCTATAACTATTATACATTACTGACTAAGAAAAAACGTGAAAATACATATTGGATCTTAAGATATAGATGTCAGGGATCTAATTGAGTTAGCCTAGGTAAGGATTTTATTTTACTTTAAAAGCAGTCAGCATATGGAACACTAACTGGGCAAATCCGACTTGTACTTGGCCGATTTCTTTTTAAAATACATTTAAAAAATTTTAATTATGAAAGTAGGCATTGCTAATGTATTATGTTCTCATCGTTTGTTTATTTGAACGAGAAAAAATCTTTCAAATCAAATCTAATTTTTTTATCAGATATATATTTTTAACTCTTTAATGCCAAGCTTGACGTGACCTATTTCCCTTTAACAAACTTTTATCATGATCTAATATTCTATTTTAATTAAATTTACTTTTGTTCAAAATGAATTAACTCTAATTCTCCTTCATCGTGGATTTTACCTAACAATATTCCAAGCCAAAATTAGTCCAGTAATCGGATAGAATAGCAATTTCGAAAGGGTCCAGAGATTCATAGGTGTACTTGCATGTTTACTAACAGGGTCATTTTATGACCGGTCCAGACGGGTAATTAAACACACGCCCATCTTAGAGATATGGCCATTGTGGCCCTCCCGAACTGGATAGCCAGCAGTTAAATGAGTTAAGGGTCCAGAATATATTTCACGCAGACTTAAATTGTGACCTTATTATCGATTTTATTACCCAAAAAATGGGAAGTTAAAGAAAAAGAGAAAATTTGGTTTCTGGATCAAATATTACATGCAAGGTAGAATATAAATTACGCATGATATTTCAAGAGTTTCAGCAGTGTTTTCAAAAATAAATGTTATTATTTATATCATAGATTAAAAAATTATGTTATTTTCTATACGACATTGCATGCAATCCCATGCAAATTTTCGACAACCAAAATGGCGGACAGCTGGAACAGCAGAGGGATTACAAATTGAATAGCAACAACAAAAGCTTCACAGAGAGGATTTCACATTTAATATGTAGAATTCACGAGATGTGTTAGTAAAAGATGCACCTTCGTTCTTACTCCCTCTAAGCATTTTATTTTGTGTCGAGTAGCTGCAATTTGGGTAAATAGTTTATATAATATAATTCTTCAGTTTATGTATCACAATATCTTCACCTTTCTTTATTCACGTATTTGATTGCTTATATAGTTGCTTTCAGGCTTTAGGTCTTCTGCTGGCTGCAAAAGTCCTTTCAGGGTTCTTGCAGTCAATAAATTTGAAAATGGTGAATTTTTTATTACTTTCTATTATTTATGGTCAAATATATGAAGGGTTACAGAAGTACGGAGGGAAAGGTAAGGGCTGTTCAATATATATGATGTAATAAATCCTCGTATAGAGTTCTTGGAGTCAGAGAATGTGAGTGTTATTTTTTTCATTTGTTTTTACTATTCCAAATGATCAAACCGCACGGAAGGTAAAATTAGAAGGGATTCTCTCTGTCTCCTATCTTTATATATATATATATATATATATATATATATATATATATATATATATATATATATATATATAAAGTTTGTTAATCAAGGGTTTATATACAATATAATTGGTCTAATCGGAAGTAATACAGTTTTATTATCAAAATATATTTTATATATATAACTATAAACTTTAAATAAGGACCTTGAAAAAACTATAGATTAAATTGAAATTATATTATGCAATAAATTAACATTTACTATGTCATGTAACGCTGCAAAGAAAACTAAAAATACTGAAAAGCCACCCGCTGCTTTGTAGTACAAACCATTTCGGATACCATGGAGATATTGCATATACATTTAGTAATTTTGATAGCTGGTTATCTAATCTATGATTTTATATAACTTATTAGAACACAAATTGCAAATATAAGAACTAAGCACATTATTAGGTTAGATTTATGGCGATATTGTGAAAGTCGATAAACCAAAGAATTTTTTAAGTTTTAGAAGTTTGACAATACTATGTATTTGATCGATTCGTTAGTAGCGGGTGCATTCATCAGTGCCAGTTCCTAACGGCCAAAGTGAGAGGGCTTTACTAGGCATGATCATGGTTAAGTCATTAGAAAGAATATATTGTATTTGTTGGATTCTGTTCAGAGAAGAGCTGTTCGTCTGATTGGAGACCCGGAACTGACCGGCGACCTTGAGTCGCTGGAACATCGAAGAACGGTTGGCGACTTGAGTATATTCTACAAGTATTTTCATGAAAGTGCTCAAAGGATGTAGCCCGCTTAATTCCTCCCAAAGCGGTACATGTTAGAAATACACGTCGCGCTGGTGCTTCACATGCGTATGAGGTTCAGCTTGTTACTCCGCGTACAACGCTTTTCAAGCAGTCTCTTTTATATGAAGAATATCATCACTTTGGAATAATTTGCCCAGCGCTGTGTTTCCCACCGAGTACAACTTACAGCGATTCAAGAACAACGTGAATCGCTTTTTCCGCACACGTGCCGCTCCTGGAGCACTTTAGGGACTTCCCTGCAGCATGTGTGCTAGACCCATAAAAAAAAAATGACAAACCCCTATATACACAATTTTAGGAATCTGCCAGTTTTATATTCGAAGACAGAGCATAATTAATAGGACTTTTACTACACACGGTTAAAGAAAGGTCAAAAACAAAAATAACTGGTCAAGTGCAAATTGAACTTTCGCAATTAGTGTTCCGTACATTGATTGCTTTTAAAATAAAAAAATTTCTTACGGAGGTATAAAACTATCAGTGATTTCAGAAAACATACCCCAAATGAGTTTTCAATAAAGTTTGTTTCCAAACTTTACTGATAACTAATGACGTTGAAATTTTTGTTTTTTTTTATATACCAGATAAATTATTAAAGGTAATACACTCGTGATAATTTTCGTTCGATCTACACCGTGGAGAATATTCCAGAAGTTTTTCAAAATTTTTTGATCGGTACTTTTTGAGATAAGGGGGGGGACAGCTATTTTTCGTGATGTTTTAAAAATAATACACAGAAAAGTGTGCGCAATTATTACATTACATATATATTTTTTACTCGTGTTTCTCCAAGCTTTCATTTGACACCACACTCGATGACCTAGTAAAATTTTTTTTTTTTCACTTCCGATTTCACCCCCCCAAAACTAACCCCTTAAGTCAAAATTTAACTTTCAAAACAACATGGCTTTGATGAGGCCATCAATTCCTATATTATTACCAAATTTCAACTTTCTATGACAAGTAGTTTCGGAGAAAATCGGGTGTGACAGGCAGGCGGACAGACAAACAGACGGACAGTCAGACACCGAAGTCATCTTATAAGTGTTCCATACGGAACACTAACAATGTTTATTATATTTTTTAACGTTCATGGAAACATCCACTACAAATTTATTATCCCAGGTACTACAGTGGGTAGTCCTCAGCACTACGTAGGTGCTACAAAGTGACTTAGAAAGAGATGATTTGTCCAGAATTATTTGCCAAGAAGCTTCAAATGGATGGATTTGTATTATAGTTTTCGCGTGAAAATAAGTGTTGGTAATCTACTGCCCTACTTATTCACCTAATTTGGCTCCGAGTTATTTTTTTTATTTTCTAAAGTCAAACGCATGATGAGTCAACACTATAATGATTTAAGAAATATTCAAACTAATATGACGCGTGAATGGAAGAATATATATATATATTATATATATATATATATATAATATATATATATATATATATATATATATATATATATATATATATATATGATTATCGGGAATCGTCTGGATGTAAATAAAACGTTTTCGTTTTAAAACTCAATATTTCGTTATCGTTTGATAACTTCTTCAGGAGTAACTACAAAATTAATAGACCTATATTAAAACACTATTCTCTTTCGTCAAGGCATTAAAATATTGAAATATAAAACAAACAATTATGAAATAAACGAACAATCAATTAAAACACGTACGAAAATGCGAGTTTGTCCTGGAAACCAACACTCAACATCTCGATTTACTACAACAAACTGAGAGTAAATAGCCTCGGTACATATACACTGCGGTGAATTCCAAACGAAACGGAAAAACAGCAACAGAAAAACGTCTTTAATTTAATTTATACTAAGAGGTGGCAAATCTTTATTTGTTATTATTGCTGTAATTGTAAATGATTAATACCTATTAATTATGTTGCTATATATAATACTAAGTTGATTAGTGTCTGATTTATAGTTAATTGACTTTGGGTCCCTGTTGATATGGTACATTTCTTTAAAAAGTCTCCCTTTATAGCTGTTGTCATGAGCTAAGATTTTAACGTTGTTATAGTTAAAATTATGACCCGTTTTCAAATTATGTTGCACCGCAGCACACGAATTCTTTCCCAATCGGAAGTCACTCCTGTGCTGTGTGAGTCTCTGTTTCAACCACTGAGATGTCTGTCCAATATAACACGCTTCACATTGTAAACAAGATAATCTATAAACTACAGAGTTATTATATAAAATAGGTGTTCTATCCTTTATTTTTGAAAACAGGTCAGAACCTCGTATGCTGTTATATTTCGCAATTTTTATATTTGGAAAATCTCTGAATAAGGCGACAATTGAGTTTCTGATTGGCTTTATAAATTGTAGCTTCCTATGCTGCGCAGGCATCTCGTGAGTAGGGGCATCAACACTACCCGAATTATAAATTAATTTTCGTAAAATATGTTTAGGATAGGCATTGTTGACAAAAATGTTATACAGCTCGTATAGGTTTCTTTTTCGAAACCTATCATCACTGATGCGTATGACTCTGTTTTTCATTGCTATTATGGTGTTAAATTTTTGATTTTTGGGTGATAGAGAAATAATTAATGAATCTGCCTGACGCTGTGGGTTTTTTATACCAGTCAAGTATAATACTGTTGTCACTCGTTCTTATTACTTTAGTGTCCAAAAAAGGAACACGAAGTCCTGTTCTATTTCGATAGTGAATTGTATATGTGTGTTGAATGCATTAAAATTGTTTAAAATGATTTCTGTATTACCCTTGGGTACAGCGCAAATCAGATCATCAACATACTTGTACAAAAAGGGTAGGTTGAATGGTAATTGAGGAACCACCGTTTCCAAAAGATGGTCCAACACCACCTTGGCTAAAACTGGACTGATAGGAGACCCCTATTGGAGTTCCAAAAATTTGTTTGAAAAATTTTTGGTTGAAACTAAAATACGTGTTGTTGAAGATGAATTCAATGAGAATCAAGAAATTATGCTTTGAAATCATGGTTTTTGTTTGAATCAGTTCCCACTTTTTTCCAGAATAGTTAGGATTAAGTCTAGAGGTATATTTGTAAACAAGGATACGACATCCAAAGATATTAATACATACTTTTCTGGTAATGTCAGTCCCTTTATTTTGTTGACAAACGAGAAGGTGTCTCTAACATTGTAATCCGTGTCATCCTCAAAAGCAACGCTCAAAATTTTAGCTAAGTATTTACGCTCAAATTTTTAGTAAGTACATTTATAATGGGTTTTTATCAAGACATCACAAGAAATTATAACATCCAAGCTACAAGACTAATGAAACAGTATCTCAAGACACAGTTGAAATTGGCAAGCAGTGTGAACCGAAGGATATTTTTGTTACGTTGCCGATCTTCTGAAGTTGTCCCTGCACATCTCAACAATGGCATGAGGAACCTTAAAAGTATGTTGTTTTCAAACGGCAGTACAACCAAGGTAGATAATTTTATTAATAGTTTAAGTAAAAGAACTTTGTCTTTCGAAGTAAAACTGACTTGTAACAGCATCTCGATTGCACAGCGGAGGTTGACGGACATTCGATTAAAATTACAAAGCTATTTGCCTCCACATATATTTAATGAATATGAAAAGATAGGTAAGCAAAAATTTAACTTCCGGTTTAACAAGATTAAACAAAAGAATTTACAGAAATTTCAAAAGTTAATGAACAACAACACTAATGACCAACAATTATTTAAAAACAATACAAAGTGGTTCAAAAACATATCTAAAGTTGAAATCCCTAAAGATGTTTCTGACTTTCTTTCACTGGGTCCCAAATTTGGTGTACCGGGTACGTATAAAGATATTAACGTTGGCAGTCTATTGGAGGAGATTGAAAATATAATTGATGACACCCCAGAGAATTCTAAGGATATTCTCAGAACGAGAGCAACTAATTTAGTAACTAACTTCTTTTATAAATCAAAATTTGAGAAACCCCATTGGCTTATTCGTATCTTTAAAAAATCAAAAGAATTCCTAAGATCTCATCCGGAGATTTACATCCTTCAATCGGACAAGGGGGGTGCACTGCTGCAATGGACAAAAATGAGTAGATTCATAAGACTGAAACTTTACTACAAGACGAGACTACATACACTTCACTATCTAAAGACCCTACCAGTACTATACAAACAAGCTTTAATGATTTAATAAAATTTTTAATGAACAAAGGCGAAATAGATGAACAACTGTACAAGAAGTTAGTAATTTACAATTCTACATTTCCCAAACTCCACTGTTTACCCAAAATTCACAAAACAAACACTCCTCTCAATTATAAGTTCAGTGAATTCAACGACATACAATCTATCAAAATATGTTACTTAGCTAAAATTTTGAGCGTTGCTTTTGAGGATGACACGGATTACAATGTTAGAGACACCTTCTCGTTTGTCAACAAAATAAAGAAAGTGACATTACCAGAAGAGTATGTATTAATATCTTTGGATGTAGTATCCTTGTTTACAAATATACCTCTAGACTTAATCCTAACTATTCTGGAAAAAAAGTGGGAACTGATTCAAACAAAAACCATGATTTCAAAGCATAATTTCTTGATTCTCATTAAATTCATCTTCAACAACACGTATTTTAGTTTCAACCAAAAATTTTTCAAACAAATTTTTGGAACTCCAATGGGGTCTCCTATCAGTCCAGTTTTAGCCAAGGTGGTGTTGGACCATCTTTTGGAAACTCAATTACCATTCAACCTACCCTTTTTGTACAAGGGTAATACAGAAATCATTTTAAACAATTTTAATGCATTCAACACACATATACAATTCACTATCGAAATAGAACAGGACTTCAGTGTTCCTTTTTTGGACACTAAAGTAATAAGAACGAGTGACAACAGTATTATACTTGACTGGTATAAAAAACCCACAGCGTCAGGCAGATTCATTAATTATTTCTCTAATCACCCAAGAAATCAAAAATTTAACACCATAATAGCAATGAAAAACAGAGTCATACGCATCAGTGATGATAGGTTTCGAAAAAGAAACCTATACGAGCTGTATAACATTTTTGTCAACAATGCCTATCCTAAACATATTTTACGAAAATTAATTTATAATTCGGATAGTGTTGATGCCCCTACTCACGAGATGCCTGCGCAGCATAGGAAGCTACAATTTATAAAGCCAATCAGAAACTCAATTGTCGCCTTATTCAGAGATTTTCCAAATATAAAAATTGCGAAATATAACAGCATACGAGGTTCTGACCTGTTTTCAAAAATAAAGGATACACCTATTTTATATAATAACTCTGTAGTTTATAGATTATCTTGTTTACAATGTGAAGCGTGTTATATTGGGCAGACATCTCAGTGGTTGAAACAGAGACTCCCACAGCACAGGAGTGACTCCCGATTGGGAAAGAATTCGTGTGCTGTGGTGCAACATAATTTGAAAACGGGTCATAATTTTAACTATAACAACGTTAAAATCTTAGCTCATGACAACACTATAAAGGGAGACATTTTAAAGAAATGTACCATATCAACAGGGACCCAAAGTTAATTAACTATAAATCAGACACTAATCAATTATATATAGCAACATAATTAATAGGTATTAATCATTTATAATTACAGCAATAATAACAAATAAAGATTTGCCACTTCTTAGTATAAAGTAAATTAAAGACGTTTTTCTGTTGCGGTTTTTCCGTTTCGTTTGTAATTCACGGCAGTGCATATGTACCGAGGGTATTTACTCTCAGTTTGTTGTAGTAAATCGAGATGTTGAGTGTTGGTTTCCAGGACAAACTCGCATTTTCGTACGTGTTTTAATTGATTGTTCGTTTGTTTCATAATTGTTTGTTTTATATTTCAATATAGTGTTTTTTAATGCTTATAGAAGGGGGGGACGAAAGAGAATAGTGTTTTAATATAGGTCCAGACCGATTCCCGATAATCATATATACATCAGATTGATGCACGGTCGATAACATATCACCAAAATCTTATATATATATATATATATATATATATATATATATATATATATATATATATATATATATCTGTATATATGTATATCATTATATATATAACTATATAATATATATATATATATATATATATCTGTATATATATCATTCAAAACTCTAACTTTATATTGTTTTCTTCCGCTAATCAAAAAATTTTATTCGTAAAACCTCACCCTGTTAGATTCTTGCATTTATTCACCTTTTTGGGTTCGTAATTTCCTAGATAACAAAATATATTACCACAAAAGTATCTGTCTTTTAAACTGGAAAAAGAATAAAAAAGTTTAGAACAAGAAATATGAGACATGCACATGCTCCGTGCATGAATAAAATTTTACCCCTTTTCTTTCCCATAAGTGCTGTACATACCATAAACACTTGTAACAACGCTGAATAGCCATAAATAATATTAAGCCACTATTTTACACGATAATTCAACGGATACAGCTGTTGAAACAGGCTATTAAAAATTAAACAAGCAATTAAATATTCGCCGAGATTGTCTAATAAATATTATTCCCAAATATATTTCCAGTGCAAGAAGAGATAATTTAGTGTTTCCATAACTATGAGCTTTAGGTTAGTGTCGGTTTACGATGTGGGGATGGTATTATCAGGTCATAATTCTGGAAATTATTGGACTGAAATGTAACTTAACCACAGTTTAAGCTTATTAAAATTTTAAAGCAAGTGTGGAAGTTCAAGGTGAATCATAAAATAATTTGGTGTTAAAATATTTATAACAAGAAACAAATTGAGAAAATCTATATATATATATATATATATATATATATATATATATATATATATATATATATATATATATATATATATATATGTGTGTGTATATATATATATATATATATATATATATATATATATATATATATATATATACATAGCATATGAAAATAGGCTCCTTGAAGTATTATTTTTATTGTTCACGGATTTATGGGATTACTTCGGTGTCCGTTCGCCTGTCTATCACACCCGATGTTATCCCAAATTATTTGACATAGAAGGTTGAAATTTGGCACAAATATAGGAAATGATGGCCAAATCAGAGCCGAGTAGCCTTGAAAGTTAAATTTTGACTTGAAGGGTTAATTCTGGGGAGTGAATTCGGAAGTGAAAAAAAAATTACCAGGTGTCAGTGGGGTGCCAAATGAAAGCTTGTGAAAACACTAGTTCAAAAATTTATATGATGTAATACTTGCACACACTTTTCTTTGTAATATTTTAAAAAAATGCCCAAGAATCTTTGTCTCCCCATCCTATTTCGAAAAATATTAATCCAAAAGTTTTGAAAACATTCTAGAATAGTCTCCATAAAGTGCAATTGAGCGAGAATTATCATCAATGCATTACGTTGTTTATATCGTCGAAAGTTGTGAATATAGCTGGGACTAAGAGATGTTTTAAGCATTTAGCGGCCAACGAATAGGAAGCGAGACAAAACAATTTTATTTTATTTCTTTATAATTGACCAAATATTTAGGTAGCTAGATTCATTTATTGACTATTGCTAATATGCTAGAACTATTATACATTATTGACTAAGAAAAAAACGTGGAAATAATTATTGCATATTAAAGTATATACATGACAGGGACCTTATTAACTTAGCTTTTTTTAACAATTTTTGAACCGTTAAGTTCCTGGAACTCTTTCACGTAAGCCTTGAAATTATTGAAGCCTGGTCTACATGTCGTTCGTCGTTACTCTGATTGCTCCTTGACATATTTTTTAATTGTTGTAAACTGTAAACTATTTTTATAAACACAAGGAAAAATCCGTTTGACGACGATGATGCTACTTTTTTTTTACCTCGGTTGAAAATCAGTTTATTTCGAAGAAATTGTGGAACAATTGGCAAAAATGTGTTGGAAGTCTGTCATGGAGCCTCATGCTGCTGAAAATAGGTTTTCTGATTGTCATAGCTATTCAAATTTCACATAGCGTGCCAAATTAATAATTGTTATTCGACCTCTATAGTTTCACTATATAAAAAGGCTCTGTTTTCGTAGAAATCTTCGACGTCCGGTCATAATTTTTATTTTAATGTGATAGGAAGTGTCCATGTTTTTAGAGTTCAAATACAAGAGAGTTTATATCAACTAGGAGCTTGGCCCCTCTGTTTTGCCACTCTTTTTTAAGCTGCTTCATCTTTAGGGCTCTCTTTCACATCGTAAAGGTCCCGTCTCTTTAACCTGATCAAGCTACTGTCTATGTCTATTTTCTAAAATGAACCTTTTTTTTACCCAGTTCGAATCTGTACTGTATGAATGCAACTAAAGCGTAAGTCATCTAAAGGTTTGCGTGGTGTATGATCTTCTGTGAATAATAATTTTAAGGTTCTCCGGTACTACATTCCGAACATTGTGCAAACACATATCTTACTCAAAACCTTGTTAAATTTAAACCGAAAGCTACAGTTTCTTACAAATCGCAAAGTAAATACAACGATACCACCATATCTCTTTAAAGCATAGGTTAGGTTAACTCAATATAGGACATACATCGTATCTATAAGAAATCTAATCGGAGAACTCCTTTTTTTATGAGCATAATTGCAAGGAAATCCCTACAAGAGTGTGCGTATATGAAAAAACCATTCACGTTGATCTAGAATCGCTGTAAACTGTACTCGGTGGGAAACTCCTGGGCAAATCAATCCAAAGAGATAATGTTTTCCACATAAAAGACAGCTTGAAAAAGAATGACAAGCTGAACCGCATACCGATGTGATATATTAGAGCGGTTTGTTTTTCCTGGCATTTACCGCTCTGGGGGAATACAGCAGGCTACATCCATCGAACACTTTCCACGATAATACTTGTAGAAAAGACTCAAGTCACAAACCTTTCTCGGATATTCCAAGGTATCAAGGTTTCTGTGTGAGTTCTGGATCTGCAATCAGGTCAACAGCTCTCTTCCAAATAGAATCCAATAAATGCAGTGTATTTATGGGAGCTGAGCCCCAAACATGGAGCAGTAATCCATCGTTGATCGAATTTGAGTTTTGTACAGAATTAACAGATGTGGAGTGTAAAGCTTTCTAGTTCGAAATAATATTCCCAGCTTTTGAGAAGCTCTCTTTGCTATGCATGCGACATGTTCATGCCAAGACATATTTGTTCCCATGTTAACACCCAGCAAATTGAGTGAAGATACTAGAGGAAGTGTCCTAATATAACTAAGTCGAATTCAGCAACGTTAACTTTTTTAAAAAAACTGCCGACTGGGTTTTTGTAGCATTAAATTCTACTGGGTTACTGTAACCACAAGAAAGATGAACGACTTCCTCCTGTCTGCAGATATTTGCATAACTAACACATGTTCGAGCATTCAAAGTGAATGAAGAAATAAGCGTACTTTCATCTACAAAGCTGACGATTGTATTTCTAGTCCTTTCCGGCAGATTGTTAATGTAATTGAGAAAAAGAGTAGGAAACAGTATGAAGTTTTGAGGCAGGTGGTTCATAGTAAAAGTATCAGAAAAAAATCCATCGACTGTCACCTGTAAAGAACATTCCCTGAAGAAACATGAGACCTACAAACAAAATTTTTCAGACATCTCATAATGCATCAAAACTTGGTCATAAATGTAGAAGTAATTTGTTATTGTAAAAATTTTATTTCCTTTTAATAAAACGCGTAATATTATTTTTGTTTGAATTATAAGATATCTCACCTTTAAAACTCTGAATATCGTATTTCAGTTCTTAATTTGTCAATGTTCTCTTACTTACAGTTAACCAGAATTAAGTATACTAGTTTGTTACTAGAAAACTCTTGTGTTCTCCAAAAAATAAATATAGAGCAAACTTGTATAAGAAATTAACCCTGGACCCTCTATCGTATATTAAATAACATGTTAGATGCGGAAATTTCTTTCTACCAATATCTTTTTAGTGTTCCGTACGGAACACTTATAAGATCACTTCGGTGTCTGTCTGTCTGTCTGTCTGTCTGTCTGTCTGTCTGTCTGTCACACCCGATTTTCTCTGAAACTATTTGACATAGAAAGGTGAAATTTGGTAATATTATAGGAATTGATGGCCTCATCAGAGCCATGTAGTTTTGAGAATTAAATTTTGACTTAAGGGGTTAGTTTTGGGGGGTGAAGTCGGAAGTGAAAAAAAATTTTTTTTACTAGGTCATCGAGTGTGGTATCAAATGAAAGCTTGTGAAAACACGAGTAAAAAATATATATATAATATTATACTTGCGCGCACTTTTCTTTGTATTATTTTTAAAAAATTCGCGAAAAATCGCTGTCCCGGGCCTTATCTCGAAAAGTACTTATCAAAAAATTTCGAAAAAACTCTGGAATATTCTCCACGGGGTGTAGATTGAACGAAAATTATCACGAGTGCATTACCTTTAATAATTTATATGATATATAAAAAAAACAAAAATTTCAAGGTCATCAGATTTCAGTAAAGATTGGAAACAAACTTTGTTGGAAACACATTTGGGGTGTGTTTTTTGTGAAGTCACTGATCATTTTATACCACCGTAACATAAATTTTGACTTAAGGGGTTCGTTTTGAGGGGTGAAATCGGAAGTGAAAAAAAATTTTTTTTACTAGCTCATCGAGTGTGGTGTCAAATGAAAGCGTGTGAAAACACGAGTAAAATATATATATATATATATATATATATATATATATATATATATATATATATATATATATATAATGTAATACTTGCGCACACTTTTCTTCGTATTACTTTTAAAAAATCGCTGTCCCCTACCTTATCTCGAAAAGTACTGATCAAAAAATTTTGAAAAAATTCTGGAATATTCTCCACGGTGTATAGATTGAACGAAAATTATCACGAGTACATTACCTTTAATAATTTATCTGGTATATAAAAAAAACAAAATTTCAAGGTCACCAGTTTTCAGTAAAGATTGGAAACAAACTTTGTTGAAAACTCATTTGGGGTGTGTTTTGTGAAGTCACTGATCATTTTATACCACCCTAACAAAAATTTTTATTTTAAAAACAATCAACGTACGGAACACTAATTGTGCAAGTTCAACTTGCACTTGACCGGTTTTTTAATTAAAGGAACCTTTAATATATATATATATATATATATATATATATATATATATATATATATATATATATATATATACATACATATATATATATATATATATATATATATATATATATATATATATATATATATATGTATATATATCTATAATATATATGAAATGCAACGTCTCTCTGTCTGTCTGTCTGTCCGTTAGTGCGCTTATCACTGGAGAACTACTTATCCGATTTACGTACGTACATATGTTCTCTGGCCAGGTTACAGGCTATATTTTATTACGATAGGTAGCATAAGGAATGAGCAGTGACGATAACAGTGATTAAAGTCGGAAAAAAGTTTGCCGCAAGCGCGTTTCCTTGCAATACACAGCTTAAAACATTAAATATGGAACAATATTATGTAGCTGAGAATATCTATAATCTAGAATCTATAATATATATAAAATGCAATGTCTCTCTGTCTGTCCATTAGTGCGTTTATCACGCGAGAACCACTTATCCGATTTACGTGTCTTTTTTAAATTCATACATATATTCTTCGGTCAGGTTATATAATAATAATAATCTATATCTATAATATATATAAAATGCAACGTCTCTCTGTCTCTTTGTCTGTCCGTTAGTGCACTTATACCTCGAGAACCACTTATCCGATTTACGTGATTTTTTAAATTCATACATATGTTCTCTGACCAGGTTATAGATATATATTTTTTATTACATCTATAATACATATAAAATGCAACCTATCTCTGTCTGTCTGTCCGTTAGTGCGCTTACCACTGGAGAACCACTTGTCCGATTTACGTACTTTTTTTTAAAACATATGTATGTTCTCTGGCCAAGTTATCTATCTATAATACATATAAAATGCAACGTCTCTCTTCTGTCTATCTGTCTGTGTCTCTGTCCGTTAGTGCGGTTATCACTTGAGAATCACTTATCCGATTTACTTGTTTTTATAAAAAATTTATACATATGTTCCATATAATTGGATATAATTCGACATAAGTCTAGATAATGGGAGATAAGTATAAATAATGGGAGATAAGGAGAAATATTGCTTACGTTAGATAACATGTATATATATATTATATATATATATATATATATATATATATATATATATATATATATATATATATATATATTTATATATAAATTCATTGTTAGATGAACGCATTGAAATCCGGAATTTTAATGTATTACATTCCACCATCCGTGAAAACCTCTGTTGTAACATTTTTCCCGAAATGGCTTTTTGAATGCCTGATGACCATGTAATTTTTGATCTACTCTGTTTTTTGTATTCTGAAGGCATCCATGACATTTTCTGTTTTAGTATTTTTTGCTCTTCCATCATCCCTATATGTCCATGCCATCATAGCTGTTTTTATTGTGTCTCTTCGATTATAGTTTTCTCGACCATCATTGTGTTGACCCATCAAATACTAATAACCGGTGTGCTTAACCATAAAAAGAAAGAAAAAAAAGTTTATAGAAGATGAATACTACCCTAATCTTACTTTTACTTTATTTTGTTGCAATTCTGCCGTAGTGTGAAAGTGCAATTCCTGCGCGTTAATACTGCGCATGTTTGAGATAACGATAAGGACAAAGACCTGTGAAAAATAGGCATTGCAAAATCTCTCTCTTGTTAAAATTTTATTTCCTCTTCATAAAAAGCATAATAGCATTTTTATTTGTATTATAAGATAAGATATTTAAAAACTCTAAATATCTTTCTTCAGTTCTTAATTTATCAATGTGTTCTGTAATATTTTTTACTTACAGTTAACCAGAATTAAGTACACTAGTTTGTTGCTAGAAAACTCTTGTGTTGTCCAAAAGAATAAATATAAGGCAATCTTGTGTAAGAAATTAACCCTTGACCCTCTATCGTATATTAAACAACACGTTACCTATTTTAGGACGCCCGCATTAATACTACTCCTTAGATGGGTCTGCGTTTAATTACGTATCTGGACTGGTCGTAAACCGAGCCGGTCAGTAAACACGGGAGGAAGTACACCTACAATTCTGGAATTTGTTGGAATTGTTATTTAATCCTTATTTAGGTCACATTATGCCCATGAAGGAAAGGATCCTGAAACGATTCTGACTAATTTACAACGAAGTTAACAATACGGAACTTTAAAGTATTTTTAAGTTCAGTATTACTGAACATCAATTTTCAATGCATTGCCGCCGCATTTTTTTTTAATGTAAATTCTTGATAGAAGTGGAAATTTCTTTCTACGATTATCATGTTTTAACTAAGGAAATCTTGCAACTGAAAGATTTTAACCAAAAAAAATGGTTTTTGTTCCTTTATTATCATTTAATCTTCATAATGCAACTTGCTTATTATACATTTAACTTTCT
>CM032446.1:48118194-48120694 GCA_019049505.1 Pachyrhynchus sulphureomaculatus
TGAGAAAGGCTAGCAACCATCACCTTCTAAAATATCTAGAATAATTCAATATCTTCTAACTTATGTAACATACGTTTAGAATAAGGCCATCAAGCACTGGAGAATCTCGAGCGGTTGCACTTGATATATCCAAGGCATTCGATCGTGTTTGACATGATGAATTATTGGCTAAGCTACGATCTAAAGCTGAAACGTTTTGTTTATGACTCGCATATTTCCTTAGAGAGCATTCTTTACCAGTAACAATCGACTGATTTTTTTCTAATACAGTTACTATCAAGCCGCACAGTGGGAAAAAATGGAAAAAATTCGAGCCACTCCGCAAATCTAATTCAGTGGCGGTAATCTTTTTTTTAATCTTCTTGTTATAACGTATATTATTTGCTGAAAGTGCTAAAAATGTGTAATGTGTCAAGGCAGTTTTTTGGAAAAGAAAAAAAGCCATTAGTGTCGGCATAGAAGTATTTTATTAAAATAAAATTCGTTTTTGTTTGAATAACAAGAAAGAAATAAATTACGCACTTGATGTTGAAAAGTCAAAAAAACACTTACAATAGTTTAACCAAATACTAAAATCTGAGAAGAATCCCTTCACAATAGCTCGCTAAACTAAAAGTCAGAAATCCAAGCAGTTATAATCCATTTACCATGGACAATTGACTCTAATAATTGACTCTAGTCATAGTGGTATTGGTAATATTGGTAGCTATGCTAACCCTAATGGCTTCTTCTCTTTTGCACTTCCAGCCTATAATATATGTTATACCAAGAAGATTAAAAAAAAGATTGCCGCCATTGGACTAGATTTGCCAAGTGGCTCGAATTATTTCCATTTTTTTTCCCACTCATTTACATTAACGATCTGCTGGAAAGACCCGGAATTCAGCCTACAGTTTTGTAGATGACAGTACGTTTATTTCTTCATTCACTTTATATGCTGGAACTTCGGCTACTCATACAAATATCCGCAGACAGCAGGAAGTCGTTCAATTTTACAAAGGTCTGGAAAAAATCCTATCTTGAGGTGACCGTAACCAAGTAGAGTTTAACGCTACAAAAACCCAGGCGGCAGTTTTTCTAAAAAAGTTGTTGAATCCAACATAGTTATATCTGCACATTCTATTCTTCTAGCATCATAACTCAATTTGCTGCGCGATAATTTGGGAGCAAATATATCTTGGCATAGCAAAGAGAGTTTCTCTAAAGCTGGGAATATTACTTCGAACTAGAAAGCTTTACACTTCATAACTGTTAACTCTATACAAAGCTCAACTTTGACAAACGACGAAATATTGTTTCCATTTTTGGCGCTTCGCTCCGAAACATACACTATTTTTATTGGATTCTATTTAGAAGGAGACGCTGAACTCATCAGCAACCTTGGTCCTTGCAACATCGAAGAAGGGTTGGCGAGTTGAGTCTGTTCTGTAAGCATTTTTATGGAAATTATTCCATGAGACTGGTGCATGCTAAAAATACACTTTGTGCTAATACTTCACATTCGTATGAGGTTCAGTTTGTCACTCCTCGCACAACCTTTTTTCAAGCAGTCTTTTATATGGAGATCCTCATCGCTTTGGAATTATTTGCCCAGGACTGTGTTTCCTACCCAGTACAATTTACAGCGTTTCAATAACAACTTAAATCGCTTTAGAAATTTCTCTACAGCATGTGTGCTTATAAAGAATATGGTGTTATTGTGCAAAATTTGCAATAAAAAACACTTTTTCTAACTTCGCTGAGGTCTGTGCAAGATTGTGTCCTATAATACCTACTCAAACAGCAAAAGAGAACTTTTTTCTAAACTATTGTACGTTTGCTGATTTGTTAATTGATCACACTCCTTGTAAAGTGCACCTGACACGTAAATAAAAAATAAAATAACCGATTCCATAAAATCGACCCTGAAAATTAGTAAATTTTAATTAATTCTGTGGTTTTCAGGCAATATTTACATGACCTGTGTAATGTATGCATTTCACCACGATTAATAGCGAATTCTGTCATTGCCGAGGAAGCACGTGGTAAACCTCAACTTGATTAATTTTCAAACAGTAGCTCATCCGATAAGTGAAGCTAAAGTAGGCACATTAAGGGAAAATCTAAAAAATGAGCGTTTTAATCATGTAACAGATGTTTTTTTAAAAAAATACACGTTTTGAAGACCCACCCTAGTGTTTAGTCTGTGACTGTCAGAAGGATAATAATTCAGTGGAGGAAAAGATTTATCGGCTAAAATAAAAATAGAAACGTAATTTAAAAATGATATTTTTAAATACGTGTCTTAAGCGTTAATGGGCAGTTTTTTTTGTGATTTGAAAGTGTTCAGAGTGAATATAAAAAAAATTAATTGCTATTTTATATACACAGGGCGTAATAAAAATCGTTTAGTATCTTTAAACCTTGTATCAAGAGCAATTGCGGAAGAGTGTTCCATAATTAACGAAGAAATTCAGCCTGAAAATTAAGAAGTTTTCAGCATATATGCTAATTGTTTGCT